>CM042010.1:54960345-55187845 GCA_023525715.1 Cichorium intybus | reverse complement strand
GACTATAATTTTATAATTAGGAAAATCAAAGCTTATACTTCAAGAACCAAACTACCCATTCATTCCAAACTAACAACATTTCACCAATCCTCTCTTCTCCCCTCTCCTCTTGCTCACGGCTCACCCTCATCTTCACCATCTTCATCTTCAAACTCCATTTTCAAGCTTATTTCACAAGGTTAAGAGGTAAGCTTCACATATCTTTTGATTTTAAACAACATAACACAAGTTTACACCTTTTACACACACTAACATCCATCCATATCCATTGGATATTAGATTTGTCCAAGGGTCTTTAAGCTCCAAACTTCATCATCTTCAAAGATCTTGCAAGTATCCTTGGTAAGTTATGATCATCTAGTGATTTAAGTTCTAAATAGCTTCATATACTCTTTTATACACACATACTCACGAAAATCCATTGGATAATAGCTTTGTCCAAGGGTCCTCCGGGTCTTAGAACCAAAATCTTCAATCTTCTTCCAAGGAATCCTAAGATCCACACTCAAGGTGAGTTCATACCCCTCATTTTCATCTTTTTAAACCTTTTTGGGGGAGAATACAAGTTCTTTAACTATAAATGTTGTTTTATTCAAGTATATATATGTTTAAATGTTATATATGTTGATTAACACAAGTTTATAAAGTTAGTATTTGGGTAAAAATACCTTTGATATGAAATATGGATAGATCTTTGTATGATGTTCATAATGATACATTATGTGCTTGTATAAAAGTTACTAGACTATAATATAAGTGTGTAAAAATGTTAGATCTTGAACAAAAATGTTATAAATATGATTTTGACATGAAATATGAGTAGATCCATGTATTATGAACACTTTGACATATTAAGTTGTAAAAAAGTTACTAAACTACAAATAAAGTGTACAAAGATACTAGATCTTGAGTAAAAACGTTATAAAAACGAAAACTAGTAAAAACTACATTTTTATAAATAAAGGCACTCTTTTTAGAAAAAATGGTTATAATCAAGATATTATATTATTTTTGTGTGAAATATCTCAAAGGATAATATTTATAATCTTTGGACAAGTTATTTCACTATTATTCACAGAAATAAGGTTATTACGACGCAATTACTAAAAATAAACTATTATTGGAATAGTTTATGAACAAAAGGTTACTATGACATTTAAACATGACAAAAATAATTATATAAAAATATATAATTATTTTACTATACTATATTATCATGGGAAAAATGATAATGGACGATTACAAGAGTTTTTATATACAAATCGTACGTAAACAAGTTGATTAGAATACATACATTTTTGTGAGATGAATCTTCAAAGTACTTTTATAAGTACCTACTATAAGTCCTGAACATTTATATAACCAGAGTCTCGGTAAGAGAGCGCGATATTTGAGTATAGATCTATACGGGATTGACAACCCCGCACCTGAGCTGCTAGCTACAGCTTGACCGGCAGGTCTGAGGTGTCCAAATGTCTAACATTTCCGACGCCTGAAGAACGTCGCAGCAGGCCAACTAGTCACAGTATGGTTATATGGTATCTCACATGGGAAAATAATCAACTTAATATTTTTATAAATTGTTTACGTGGGAACACACATTTCAAAGAAAGTACACTACAGTATACATATTACATTTTAGTCTTTGGGATTTAAAGACTTAGAACATTTTATGAGAAAATATTGGATTTTCTTGGTTTTCAACACTATTGCTTACAAAACAAAGGACATTTCTATACAAAAATCTTATGAACTCACCAACTTAATTGTTGACACTTTTTCAACTACTTGTATTCTCAGGAAACTGATTTGGTAAATCAAGCGCTACAAGAAAGGACGTTACGACGTCATTTTTGCCTATTTTGACATCATTATAATTGTATTTGAAACATGCAACAGTTAAACTATGTAACATTTGCAATTATATAATGATGGTTGTGTACTTGGATTCCACTATTGTGTAACTTTGTTATGATATTGTTCATGAAGTCATCCACCCTTAAAATATTCCGCCAATACGGTTTGAGGGTGTGACAGATTGGTATCAGAGCATTGTTTATAGTGAACTAAGTATATCAATCCATTTAAAGATATACAACTATAAATACAATGGGACTAAAACTCTCGAAAACATTTTCGTACAAGTATACTTTTAAAATTACAACGATAATTTTTATAAAAGTATAAGTACATACATACATACTAGAACGATATCATAACGAAAACATACAAAAGTGGTAAGATGAGTTGAACGCTACGGAGAGGCTTAAGTGTTTGGTAATGATGTCTTGGATAAATAGAGCCTGATCAACTGTATTGATCCAAGATATGATTAACGTATACTTAGGAATGGTCGTGGTGAACAACGAGTCCGAACACTTACCAGTAACCAAAGGGACTGAACATAAAATTTTAAAATACTATAGGAGTATTTTATGACGCTATAGAACAGAGCAAGAAATCAAAATACTATATGAGTATTTTGTGTACATTACTTAGTCATATATATATGTGTGTATTTAAGAATCCCCTTATATATACTTCTTACACCCCAATCCTCGTACAGACGCTATGGCAGGATTCCACTTGCCAGGAGACCCATATTTCCCCGAGGAGGGAAATGGGGGATGGCTGAATGAAGAACCAGAGGAGGAACCCGAAGAGGTTCCGAAAGAGGAACCGGAGGAAGCTTCGGAAGAAGAAGAACAGTGGGACGAGGAAGAGTCCGAAGATGAGCCAGAAGTCATCGACCCTCGTCACCCAGTCCGCAGCTTACATGCACCGCCACCACCACCACTATTTTAGGTATATCGCCAACCTGGTGGCCCGTTATGGATGCGTACACCTCGAAAGAGGGTACTTCCCATTCACCGCCCCTTACTAATAGAAGAACCTCTTCAGGGCCCAACACCAGAGTGGGCAGAACAGATACGTATCTGGAGCCGCGAGCAGGACTTGCGACCCCCGTATCACCTATTCTACGACCACTATGATATCGGCAGAGGGGGCTATGCTGACCGAGCTCTACCTACCATGGTCGGACGCATCAAGCGCCATGAGGAGCAGATTAGGGCGACCACCAGTCAGATTATGGACGTGGGGGCCGTCGCCGAGGTCAACTCAGCACGCCTCCGACGTTTAGACGAGGCTCATGGCCACACCTCTAGACGAGTCGACCCCCTCGAGGAGGACGTACAGACAGCCCTGGGGATGAGGCGCGAGGCGATTGTCCGAATATCCGAATCCGAGGAAAGGATTCGCGAGGTAGAGCGGAGGGCCGAAGAGGCCGAGCGCGAGGCTGCTGAGCTCAGGGCGCAAGTGGACGCACTACGCAGGGCTGGGGGATCCAGTTCGTCTTGAGTAGTAGTTATACTACTCAAATTTTGATATAGACTAGGACATCTACGAGTACGCGTTATGTGCGGCTCACTATTGTATATAGGCGCGGTTCTACAATCAAGTGACTACACTTTTTGTAAGCCGTTACGCTGTTTATCATTATCACTCTGTAGGCCTCTGCGAAGGCCAAATTTTCATTTCAAAATTTATGTAACACTCCGTATTATTATGAATATGAAGAATATGTTTGATTTATAAATGATGTATGTGTGAATGATCAGTATGTTTGATATTAGATCATAGATACAACCCACGAAACGAAGGAAACAAGATAACAATAAGATAAAAGTACCACATTCTAATGATGACATAATCATAACAATTCTTCCAAAAACTAACCAACGTCAATCTTAAATCCTTGTGGCAGAATCATGCCACCTCGCCGAAGGAATAACAGACGCACACCCGTCGAGACACCCGAAGCACCTATGATGGACTCGGCGACATTCCAAGCCGCTGTCACGGCAGCCGTGACCGCAGCTGTTGCCCATATTAACACCAACGGGATAAATGGAAACTGAAGTGGAAACGGCACCAACGATTCCACCAATGGGGAAACATCAACCCATTCTCGAACGTGTACTTACAAAGATTTTGTTAGTTGCAAGCCGATAACTTTCCACGGCACCGGTGGTGTCCTTAACCTCACAAGGTGGATCGAGAAAACTGAGTCGATCTTCGATATCACTGCGTGTCCAGAAGAAATGAAAGTAAAGTTCGCTGCCTGCACTTTCGCTGAAACAGCTATGTCTTGGTGGAAGGGCCATGTCAAGTCGCTGACACTCCCAGTGGCAAACTCGATGGGCTGGGAGGAATTAAAGACAATGTTGATGAAGGAGTACTGCCCCCGAGGGGAAATCCAGAAGTTGGAACAAGAGTTGTGGAACCTCACAATGAAAGGTTCGAATCTTAACGCTTACACAAACCGATTCAACGACCTGGCAACCCTCTGCCCAGCCATGGTCACACCGGAGTCTGTAAAAGTGGAATGTTACATCTGGGGACTATCATCCCAGATCCAAGGGAATGTGGAAGCCGCAAGTCCCGCCACTTTTGACAACGCCAAACGATTGGCCCAACGATTGGTCGACCACGGGGTGTGCCAGGGAACCATGACCCAAAAGACCGAGCAGCCAAGAGAAAAGGATAACAAGAGGAAACCCTGGAACAGGGGGAGAAACCAACCAAATCAAGATGGTGCGAAACGACAACAAATTGTGGCAGTACGTGCAGCCACTGTCCCGAACACCCCAACCACCACCAAGCAATACATTGGGACGCTACCGAAGTGCAACAAGTACAATTTCCACCATACCGGACCCTATAGAGAAATGCACTGCTTGAACTGTAACAAGAAGGGCCACACCGCCCGATTCTGCAGAACGCCAACCCGACAAGCCACCCAAGCCACTAATGTCGGGGTGAGTCAAGCTTGCTATGGTTGTGGCGAGACAGGGCATTATAAGCGTGATTGCCCGAAGGCCAAGAATGTGGGGAGAAATGGAAGAGTCCTAGCTATGGGACGCACGGAAGCGGTGGAGGATCCTACCGTGGTTACCGGTAGGTTCCTCGTCAATAATTCATATGCTTGTGTACTATTCGATAGCGGTGCGGAGAGGAGTTTCGTAAGCCACGATTTTAAATACTTACTAAAACAAAAACCTCAACCACTCAATGAAACATTTACAGTAGAAATGGCTAATGGCAAAACAGAAAGCACAAACAACATATACATAGGCTGTACACTTACCCTGGATGATCACTCTTTTCAAATCGATTTAATGCCCGTTAAAATAGGAAGTTTTGACGTGATTATTGGTATGGATTGGCTAATTCCCCATCATGCCGACATCATGTGTTACGAACGAGGAATCCGACTTCATCTGCCGGATGACAAGACCCTTGTTGTCTACGGTGTTAAACCCAGTACCAGCCTCTGAATCGTATCTTGCATCAAAGCTCGAAAATACCTACAGAAAAGATACCATGCCTTCTTAGCCCACGTTGTTGACGAAAAGAAAGAAGTAAAGAACATCAAAGAAATCCCCGAAGTCTGCGACTTTTCCGATGTGTTCCCAGAACATCTTCCAGGAGTACCACCCGCACGACAAGTCGAGTTCAGAATCGATTTGATTCCAGGAGCCACCCCGGTAGCAAAAGCACCTTACCGATTAGCCCCGACAGAAATGCAAGAATTATCCAGCCAACTAAATGAACTGCTAAGTAAAGGGTTCATCAGGCCGAGCTTCTCACCTTAGGGAGCGCCGGTCTTGTTCGTGAAGAAGAATGATGGATCATTCCGTATGTGTATTGACTATCGGGAGTTGAACAAGCTCACTATCAAAAAACGATACCCGCTACCCCGAATTGACGACCTGTTCGATCAACTCCAAGGAGCGAGCTATTTCTCAAAAATCGATCTGAGGTCGGGATATCACCAACTCAAGGTTCAAGAAGAAGATGTTCCTAAAACGGCATTCATAACTCGCTACGGCCATTATGAATTCGTTGTGATGCCCTTCGGATTAACCAATGCGCCCGCAGTGTTCATGGATCTGATGAACCAAGTATGCCGACCTTACCTGGATAAATTCGTGATAGTATTCATTGACGACATACTTATTTATTCACAAAGCAAGGAGGAACATAGCCAACACTTACGACAAGTTTTGGAGACGTTAAGAGCAGAGAAGCTGTATGCGAAATTTTCGAAATGCGAATTTTGGCTTCGAAAAGTGGACTTCCTAGGCCACGTAGTCAGCAAAGAAGGGATACATGTGGATCCCTCCAAAATCAAACCCATCGAAAGCTGGAAAGCGCCAAGAACTCCGACAGAAATCCGTCAGTTTTTGGGCCTTGCTGGCTATTACCGAAGATTCATACAGAATTTCTCCAAAATTGCAAAGCCACTTACCACCCTGAAACAGAAGGGTGTGACGTTCAAGTGGGGAGATAACCAAGTCGCTGCCTTCCAGACCCAAAAGAAAGCTTTATGCAGCGCTCCTATTCTGTCCCTTCCAGAAGGAACAGAAGACTTTGTGGTCTATTGCGACGCATCGAACCAGGGTCTGGGTTGTGTACTCATGCAGAGAGGAAAAGTCATTGCTTACGCTTCAAGGCAGCTTAAAACTCACGAAGTCAACTACACTACACATGACCTCGAGTTGGGAGCAGTAGTGTTCGCATTGAAAATCTGGAGACACTACCTGTACGACACAGAATGTACGGTATACACCGACCATAAGAGTCTTCAGCATATCCTTAACCAAAAAGAACTCAATATGAGACAACGACGATGGGTGGAGCTACTAAGTGACTATGAATGTGAAATTCGTTATCACCTAGGGAAGGCCAACGTGGTAGCTGATGCCCTCAGTCGAAAGGAATACACGGGCCGCCGAGTGAAATCATTAACAATGACGATCCATTCCCATTTACCCACTCAGATTAAAGAGGCGCAGCTAGAAGCCTTAAAACCTGAAAACGTCGCAAATGAAGCCTTGCGAGGGATGGATAAAAACCTTGAAGTTAAGGATGACGGAGCTCGCTACCTCATGAACCGAATCTGGACACCGAAATTCGGCGGATACAGAGACATTATCATGAATGAAGCTCACAAGACTAGATACTCTGTTCATCCCGGGTCCGACAAAATGTACCTGGACCTCAAGAAACTGTATTGGTGGCCAAACATGAAGGCAGAAATCGCTACTTACGTGGGCAAGTGCCTGACTTGCGCCAAAGTTAAAGTAGAATACCAAAAGCCCTCGGGTTTGCTAGTTCAACCACCAATATCCGAGTGGAAGTGGGAGCGGATAACAATGGACTTCATAACCAAATTACCAAAGACAACCGGTGGGTTAGATACTATATGGGTAATTGTCGATAGGTTAACCAAATCCGCTCACTTCCTGCCAATCAAGGAGAGTGATAGGACTGATAAGCTAGCAAGGCTCTACCTCAAGGAGATTGTAAAATTGCACGGTGTGCCGAGATCAATCATCTCGAATAGAGATAGCCGGTTCACTTCACACTTTTGGCAATCGTTACAGAAGGCTATGGGAACCAGGCTTGACATGAGCGCAGCTTACCATCCGCAGACGGATGGCCAAAGTGAAAGAACCATCCAAACGCTGGAAGATATGTTGAGAGCCTGTGTGATAGACTTCGGTAAGGCGTGGGACACCCACTTACCGCTCATTGAATTCTCATACAACAACAACTACCACACTAGCATCAAAGCTGCTCCATTTGAAGCTCTATATGGACGCAAGTGTAGATCCCCTCTGTGCTGGGCCGAAGTGGGTGATACTCAACTAGCCAGAGGCCAAACACCTAACAGCGCTCTCACCGGTCCGGAGATCATACGAGAGACAACGGAGAAAATCGTTGAGATCCGTGAACGATTGAAAGCATCTCGTGACCGACAAAAGAGCTACGCAGACAAGCGACGCAAGCCTTTGGAATTCCAGGTTGGTGACCGAGTGTTGTTGAAGGTCTCGCCATGGAAAGGAATGATACGCTTTGGAAAGCGTGGGAAGCTGAACCCCAGATACATTGGGCCTTTCGAGATCCTTGCTAGGATCGGCCCAGTAGCCTACAGACTTCGATTACCTCAGGAGCTCAGCAATGTCCATCCCACCTTTCACGTATCCAACTTAAAGAAATTCCTGTCTGATGAAACTCTTGTCATTCCGCTCGACGAGATCGAGGTGAACGAGAACCTTCTTTTTGTGGAAGAACCCATAGAGATCATGGACAGAGAAATCAAGAGGACGAAACAAAGCCGCATTCCGATAGTCAAGGTCCGTTGGAGTGCCAAGAGAGGACCAGAATTCACTTGGGAACGTGAAGACCAGATGAAGCAAAAGTATCCACATCTCTTCCCAAACCCTTGAGAATCCACTCAAGAGTTAAATTTCGGGACGAAATTCTCTCTAACGGGTAGATGATGTGACAATTGTAAATTTTGGTCAACAAAAGTCAACTGTAATCAAACGACGCGTACGTTAATTTATATGTTGAAAAGTTATTTTCCCTAACTTTTGCGATGAATTATTAATATTATAGTATTACGTATGCTAAATCAAAACAATTATCGGTTAAAAATCGAAAATACGGACAATAGACTACTGTAGCGTAGAAATTCGAAAATCGTACAATTATTATTTTGAAAATAATAATATTCATAAAACAATCTACTTATAAATACGAAAGTTTCGATATATAGAACGTCGAAAACGGAGTTCGTATGTGAAAGTTATAACGATTAAACCGCTGTGTACGGATAAATGTACACAGGGTTTGGACTCAAAATACAAAATGAGGTGCCTTAAACATCAAATATGAAATAACAATTCATATGATAAGTAACGTAATAATATCTAGTATTTAATTTCAAAGCTAAATGCAATTTCCGGTAAAATGCCGAAAATCGCGAAAACGAAAGAATACCGCGCTTAAACGCGTATTCCGACACCCAACGAATTATAAATCAATCAAAATAAATGATTGGCAATGTTTTTATACAAAATAATTATTTAGAACTTCGTTTCGTCAAAAACGCATAAAATTTCACTAAAACGTCTTACTATTTTATAAAAATCACACATTTTTATAACTACATTGCTATATTTATAAAAACCACACCACCCCACCCCACCCCCTTCCCAAAATCGGCTGCCCCAGGGGGGATAAGCCAACACATCAAGATCTTACTTTTAATTTTATAATGTTAGGCCTTAAAAGGCTATAATTTTATAATTAGGAAAATCAAAGCTTATACTTCCAAGAACCAAACTACCCATTCATTCCAAACTAACAACATTTCACCAATCCTCTCTTCTCCCCTCTCCTCTTGCTCACGGCTCACCCTCATCTTCACCATCTTCATCTTCAAACTCCATTTTCAAGCTTATTTCACAAGGTTAAGAGGTAAGCTTCACATATCTTTTGATTTTAAACAACATAACACAAGTTTACACCTTTTACACATACTAACATCCATCCATATCCATTGGATATTAGATTTGTCCAAGGGTCTTTAAGCTCCAAACTTCATCATCTTCAAAGATCTTGCAAGTATCCTTGGTAAGTTATGATCATCTAGTGATTTAAGTTCTAAATAGCTTCATATACTCTTTTATACACACATACTCACGAAAATCCATTGGATAATAGCTTTGTCCAAGGGTCCTCCGGGTCTTAGAACCAAAATCTTCAATCTTCTTCCAAGGAATCCTAAGATCCACACTCAAGGTGAGTTCATACCCCTCATTTTCATCTTTTCAAACCTTTTTGGGGGAGAATACAAGTTCTTTAACTATAAATGTTGTTTTATTCAAGTATATATATGTTTAAATGTTATATATGTTGATTTACACAAGTTTATAAAGTTAGTATTTGGGTAAAAATATCTTTGATATGAAATATGGATAGATCTTTGTATGATGTTCATAATGATACATTATGTGCTTGTATAAAAGTTACTAGACTATAATATAAGTGTGTAAAAATATGAGATCTTGAACAAAAATGTTATAAATATGATTTTGACATAAAATATGAGTAGATCCATGTATTATGAACACTTTGACATATTAAGTTGTGAAAAAGTTACTAAACTACAAATAAAGTGTACAAAGATACTAGATCTTGAGTAAAAACGTTATAAAAACGAAAACTAGTAAAAACTACATTTTTATAAATAAAGGCACTATTTTTAGCAAAAATGGTTATAATCAAGATATTATATTATTTTTGTGTGAAATATCTCAAAGGATAATATTTATAATCTTTGGACAAGTTATTTCACTATTATTCATAGAAATAAGGTTATTACGACGCAATTACTAAAAATAAACTATTATTGGAATAGTTTATGAACAAAAGGTTACTATGACATTTAAACATGACAAAAATAATTATATAAAAATATATAATTATTTTACTATACTATATTATCATAGGAAAAATGATAATGGACGATTACAAGAGTTTTTATATACAAATCGTACGTAAACAAGTTGATTAGAATACATACATTTTTGTGAGATGGATCTTCAAAGTACTTTTATAAGTACCTACTATAAGTCCTGAACATTTATATAACCAGAGTCTCGGTAAGAGAGCGCGATATTTGAGTATAGATCTATACGGGATTGACAACCCCGCACCTGAGCTGCTAGCTACAGCTTGACCGGCAGGTCTGAGGTGTCCAAATGTCTAACATTTCCGACGCCTGAAGAACGTCGCAGCAGGCCAACTAGTCACAGTATGGTTATATGGTATCTCACATGGGAAAATAATCAACTTAATATTTTTATAAATTGTTTACGTGGGAACACACATTTCAAAGAAAGTACACTACAGTATACATATTACATTTTAGTCTTTGGGATTTAAAGACTTAGAACATTTTATGAGAAAATATTGGATTTTCTTGGTTTTCAACACTATTGCTTACAAAACAAAGGACATTTCTATACAAAAATCTTATGAACTCACCAACTTAATTGTTGACACTTTTTCAACTACTTGTATTCTCAGGAAACTGATTTGGTAAATCAAGCGCTACAAGAAAGGACGTTACGACGTCATTTTTGCCTATTTTGACATCATTATAATTGTATTTGAAACATGCAAAGTTAAACTATGTAACATTTGCAATTATATAATGATGGTTGTGTACTTGGATTCCACTATTGTGTAACTTTGTTATGATATTGTTCATGAAGTCATCCACCCTTAAACTATTCCGCCAATACGGTTTGAGGGTGTGACATACTAAAATTAAATTTGTAAAACAATTATGGATTTCAAGAACTGATTAACAATCATGAAACAAACATTAGTTCAAATGGCTAACATGAACCAAAGCAAGAGTCACTTATACCATTAAACATGGAACTTGAATCACTAGATAAAAACATAAACAAACTTCAAGTCATATGATTAAACAACCAAATTCACAAGTTTCACAGAACTGGAGAATATTTGGGTCTGGCCACACATGACTAGACTAGAACCCAAGATGAAAATGTATAGTGTTGTCAAATTCACTTACAAACGATGTTCGCAAATCAAATTAATGTTTCCAAAGTGTTTTTTATCGACAATCTCCTGGTAAGAACAGAAATTCACCCTTTTAGAATCGTTCTCCACTTGAAAATTGACCCCTTTATGCCTTTAAAACCGTGAAATTAACTACTGAGAAAAAGCAGTTATGCGCATCACACGGCGCGTGTAAAGTCACACAGGTCGTGTGGCCTTCAATATTTGAAACTGTGGGGGTTTTACATGACCCGTGTGGATTCCACACGGCCTGTGTAACTTGAATTCATGCGAAATGTGGGAAAGTGGTCTGGCACGACCCGTGTGAGGTGTAGACTACAATTCTTCACTTCCTTTTGCTCCAATAGTTCCTGAACGTAACTCCAAACCTCTTGATTGCTCCAAACGTAACTCCAAACCTCTTGATTGCTCCAAAGCTCCTTGCCATCTTCATTCCACACATTCGTACCTCTCTCCACTCGTCCATAGCTCCGCTTCATGCATCCAAAGCTCCGTTTCACCTACAAAAACACCCACACATGTGAAAGAAAGTTTGTCTCTAAAAAGTAGATAATATGCATGAAATTAACTAAAATGCTAAATAAAGGGAAGTAAAAATGGTCCAAAAAGGGTGCATAAAATGCATCCAACAATTAACGCCAATTATTTTTCCGACATCAACCGAAGCGAATTTTTGAGGAAACAATTTTTTCGTCGTTACGTTATTTTTCCTCAGAATTTAGATTTTCATGCTTTGTTCAAGATTACTTCATATTTTCAGACGGCTTCGCTTTGGATTGCATGCTTCTATGGCTGATCAGAATAATGCGGATTTTTATTCCACTCATTGTTGCTAACGTTTTTCATTGGGTCGATGAACCATACTTCAGACCAACGATAGAAGAATCAGAGGTTCAGACTCAGTAGCATCCGACCGAAGATACTTTTATCCGACGTGTTCGACCGAGATATTCCGGAACCGCAATTCATGGTTATCCTCCGGTTTGCGACTGAAGCTTACATCTCGCTTCGCTCTTCAGCGTTGCGTCCGTAACCGAGGATCCAATGTTGGTCTTTCAGCCATTCTTCAGCATACAACATAGATTATTTCAAAAAATGTACTTTATTGTTTTATCGGTATTTACTTGTTCAGCATATCATAGCAGAGTCGACCAACTATAGATGACCAGAAACAATTTATTTTACTTTCCGTCTCGTGTTTTTATCGAGACCCTTCACATCTAAGGGGAACATGCGAAGCTTCTAGTATCTGAGATTCTCCGGTCCGGATTATTTATTTTTGATCGAGCACTTGTGATTAAAAATAGGGGGAGAATTCATGATGAGCATCCGGACCGAGTGTGTTTTGTTTCTTGAGTTGTCCGTAGACAAAGAGATTTTTAGCGCTACAATACGATATGAAACTGATTTTTGGTCATCACTAATCAAATTTCTAACATCGCTTGGATTCTATTCAAACACAAATTGCTTATTATGATGATTCGAACATCGCTTATTATTGTTAGAGTTTGGATTTCCAAAGACATCTGACGACGAAGACTTATTTAGTGATACGATGTGACATTTATTTTTGGTCTTCCGAGATCAAATTCATGGCGTTGCTAGACTGTCTCCGGATCACGATTATTTATTGTTTAGACTCTATTATAGGATGTTTATTATTTCTCATATGGTTATTCTTATTACTGGTGCTCTATGGCGTTATTCAGTTATTCGAAAAACAAGAGATGACTTAGACTTTTGATGACAACATGTGATATGATAATTGGGATCTTCAGTTGCAGAGTAGACACAATACTTTGGACTTGATCAGTATCTATAGACTGATCAGTTGTAGATTGGGATATTATTTTTCTGCCTTGGAGAGCCTAAGCCTTTGAATCCGAAGACCCTTGACAATTAGAGATGTTATTACCCAGCATCAGAGATCACAGACACCTCAGAGTATCCGAGACATCTCAGCATTTGTCTCTCACAGCCGCACATTGTTGTTTCTGGATATGATGTATTTTAGCCTCGTATTTGTATCATGTATTTATCACTCGTTGTATCCCTAATCATTGCCTAGCATTTAAGGGGAGATTGTTGGAGCTAGAAATGCTTTACAACGATGTGTGATAGCTAGGCTAAAATATTCCCTTTGTATTTATGAATATTCCATTTTTCCTACAAATAGGAGAGAAGATGTCATTTGTGGTGTGCACCAAAATACAGTCTTCTAGTTGAGAGAGTTCTCTATGGCTGGTAAACAATTTCTCTAGCCACATGTTCTTCATGTATTATGATTTTACTCTTTGTTATCTAATGAAATCGAGATTACTCATCATGTTCTTCATTTATTATCGTTAATCTTCAGAATGTTTGTAATTTCAGACTTTCCTAGTCATCATGGGTCCTGACAATTTGTAACACCCCATACTTTCGTACACCTTAATTGGTGTAATATTTTATAAAAATACAACATGTTAAAACTTGTATTTTAAAAAATTCTTGTTTATAATATAAGTCACATCTTTAAACTTCCGGTCCAACAAAAACAAATGAGTTATAAGAATATTTAACAAACTTGGGAAATCATAGTAAAGCAATAAAACATCTGAAAGCTAGTGTCCCATAATAAACCAGCATTTCTACCGAAAATTCAGCATGACTTATTCTAACACCCTGTTTTCGATATGCTTGAAAATGCGACTTTATCTTATTTGGGGTTTTAAATATAAAAATAAATAAATTAAAAATAATAATAAAATTAATAATGAATTAATATTTCAAAAACTTAGTTAGGTTAGTGGGAGGGGGATTAATGTCATTGTTGCAAACCTAGATGGTGGAGTGTTTCAAGTTTGGGATAAATAAAATTAAGTGGGGAAAGTGTGGGGACTATAACCATCAAGATGCATGGCTAGGGGTTGGTTTGGTTCTTGATGTGCGACGATGAAGAGGGTGAAGGCTATAAGGCCTTCGGCCTTGTGTGTTCCCAGCCCATGCACACTATATACCACATTTGTAATCCTAAAAACCAAACCTAGCTGTCGTACGTGATTTTCTTTCTCGCTATTATTCTCTTTCTCATTTTTTTCTCTAGTTCTCTCTCAAATTTTCTTTCCTAAGTTGTTGTTACCGAGACTTGAAGCAAGGAGGGGCTGGTGTGGGTGTTTGTGATCATAAAAGGAGGTAGGGTAGCAATGTAAGTTCGGTCCTCATCTTTCCTACCCTTGTTATCGGGTTTGGCTGCAAACCGTGAGGCACTCTCATTTTCCTTCCCTTTATTGTGTGATATGTTAGAAGGGAGGCCGAGACCTAAGGGAGGGCTGGAGAAGAAAGCTTCAAGGGTTGGTCTTTGGTGCATCTAGGTATGAGAATTCCCCTTTCTCTTGTTCTAAGATCGAGTCACCACCACATCTCCACCGGGAGATGTGTGTGTGGGGGGTATATATGTTATGTATACTTATATTGCTTCAAAACTCTTTTCTTTTGATATTTTGGTTCCCGTCTTATGAGGCACTTCAGACCTAACCCTAATGTGATTTTATGTGAAGTTTGAGAAATTCACTGTTTTGCTTCATCTTGGAAAATTCATATTAAATCGTGGGATTGTTAATTCGAATCATACTTTATGTCCCTGGTTTTGGATTTTTGTCTAGTTTATTCCTTAAAAAGGGTCTTAGCTGATTCAGAACCTAAGATGTGTGGAATTGCCCATTTCCACTGACTGGTCCAAGTTCTCTCAGATTTGGTCTCCTATCATTGAAAATTCGCTATATGTATTGTGCAATTCTCATTTAGGGGTGAGACGAGCGACCCTAGTTCAGGATAAGTGTCTAGTTATTCCACACAAAATGAGCCCAATAATCAGCCATTTGGAGCTTGGATTGATTCTTTGGAGTCTGGTCCAACTTAGTGTCCAATCTGTTGAGTCTACTTGTGGATTTTATTCTGACCTCTTGGAGAGTGAAAATTGAAAGGTTTTATGCAAATCTATGAACTAAAATCCTAAGTTCACATGCAACCTAGATTGAATCTATGTTTTTGATGAAAATAAAATTACTGATCACCACAAATAAAGGTTCGCACCGTTTAATGTGTGACAGAAATATATATTAAAGATAATATGCGGAATAAATAATAAGAGTTGCAGGATATAAATAAACTTGAAAGCTATAAATAATATAAATAACTGTATTTAAATGACATAAAGTGATAAATAATATAAATTACAGTAATTAAATGACTTAAAGCGATAAATAAAATAAATGACTATAATTAAAAGACATAAAACGATTAATAATGTAAATGACTATAATTAAAAGACATAAAACGATAAATAATGTAAATGACTTATAATTAAAAGACATAAACGATAAATAATATAAATAACAATAATTATATAGATATATATATATATATATATATATATATATATATATATATCAAGTAGGTTCGTCAAATGAATTGACTGAACTGGTTTGTAACTGGACTGATGGAACGACTGGTCTATCAAGTAGGTTCATCAAATGAATTGACTGAACTAGCTTAGGGTTGGACTGGATCTTAATAGACTGTGTTCTAGGTGTTCTAGGTGTTCTTGGTGTTCTTGGTGTTGATCTTGGTGTTCTTGGTGTTCTTGGTGTTCTTGGTGTTCTTGGTGTTAATCTTGGTGTTCTTGGTGTTGATCTTGGTGTTCTTGGTGTTCTTGGTGTTCTTCGTGTTCTTGGTGTTCTTAGTGTTCTTGGTGTTGATCTTGGTGTTCTTGGTGAAGGTTTAAGGTTTGGAAAATAAGATGGTGGAAGTTAGAGAGGATTTGGTGGATTTTGGTGTTATAAAATGTGTTATTATGAAAAAATGGTGTAAAAAATGGTTTTATATGGAAAATAATGGGTTTTGGGTTATTTTTGGAAGTTTTCGGAAGTTTAGGGACCAAAACTGTAAATATTGGAGCTGAAACACGCGGTTTGGTCGGAGTCGGTTCGTGGGTCGCGTATCCGGGTTGCACTGTGAGTAGAAAAGGTAGCGGGTGCGGGTCGGATGCGGATCGGATGGGTGGGTTTGGGGCGCGAGAGTTTGTGAGGGAGGCTGGTTGGAGCCGGGTGGAGCTGGTGGGTCGCGAACGGGTCAAAGTCGGGTCGAGGCGCGGGGCTTTTGTGAGGATAAATGGAGCGGCGACTGGGGCGGGTTCGGATCCGGTGCAAGGGAGGCGGGTCGCAGGCGGAGTGGGCTGGATCGGAGCTGGGCTGGAAGACTTGGGCTGGTACTGTAGCGGCCTGGTTCCTTTTATTTTGATTTTAATTTACTTAAAACCGAAATTAATTAAAATAAATCAGGAAAATTCATTTTTAATTTATAAATTTAATTAAATCTAACAAAATAAATTATTTAGAAATTATATTTCCAAAAATTCATTTTAAATAGATTTAATTTAATTTTCTTTTACATTTTTCTTTGTTTTTTCTTTAAAACTCCTTTTCTTATTTTTCTCGAATATAATCTCGAATCCACGCAACCTGAAATAGACTTATAATATTTGTCAGTTAATATAAAAACAATTCGTCTTATTTCAATGATGGTCACATACAAAAACATTTTTCAACAATTTCCCCCTATGTGATCATTGATGAAATAAAGACAGATATAATCACATTAGAAGTTTTAATATTGAAGATTTGAGATAAAAGTTTTGTCAATGATAAGATATATATATAAAACCATTGTAATCATTTTGAAAGTTTGTGACTTGGTTTTACATATCTTATGTTTTGAAAAAGATTTTGAAGACTATTTGTTTCCGAATCAAAGTGTCGGGTTCGGTTATCAAAGGGTAGCCATATTTGTATCTAAATAAATTTCTTAAGATTTTATAGCATTATCAATGACGACATGTGGTCTAATAGGTCGATTCAGATAAACGCTCATAGATATAGCTCACACTTCACTTGGGTGTTTGGTTGTTCTGGCAGCAGAACAAGTTAATGATCACTAAAAATGAGTGATATCTCTCTCTGACGACTCACACTCATATTGAAGGTGTTCATCTATGCTTTTCCTGTAAAGTCACTTAGTCTTATTATTAGATAATCAATCATATAAGACTGGTTTCGACATTACTCAGCGGGTTTTTTATTCATGTTATTAATGTTCACTCTCTCTCCGTCGGGAAATACATGTAGAGGGGTTTAGAAATTTTCATAGTGCAGTTTGCAACTAATAAATCTTCAGTGATGAAGGCTACAGTATCCCGGGAAATCCATTATTGTTGCAGCTTCTTCTTTGATGGTATCCTGTTTGTTGATCAATATCGATTTATTGTAAAAAGATATTTTGTTTTATCATTGAGAAGTTGCTACAATTGAGAATAACTTTTTTTGTTTTTGTTTTTTTTTTTGTTTTTTTTTTTGTTTTTTTTTTGAAATAACCATTTGGTTGGAAGTTTTGTTTTGTTGGGTTTCTCTTCGGTGAGTGATTTGACTTTCTTGTTAATTCGTCTTTGAGGATTGGATGTTGATAGATCTTTGTTTCTCCTTTGGTTTTCTTGTAAGAATATGTCGTTGTTTGGAGTCTTTCCATTTTGATGCTGTCTTCATTTTTGGTTGGCTTTTATCTAGGTAGGGATTGGTGGCATAAAAGACAATTTGTCTAGTATGTAAGAAATGAAAGTATCGTCCCTGGTCATTTTGATATCTAAGCAAAAATGAGACCGTGACAAGGTATAATCGGGTATACCTTACCTTATTAGCAATAGTGACACACCTAAGCTCACAAGAATTGAATTCCACAATGATTTAGATCGACGAGGCACAAATTCTCACATGGGTTTTTGTTTTCATCTGAACCTCCTAACCGTATGTCCCTTGATTGTTTAAAATCGTCAATAATGAAATAAAATCGAAGGAAATAAAGTTATATACATTATGAAAAGTATGAGATTTGAACCTTCACTCCAATTGAGAATCAATATGACTTAAAATCTTCATCGAGCATAAGCATCTGAAAAATTAAGTCAAGAGACGATTAATCACAAGGTTCTATAGGCAAGTCTTTTATTGTATTTTTGAAAATTTGTTTTTCTGAATGTTTTTGGAAATTTTGGTTATTTGAATGTTTTTGGAAATTTTGGTTTTTAAGGAAAGATATGAAAATTATAAAAATCTAAAATCTTTTTGTCTTTTGAAGTTTTGTAATTTTTTATTTGTTTTTCTTTTTGAATTAAAGTAAACACACGTTTGTACAAACAAAAAGTAAAAGTTTAAGGATGGATGATATCTGGATTTAACATTCCTAGACGGCCTAAGAAGTATAGAAACTTTGTTTCATCGAGAGCCTTAGTGAAGACATCGGCAATTTGATCTTCGGTGTTGATGAAGTGCAATTCGACATGACCCATTTGAATGTTGTCTTTGATGAAATGATATCGAATGTCGATGTTCTTTGTCATGGAATGGTGAACGAGATTGTGAGAAATGGCAATAGCACTGGTTGAGTCACAAAATATGGGAATTTGTGAGATTTTGAAGCCATAGTCACGCAGTTGAGTTTGCATCCATATGACTTGTGAACAACAGCTGGCGGCAGCGACGTATTCAGCTTCTGCTGTTGATGTGGATACACAAGTCTGTTTCTTTGAAGTCCAACTCACTAGTCTACCTCCTAGGAATTGACAGCTACCAGATGTACTCTTCCTATCTAGCTTGCATCCTCCGTAGTCTGAGTTGGTGAAAGCGTTCAGCTGAAAATCGGATTTAGTTGGACACCAAAGGCCAAGTTTGGGAGTGCCTTTAAGGTATTTGAAGATGCGTTTCACAGCAATTACGTGAGATTCCATAGGATTTGCTTGGTATCTGGCACAGACACATGTAGAAAACATGATGTCAGGTCTGCTGGCAGTGAGGTATAAGAGTGATTCGATCATTCCACGATATCAGTGAGGTATAAGAGTGATCCGATCATTCCACGATATCTTTTCTGGTCAACGGGTTTGCCTTTTAAGTCTGCATCGATTTTGTATCCAAAAGCCATTGGGGTTTTTGCGGTATTGGACTTGTCCATTGAAAATCGAGTGAGTAGGTTTTTGACATAATTCTCTTGGTTGATGAAAATTCCATCAGTTGACTGTTTGATTTGAAGTCCAAGAAAAGTAGTCATCTCCCCAATCATGCTCATTTCAAATTTGCTCTTCATTAGATCTGCAAACTTAACACTCAAAGATTCATCAGTAGAACCGAAAATAATGTCATCAACATATATTTGTACAATTAAAAGATGTTTATTAAAGATTTTACGAAAGAGGGTTTGATCGATTGAACCTGTTTTAAATCCTGATTCTTCGAGAAATGTTGACAACGTGGCATACCAGGCTCGGGGTGCTTGTTTCAAGCCATAGACAGCTTTCTGCAATTTAAAACTGTGATTTGGAAATTTGGGATCTTCGAAACCTGGTGGTTGTTGGATGTATACTTCACGATCTAACTCTCCATGTAGGAAAGCACATTTAACGTCCATTTGGAATACTTTGAAGTTCTTATGTGCAGCATATGCAAGAAAGATGCGAATTGCTTCAATTCTGGCAACTGGAGCATATGTTTCATCATAGTCGATTCCTTCTTGTTGTGAATATCCTTTGACTACAAGACGTGCCTTGTTTCGACAAATGATTCCTTGATCGTCAGTCTTGTTTCTGTAGACCCATCTTGAACCTATAACAGTAACATCGGGTGGGGTAGGAACAAGATTCCATACGTCGTTTCTTTCAAATTCTGCTAGCTCTTCTTGCATAGCTTTTACCCAGTCTAGATCTTTGAGAGCAGAATGTATGGTTTTGGGTTCAGTCATGGATAAGAAGGCTCCAAATAAACATTCATTTATGGATGCTGCTCTAGTTTGAATTCCTGAATTGGGATCTCCGATGATTTGGTCTATTGGATGATTTATGGTCCACTTTATTAAGCGTTTTTCATTTGCTATAATAATTGGAATTTCGGTATCCCATTGTTCTTCTCCGGGTGTTTCTTCTTGGAATATGTTTGAAGGTTCCCCTAAATGATGCATCAGGTTTATTTTAGCCTTTTGGGGCTGGGGTGTTCAAAGTAGTATTTGGTGTTTGTTCCAAAGATGAGGTATGTGTTGGTGGTTCCCCCTCGAATTGATCTGCATCATTTTGGTTTGTTTGTGGAGTTTCTTCAGTGGGTGTACCTGTAGGATCAATTGAAGTAGTTAGAAGTTCAGAATTGTAAGCAATTTTGGGTTGTTCAAAAAGTAAATCAAGATCAATTTCAATGTCTATGTTAGGAGAAGGTGGTTTTTGAATTGGATTATGAAAAATACTATAAATCATTTTAGAACCAAAATGTTCACGATCCAATTTCATGACATAAAATTCATCGAAATGAACATCGGTACTTTCTTCAATTACTCTGGTACGTTTGTTCAGTACTCGATAAGCAGCTGAGGAAAACGAGTAACCAAGGAAAATTCCTTCGTCTGACCTTGATTCAAATTTTGAAAGGTGATCTTTATTATTCTTTATGAAGCATCGACAACCAAAAATATGGAAAAATTTGATGTTTGGTTTTCGGTTGTTAATGACTTCATATGGTGTTTTATGAAGATGTTTATGGATTAAGGAACGATTTTGTGTGTAGCAAGCTGTGGCTATTGCTTCTGCCCAGAAGTATTGTGGCAGATCAACGCCATTCTGTTGTGGACTGTATGGGGCTGAGAAGTTATGTTCAATTCCTTTGTCTTTCAGAAATGAATCTAGAGTCTTGTTTTTGAACTCTAAACCATTATCACTTCGGATTCTTCGAACAGGTCTTTTGAGCTTCAGTTCAATTTGTTTGATGAAGTTGATCATCTCTTCAGGTGCCTCTGATTTTAGTCTTAAGAAAAAGACCCAAGTAAAGCGCCAGAATCCATCAACGACAACAAGAATGTACTTCTTTCCTTGTATGGTTTGGGTTTTGGCAGGGCCACAAAGGTCTATATGCAACAGTTCTAGTGGTTCGGATACACTAGATTCTGAAATGCTTTTGTGAGTGGATTTGGAAAGTTTTCCTTTTTCACATACGGCACAAAGAGTTTCATTATCAAGCTTCAAAAGTGGTAGCCCTCGAACAAGATGATCGCCGATCAATTTGTTAATGTATCCAAAGTTTAGATGGGAAAGGCGACGGTGCCATAACCAACTAATATCTGCTGGGGATTTAGATAGCAAACAAATATCGGGTTTACCATAGATAAGATCCATGTCAAGTGGATACATATTTCCGGCACGGTAAGAATCAACGATAACCTCTTTGGTTTTGACGTTCATGATCAAGCTTCGTTGTTTGGTGAATAGAACTTCAAGATCGTTATCACACAGTTGAGAAACACTGATGAGGTTGTGTTTCAGATCATCGACATAGGCAACTTTCTTTATGGTAAAATTATCATTTGTTATGTTTCCATAACCTTTGATTTTTGCTGTCATGTTGTTGCCGAAAGTAACATCTTGATTGGTTTGGGTAGGTTTGAATTCACGTAAGTAGTTCTGGTTTCCTGTCATATGCTTGGAGCAGCCACTATCAATATACCATGTATCATCATTGGGTTCTCCAGCATTAAGTACCTGTAATCAGATAGAAAGTTTAGGTACCCAAATCTGAATGGGTCCTGGTTTGTCAGTTGTTGTTATTTTGGGTGCTTTGCTTAATGAATTTGTTGTAGCATTTAACTTCAAGTTGCTGTAAAAGTTTGGTTTATGAGGTTTGATTTGATTTATCAAGTTTTCCCAAAATATGATTTGTTTTTTATAACCTATGAGTTGATAAGATCTGTGATTTGGTGAAAGAGATCCTAGATGTGAAAATTGATTTGAAAAGTTTTCTTCATATCTGGGGTATGATGAACGGTTTTGAAAAGGTTTTTTAAGAGGTTTTGGTTTTAGATTGAAAGTTTGTTTTTGTGGAACAGAGACTGGTTTCAAAGGTTTCTTGTGGGTTTCTTTGAAAACTTTGGGCTTGCTTTGTTCCTTTGGTTTAAGGACAGTTTGAATGGGTTGTTTATTTGTCTGTTGTTTCTTTGAATACTTTTGTCCCAGATTGTTCTTTCCAATAAAGGTTGAGTTTAAAGAGGGAAAGACAATTGAAGCAGAAGTATTACCATTTTGATGAACAGAATTTTCTCCATTTAAGAAATTTTCAAGTTTGATTGTGTCATCATTCTTTGTTAGTTTAGTAGATCTCAATTGATGAGTTACTGAACTAGCAGAGTCTGATTCAGAATTTACGACCTTTTTGAAAGACTTTTTGGAAACATTGAAAGCAGTATCATCTGGGCTACAGTTGATAACTGTTTCGTCATCTGAATCTTCCTCATTAACAGATGTGAATAGATCTGGTAGAGTGGATTCAGAGTTTTCACAATTAGTCATGTTTTCCTGTTTTGCTTGTTCAATTTCGAACGATTCTCTTCCGATTCCTGGTCTGTAATTTGTATCAATTTTGCCAGTTCCCAAGGTGTTTTCCTTGGTAAAAACATCATCACTTAGTTTTCTAGCAACTTTGATAGAATCCATACTCCATATTAGTCTTTTGTTCTCGGTTTCAAGAGAATTGATTTGTTTTAAAGAATCAGTCAGTTTTTCATTTAAAAGATTGTATTT
The DNA here is from genome assembly GCA_023525715.1 of Cichorium intybus. Classification (NCBI taxonomy): domain Eukaryota; kingdom Viridiplantae; phylum Streptophyta; class Magnoliopsida; order Asterales; family Asteraceae; genus Cichorium; species Cichorium intybus. The sequence continues at coordinate 55,164,738 of CM042010.1, read as the reverse complement.
TTCAGTTGATTCTTGAACGTTTTATTTCAACTGAAGGATTTCCATTTCTAAAACGTCTTTTATTTCAGAAGAAATGACTGACTGCTTTTTTTGTTCTAAATCTCTTTTCTGAATTAAGGCCTGATTTAATTGTTCAAAGACGTGATTATAATCTTCCGATTTTCTTTCAACGTCTCTTTCCAATTTGGTTTTAATTCTTGTTGATTCTCCAAATTTGAGTTGCAAGGTTTGTAACTAAGATTTGCAAATATCAGAATTAACCATTGTGTCATGGTATGTTTTGAGATCAGCTTCCAGACTTTTCTCAATTTTGGTTATGTGGGACTCAAAAATTGTTTCAGAAAAACCAAGTTCAGAGATCATGGACAATACCTGTTCTATGACGTTAGGAGCTCTTGAAGGTATTTCAACACCTACTACGAAGCAGAAGTTTGATTGTGTTGGTTTATTGTCAGCTTCATCATCAGAAGTTGGCCAGTATTCCACAATTGGTTCATGGACTGCCATCAATGCTTTTTGTTTGTCTTGGTTTTCCAGTTTCTTTAATTCATCGGCTTTTTTAGCATAGTATGCTGAGTCTTTGATTTTGGTTTTGTTTTTAGCTCCGCAATCTCTGGTATAGTGATTCGTTCCTTTGCAGTTATGACAGATGATCACTTCTTCATCACTGTCATCCTTTTGACTCTTTATGGGAAGTCTTTCGGGTGCATGGGTTTGGGTTTGTTCGGAAGTTTGAGAATGGTTTTGTTTGAATCCAGAATTTTGGTTATTTTGAAAATTGTTGTTTTGGTTATTGTAACCTTGATTTTGAAAACCTCTATTTTGATTCTGAAAGTTGTTGTTTGGATTATTATTATGACCTGAATTTAGATTGTTTTGAAATCCCTGGTTTTGAGAACCTTGGTTTGAGTTGTTATGGAAGGAAGGTCTTTGAGAATTTTGTCCAAAAGAAGGTCTAGATTGAAAACCTGAGTTGTTTTCTCCAAAAGATGGTCTTGGTCGAAACCCTGAATTATTTTGTCCAAAAGATGGTCCGTTTTGAAAATTTGGTCTAAAATTTGATTGACCAAGATTTGGGACAAATCTCTGGAGATTTGTGTTTGCAACCAACGCACACAGTTGTTGATAATCTGCTTCATCGTTCGAATCGAACTGATCAAAACAATTATTTACAAAATCTTGGTTTTGAAAAGTTGTGGTTTGATTAGAATGATTAAAGTTTTGATCGTTGTAAGGTGTTTGGTTTTGAGAAGATGTGGACACAAGAGCAAGTGGTCCTCCAAAAGCTGTAGTGGTTGGTGGGTCAATCGAGGATTCATACGATTGAAGTTCTCCATACAAATTGTATAAAGTTTCAGTATGAATAGCTGGATTTCCCTGAATAATGAGTTTAACCATTTTCCAGCTTTCGAAAAGATTGTTTAAAAATTTGAGATTTATCTCGTGTTGTGTCTTTTTGATACCCAAATTTTTCATTTTAACAATAATAAAATTAAACCTATCGTGAGCATCATGGATGGTTTCAGATGAAAGCATTTTGAAATTATCAAATTCATTCAAAACAGATGTTCTTTTATTTCCAATAATTCTTGCATTTCCACAAAAACGATTTTTTAAACTTTCCCAAATTTGATTTGCGGTTAACAGTATAATGTCATCCATTTGACTTAGAGTAATTAGCATAAGACATGTTTTTAAGATTTTTAATTTTAATTTAAAAAAAAGGATTTTTAACAAGTGATATTAAAATGAAATATTCAAAGAAACGCTTATAGAAGGTTTATATAAATGCTAACCAAAAGTTTTTCAACGAAAATTTCAATATAAATCACACAAGCTCTGATACCAATTGATGAAAATAAAATTACTGATTACCACAAATAAAGGTTCGCACCGTTTACTGTGTGACAGAAATATATATTAAAGATAATATGCGGAATAAATAATAAGAGTTGCAGAATATAAATAAACTTGAAAGCTATAAATAATATAAATAATTGTATTTAAATGACATAAAGTGATAAATAATATAAATTACAGTAATTAAATGATTTAAAGCGATAAATAAAATAAATGACTATAATTAAAAGACATAAAATGATTAATACTGTAAATGACTATAATTAAAAGACATAAAACGATAAATAATGTAAATGACTTATAATTAAAAGACATAAACGATAAATAATATAAATAACAATAATTATATAAATATATATGTCAAGTAGGTTCGTCAAATGAATTGACTGAACTGGTTTGTAACTGGACTGATGGAACGACTGGTCTATTGACACGCCTTGGTCGTCGTGCGGTCAAAAATAAAGAAAAGCCTAACACACACACTAGTACAGTGGTAGTCAGGGTCGATCCGCAGGAGCTTCGTGGTTAGACAGATGACAGATTACCAACTAGTAGTGTCACCCTACAGTCGGAGGACCTGATTTCTAAGTTCTCAACTACCAACAAGCAATCACTAACCAAAGTCAAGCTAAGCATAAGCTAACCCAACTCAAACTAACCTAGTCACTTTCTGAAATCAGAAGTGCATCTCTGAATCAGAAGCAAACAAAGGCATCCAAACCAAACAAAGCATAACCTAACTAATAACTAGGGTTCTGACTGAACAGCTACTAGCTAGAGTTCAATGCCCAAAGCTAACCTAATTGGCTACTGATTTCAGCAAAGAAAATAGTCCCAACCAACGTCAAAGCAAGATTCAAACACAATTCAAACAATCAAAACATAATCAAACATCCAAAACATCAAATACCAATAATACTCATAACCGAATGATTCGCATTCATCAAACTCAGATCCAAACATCAAAACAGTAACTAAAGACTACTAAAACAGAAACCTAAGCTTGATATCAATGGTTGTCACTCCCAAGGATACAAACCAAAGCTTACAACTATCTAACTAATTGAAAATAAAATCCAAAACATAAAAAAATACCAATTGAGAACTTGCTGGAATGAAATCTTGGAGTCAAAGAGCTTCAAGGTCGATTTTACACCCGGTCTTTGCTAGGGTTTTCGGCTGTAAATGCCTCTATTTATAGTTGCAAATTTCTCGAGGCCGCGCCGTGCTTTTGTGGATTCCGCGGCGCGCGTACTTATCAGATCCCGTTTCTTCGGCATTTGAATGTGTTACACCGCCTTAAGCCCGCGTCGCGCGTTTCATAGATCCGCGGTGCGCGTACGTGTTTCCTTGATTTTTTCATTCTGTCCCAAACTTCTTCCTTTTGCACGATTTTAGTCCCTGTTTCCATTCTTTTTCTCCAAACAAGTCCTGGCACGAAAAGTGAGAATACCCAGACATATCTGATATAATTTCATCAAGAACAGGGCTCAATAACGCCTAAAATACTTGATATCACTAGGCGTTGTCAAACACCCCACACTTGTGCCTTGCTTATCCCCAAGCAAGAGAGTTTTTAACAAATTATAATAAAGTCTCAAACAATTTTTGACTGTGTTTAGTTTCAAAGCTTATTGCCCTATGAGTTAGAGTGGGATAGTTTGTGAAAACATAATTGAATTGTTCTTTGGAATTCATGGCTTTCTAGAGAACCCTTGATTACAAACTTTCTGTCCACAATGAAGAGTACTTACTCATTCAGATTCTAAAGTCCATTAAGGAATTGTCCATGACTTTCGATGTTGTCCGTGTAACGAGCTTTCAGAAATACCATCCCAAACCAGACGATCTTAGGTGGCAAGGTGCATAAGTCCCACCCATTTTAGACTTACCGGCTCGAACAACAAAGGCCACAGATTGACATTTCCTTCCTAAATTCCAATCCTAAAACAGCTCAATCTTCTAAACTCGTAAAACTCAACTTATTTGACTAACTAATAGCATGATCACAAATAAACCGTATTTCTTGAAAAATACTAATGCTATCACAATTACAAACCATTCGTTTCAAAATTGCAATTTATTAAAAATTTTGAAAAATATTGCTAAAAATTTGAAAATTGATCATTTTTGCAAAAATTTCAAAAAAATTTCTCTTTCGACCGTCCACACCCCACACTTAAAACCGTACAATGTCCCCGTTGTACAAAAAAAAATTTAGAACAAGGGAGAAAGAGTTACCCCTTTTAGACGATACATTGCTCGGTTGGTACTCAGTATCACAGGTATAATTGCGAACAAACAGAATTCTTGATTTCCGCACTCCGGAGTTGTAGCGCTACAGTGAACACGCCGGTGGTCAAGACAAGTGGAGGGGGCACGGTGACCCCACACTTGTCTGAGACAACTCCTTCCCAATTTGGTATAACATGCATAACTCAACAAGACATTAAAAGCAAACATAACAAATAAATTATAAACAAACAAAATATAGAGATGTGTCATAGATACAGTACATATATCCCAAAAAAGAAAAAGAAAAATACATCAACTGCCACCTTGTGGCCTGGAGGATCCAGCCTCGTGATCGTGGGCCCTGGCTGGGAATGGTCGGGGGCGCTGGCCCTGCGCTGATTCGATCTGAAGAAGTACCTCCCCGGTCCACTCGAGCTGGTCCTCGATCCTCATGACTCTGGCCTCCAGTCGGTGCATGGCCGTTGAGTCCTCCTGCGGCTGTGGCTCTGCTGGGGCTGCTGGTGCTGGCTCTGGTCTCCGGCGTCTCCTTCCGGGCTGAGCATGGGGGTCCTGGGGTGGCTCGGTCGGTGCCCGGATGAACTGGCCCGGGCGCTGCTGCTCTATGAGCCTCATCCTCTCCAGAGTGCGCGTCATAGTGCAAGACGGAGGCAGAGCGGTCAAAGAAGCGGCCACGGAAGCAGTGAGGATCCCGTATGAGCGGGCTAGGCGGGTAATGAAATACCCCCGGGCCAGCGGACTGCTGGCGGAAGCTCCCATCGAGTGGGTGGAGAGGGCGACTGCGAGGGCAAATGGAAGGTGGAGGAATCTGGAGGGATCCAGGAGAACCCAAAAATAGGTCATGTCGTCACCCGACACCTTCTCGCCCCCCTCCCGATGCATGATGGAGGTGGAGACGATACGGTGCATGAGGCGGTGGAGTGGGTCTCGACGGTGGCTCTCCCGGGAGGTCCCTGCCTCGTAAATGACGTTTGACAGTGGTGCCCAAACCTCCATGTTGGCAGCCCTGTCCGGCTGCCCCTGGGTACAAGCCCCAAAGAACTGGGTGAAGTGGCGATGTTGGAGGTCCATCGGAGTGTATAAGCCGACTCGCCTCCCGAACTCGTGGAGGTTGCACTCCCTCTGCTCACCCCCAAGCGAAATCGAACTATCCTAGACCACGGGTCTGACGCCCAAGGTGCAAAATGGATAGTGGAGAGAAACTCCAGCAGCACCTCGGTGTAGACCACGTCCTCGTCCGTGGCCATGATCCTATGCCAGCCACGGCATGTGAATGATGCCTCCTCATGAGTCCAGGTGCGATGTAAATATGGCTCAATCGCACCCCAGAGCCCCGCGTCTCTCAAAATGTCACGGTCGATGACTGTCGCCTCAAGAACCCGGCGACTAGTCAGTGCGTCTCTTCGCGAGATGTACTCCGCGGAGCTAGCAAGTCCCTCGGGGAACTGGAGGAAAGGGTGATCTAACCTGAACATCATCTGTAAAAAGATACATAGCCACAAAAGAAAAAAAATTTGCAAAATTAGTCCTTTTCTTCCCCACCGCACCGCGGCGCGGCTCAAGATAAAAGCGCGTCGCGGCGAGCGGCTGTTGCAAAACCCCAATCCAAACTCGCGATTTAACCTGCTAAAACTCGATCAAATCATACCACAAGGTAGCCTAAGTATCGACTAACTCATCTAGGGTCTCTATTTGGCAAAACAAACACCCTATGAGTTAGCATTGGCGATTCTAAGTTTTGAACTTTTCTGGACAAATCACTAAAATTAAGTACCTAATTGCTAGTTTTAACAACTAATAGATAGTTAGAATAGCGTACCTTGGTAGTAGAAACAAAATGAGCAAGAAAAAATACGAGAGAAATTTGTCGATCAGAGCTCCGAGTCGTATGAGGGTTGGTTGAGCCGTGGCTTACCTTAATATAAGAGAAAACCGACTGATCATTTCCCGAGTCGTGCATTTACTCTTTGCGCATCGCGCGTGTCACCAAATCAACCCCTGCGCATCGGGTTGGTTTACGACCCCGCGTCGAGTAATTCAAAAACCCACGGCGCGGTCTTCAAAATTTTAAAAACTTCTCACACGACCCCACACTTATTTTAGACCACTAATACCTGCAAAAGATCGATGTATTTTCCTAATTAAATTCTAAGAAATATAAAACCTAACCTATGACACGATGGGTTGCCTCCCAACAAGCGCTAAGTTTAACGTCTTCAGCCAGACGTGGTATTCCTATGCCAGCTACGGTGGATCGTTTCCTTGCTGTTTTTCTGCTTCCACCGTCCCTTCGTTGACCCACTGCCCTTCAAACTTTCCTGGGTCGAATGGCTTGCTAGTTCTCCTGCTGCTGCCCGGTTGTTGCCTTCTGGTTAGCTCCCGTGAATGATTGGAGGTAGCTTTGAACCTCCAAGCTCGGTCCTTCCTTCTGCATCTCTTCAAAGTCAAAGGCTTGACATGAAGCGCGCCCAATGCCGCTTCCAGTAGTTGTTTCACACCTCGGTTGCTAGTGTCTCGCATGCTATCTTCAGGTTGCAATTTTGGTTTGCAGTACCAATAAAAATTTTCCAATCGAATGGAATCGGAAGGCAACATATCAGGATGCTTCCATATGTCCTCATCGATAGTATTGATCACATCTAATTTTCCATTCATGAATGGATCATGAGTGGTGATAAAATCATGTTTATTATTTTCAAAAATCAACTCGTCAGCATCATCTTCTTGATCATCGTCCAACAGGTGGATCGGGACCAAGAGTGGGTGACTAGTTGGATCTAGTGGTGGTATAAAGTCACCCATCACCAGATCCTTGCTTTCAAATTTCTCAAAATTTCCAAAAATTACAGGGTCAGGGGTAATATTGTCATCTACACCCCCTTACCCAAAAACATTGGCACTTACAACAATTTCGGGAATTGTTGGGCTGGGATCTGTACTATCACTTACAGCCCCCTCCACAACATCCTCCTCAACTAAATTTTCTGATGATGGTACAGATTCACACATCACCAGATCAACATTTTCAAAAACATCCAAAACATCAAGAGCTGTTGAGTCAGAGGTAGCATTGTCACCTACAACCTCTTCCTTAACAATATTTTTGACCATCTCAGTGGTCTCTTGACTTTCCCACGGTGTATGCCCTTCCATCACATATTCAGGTGATGCAAGTTCACACACATTATTATTGGTATAACAATCACTCGCCTCCGGTTCTGGCGAAGGTGGTGAACATATTCAACTTTCCTCTAACCTATCTAAAGAAGCTTGCAAACTTAAAAGAGCATCATCCTGGTCCTTCTGTTCTTGGTGAGTGTTATACCAGAGTACCCAAAGTTGGGCCCAAGTTACAGAATTTTCAGGTTGAGATGACTCCTCGGTCCGCCATCCATTGTCATCGGGTGATCCATTGTAGCAATCATCCTCGTAATAGGTATCGGCCGGATTTTCATAATCTTCATAATACTGATCCGGGTACATGTAATCACCCATTATAAGGATGTACATATACCAAAAATCCGCAAACTAAAGTCAAACATCAAAAATCAGAAATTAAGTCCTACAAATCACCTAATCTAAGAGCACAGCTCCCCGGCAACGGCGCTGACAACGCCTAGTAATATCAAGTATTTTAGGCGTTGTTGAGCTGTGTTTTAGTTAATTTATCATTATTAATTGGCTAATATCACTTACTTTTGTGCCAAAGTGCTTGGAAATGTTTTTAGTGTAAATGCAGGGGTTTTAGTGCAATTCTGGAGAAGTTGTGGAGCGAAAAAGGCAAAAATTTGGACCTGACAGAAATAGAGGCGCTATCTCTTGAGATAGAGCCGCTATCGACAATAGAGCCGCTATTTCTTGAGATAGCGCCGCTATCTCGCGACCGGATAAAATCTTCGTTTTTGAATTCCGAAATTGCGGGATAAGGCAACACGCGCGTCACGGTTTCTAAGTGGCCGCGACGCGGAAACCCTAATTTCGCACCATTATAAATACCGGAGTCCCGTCCGACTTTTCACTCATCCCGGGACGCGAAGGAGGGATCCGAAGGCACTATTTCGTCAGTTTTTCAGTGGGAATCAACATTTTGGTTAGTTATTTAGTTTTTCTCTTATTTTATCAACTCGGTATCGAGGTATTCCGCAATCGGGATTCCCGTCGATTACTCGATGTTTGTTTAGATTTATAGTTTCTGATTTCAGTAGCATTAGTCAGTAGTTAGATCTGATATTTGAGTGTTTGGATATTGGTTTGATGTTTGATTTGGATTTATAAAAGTTAATCATTCGGTTTATGGTTTATTTGCAATTTTCGGTATTTTGGATGTTTGAATGCTTGTTGATGTGTTTGGAACTGTTTGTTGCTTCTGGATTTTAGACTTAGTTTCTGATTTCAGTAAGTAACATTAGTCTAGGATTTGGTTTGGTTTAGTTAGTTCATGTTTGATTTGGTTTTTGGCATTGGTCTTGGAATTGTGTTTTTAGTTGGTTTTTGGAAAAGTAGAAACAATACCGCTGGCTGTAGAGTGACACTACAGTTGGTATACTATCGTCTTGTCCTAACCACCAAACTCCTGTGGATCGACCCTGACTACCACTGTGCTAGTGTGTGTTAGTAATTCTCTTATTTTTTACCGCACGACGACCTAGGCGTGTCAAATTTTGGTGCCGTTGCCGGGGAGTTGTGCGCTTAGGATAGACGATCAGTAGGGTTGTTTCTTTTGATGTTTGATTTTAGTTTGTTGATTTTTGGTATGTGTACGTCTTCATAATGGGCGATTACATGTACCCGGATCAGTATTATGAATATTATGAAAATCCGGCCGACACCTATTACGAGGATGATTGCTACAATGGATCATCCGATGACAATGGATGGCGGACCGAGGAGTCATCTCAACCTGAAAATTCTGCAACCTGGGCCCAACTTTGGGTACTCGTGTATAACACTCACCAAGAGCAGAAGGACCAGACTGATGCTCTTGTAAGATTGCAAGCTTCTTTAGATCAGTTAGAGGAAAGTCGGAAATGCTCACCACCTTCGCCAGAACCGGAGACGAGTGATTTTTATACCAATGATAATGTGTGTGAACTTGCATCACCCGAATATGTGAAGGAAGGGCATGCACCGTGGGAAAGTCAAGAGACCATTGAGATGGTCGAAACGGTTGTTGAGGAAGAGGTTGTAGGTGACAATACTACCCCTGACTTAACAACTTTTGATGTTTTCAAGAATGTGGGCAATGTTGATCCGGTGATGAGTGAATCTATCCCATCACCAGATAAAACTAGTCGCTCACTCTTGGTACGGATCCACCTGTTGGATGATGACCAAGAAGATGATGACAATGATGTGGTCTTCGAAAATAATAAACACAATTTTAGCACCACTCATCACCCATTAATAAATGGAAAATTAGATGTGATCAATACTGTAAGACCCGTTCCGCCGAGGCGTGGCCCGAAGGAATCCGCGGCGCGGCTTTTGGAAGAATCTAGAATCGCGTAGGATTTGTACGCGCGGCGCGGTTCTAAAGAATCCGCGGCGCGGTGCGCCGCAGTCATGAAAAACCCTAATTCGGATTTAAATGCCTATAAAAAGGACCCCAGCCCTAGGGTTCGTGTTTTTGGAGAGTTTCTAGAGTAGAGGTGTCTGGTTTCGGCAGATACTCTTTGGTCTCGAGGTGTTGAAGGTTTTAGGAGATTAGAAGAAGGAGATCCACGCGGGAGAAGGTTTAGAATGGATCGTGGGCATCACTCCGTCCTTTAGAAGTGAGGTAAGAAGATTTACTCTTCTGACTTTTCTGTTTATCCTGTCATATGGTGTTACCAGTTGGTTTGTAGCTTTAGACGATTTGTAGCCCTTAGGGTTTGAACCAAGGACATGCATGGACTTGCATGTCCATAAGGAAGTGACCTTAGGGTAGTTCCTGATCCCAGGAAGGGTGTAGAAAGGAACCCTAACCGATTGATGTACTGTTAATCGCTGAAAAACATTTTTGAATGTTACGAGCCGCGACGCGGACTGGCTATGTCAGCGGCGCGGACTCGGCTGAGACCCGTAATTATTCGATGATAGCCGCAGCGCGTAGGATGAGGTGCCATGCCGCGGCGAGCGACTGTTTGACCAGGAACTTAGTTTTGACCACGGTTTAATGGCAAATAGTGAGTCTAACCTTTAGACAGGTCTGTAAGAGCCTAGTCAGTAATTGATATGTTGTATGTGTGTGGGATTTAGGTGTGTGGACGAGCTAAGTGGGGATATTAGAGAATATCTATACGGTTTCGAATCAGGTGAGTATCCTCACCTTACTATATGATGTTGCATGTTAGGCATCTTGTGTGTTATTTACAGTTATATGATTTGCTCTATATCTGTGGTTATTTGTTGTTGGGCTCAGTACTGATGCGTGTCCCCTCGTAGCTGTTGTATGGCGAGTCGGACTATTGCCTTGTCCCATAGCTGTTGTATGATGGGCTGGGCCATAACCGGGAACCCATAGCTGTTGTATGATGGGTAGAACCTTCCCGTGTCCATAGCTGTTGTATGATGGACGCCCGTAGCTGTTGTATGGCGGGTAGGGTCGGGTCGTTCTCGAGGACGGGTTGTTTAATGTGTGGGCATGTATGGTAATTTGTAGACTCACTAAGCTTTAAGCTTACCCGTTGTTTTTATAATATTTCAGGTAAATCGATTGACAAATGGAAGGGCAAGGCGTGACGGCGGCGCATCGCATACAAGAAAATTTATGTTAATGAATTATGTTATGATTTTCAATTGTTTCCGCTGTTGGTTTAATAAATAGGTTAAACGGATTTACTTTTGGAATAAATGTTTTATTGAAACTTTGATAATAAATGAATTTTTGAAATTTTGAAATTGGGGAGTTACAAATTGGTATCAGAGCCTTGGTTTGAGGGATTTGGATGAACTGTATTGGGAATCCAAACTCAAACTTAGGACTGAGCGATTTTGTTAAGAAAATGTTTTTGGAAGGTTAAATTAAAGTAAAAGAAGATGCGATGCGAACCGTCAGCCGAGCTCAAGTAAGTTTTGTGATTCCCAATTACCCATGCCAAGTTTGTGTTATGTGATAAAATGTATTGTGCTAGGATGTAAAGCTGCCTGGATAATATACTCTGTAGACTGTTTGTGCCTTATGTGCTGCTTTGGAATTTTATGCTACTGTCGTTAGGTTGCTTAGTGAATGCTGGTATGTTATATACAATTAGGGTAAGATAGCCTAAGAATTCTTGGTCTGGCTTTACTGGCTGTTCCTTGTTTGGTTGTGACTTTAGGGTAGATCAGTTATTCAAACGTCTATCTTATTCCTGATTGTGTACGGCTGTGCGTCCGTGAGGTGACTCGACGACATTAGCAATAGTTCTCTTAGGCACGTGTGAGATGGAGAGTTAGATCAAAAGATTAGGCACCACGGTGCATGACCACATGAGTCAAAGGAAATGGTTTAGTGTGAGTGACGTTTTAGGAGGATGGTTGACGAACTTGGAACAAGGGCGAATAGGTGTGGAAGGTAGTACCAGGCCAGTATTACCGAAAGCACAGGATTCACGCTTGAGTCAAGAGTAGTCAAACAAAGTCCTAAAAAGTCAAGTAGTTGGATAGATAGGAGTGACCCGAGTATTGATATTAGAAACTGTTGCGCATTTCAGAATGGTAGTCACTCGAAGTAACGGTGGACCAGATGCGGGTGCCTCGAGTGGGGGAGGACCGACTGATGAGAATCTCCGTAACCTGATAGCGGAGGAGGTTTCGCGGGAAGTGTTGGCTGCGATACCTCAGTTCTTTGGTACGATTAAGGCTGAGCTATGGGCAATGCTCGAGGAACGACTGGCTACTCAGGGCACGTCACGTGCGAGGGATGCAAGTTATAAGGACTTTTCAGCTTGTTCGCCTCCGATGTTCGATGGGGGCAGGGATCCGATTGTTAGCATGCGGTGGATTTCCGCAGTGGAGGGTGCTTTCCGCACATGTTCCTGTCATGAGAACTCCAAGGTAACGTTTGCGGCGAATCTTTTAAGAGAGGGTGCGAAAGATTGGTGGGAGATACGAACGAAAGATCTCACTCCTGCTCAGTTGGATGCCATTACATGGCCGCAGTTTAAGGAACAGTTCAAATTGGAGTATGTTCCACAGGTGGAAATGGAACGCTTGGCGCAGGAGTACCTAAATCTGACCCAGACTACTGAGACGGTGACGGAAATCACCAAGAAGTTTAATGAACGGGCACTCTTCTGTCCAGAGTTTGCAGCAACCGAGCGCATGAGGATGACCCGATACTTGGCAATGCTTCGCACAGACATTCGGGAATTTGTGTCTGCTGCTAGGCACCAAACTCTTACTGATATGATAGCGGCCGCTCGGGCCCGAGAGTTGGAACTGGAAACCCAACAAAAGTAGAAGCGTCCGGCGCCTGCTCAGACTCAGCAGGTGTCGAAGAAATTTCGAGGGGCAGATCAGGGAAAGCAAGGGCAAAGGAGCCAGGGTAAGTGTGGTAAATGTGGAAGGAATCATGAGGGGCGTTGCTGGGTGCTAATATGTCATAAGTGTGGAAAGGAGGGCCACTATGCTAAATATTGTCGGCAAGAGGTCAAGATTTGTTTTAATTGTAACCAAGTGGGCCACTTCAAGGCCCAATGTCCCCGTCTGACTCAGGGAGTGGTTCAGAATCCGGCACCCACTACACTCCGGATTACCGATGGTAGGCAGGGGAAAGGGTAAGCCCCTAAGACCAAGGGTCGAGCATTCGTCATGACCGCCGAGGAGGCACAGGATGCGCCCGACGTCGTCACGGATACTCTTTCTTTACTTGCCTCGTGTTTGTGGTGTGTGCAATTAATATGTCTATTATGCTTTGATTAGGAACATTCTTAGTCAACTCTACGCCTACCTTTGCAGTATTTGATTCGGGTGCTAGTCATTCTTTTGTGTCTGCCGCGTTGGGAAAGAGTTTCGGTATTGCTTTAGGAACTCTTCATCAGCCGTTAGAAGTGGAAATCGCGGATGATAAAACCGTGCAAGCGACTAGTGTTTATCGGGGATGCGATGTCGTGATTCAAGGAATAAAGTTTCCGATCGATCTCATCCCTATACCGTTGAGTGACTCCCGAGTCATCATCGGTATGGATTGGATGGGTCAGCATGAATCATGGATCGATTGTAAGAACAAGCGAGTGTGGATTCAAACCCCAAGTGGGGGAGAGCTGGTTGTGCAGGGCGAGAGAAAGAATCGAGGTGCAGTTTTCTGTTCAGCTACTAGGGCACGCAGACATTTTCAGCATGGAGGTTCGGGATTTGTGGCTTATGTTGTAGACACACGAGAAAGGAAGCCACAGCAGAAAGCAGGTGATATACCAGTGGTTCGGGATTTTCCTGATGTTTTTCCCGAGGACCTGCCTGGCGTGCCGCTAGAGAGACAGGTGGAATTTAAGATCGACTTAACTCCCGGTGCAGCTCCGATAGCCAAAGCACCGTATCGTCTTGCGCCTCCGGAGATGCTGGAGTTGTCTATTCAACTTCGAGAATTATTAGATAAGGGATTTATTCGACCCAGTTGCTCGCCATGGGGAGCGCCTATTTTGTTTGTTAAGAAGAAGGATGGTTCCAACAGGATGTGCATAGATTATCGTGAGTTGAATAAGCTTACGGTGAAGAATCGATATCCATTGCCTCGCATCGACGACTTATTTGACCAACTGCAGGGCGCTTCGTGGTTTTCAAAAATCGATTTGCGGTCAGGTTACCATCAAATGCGAGTTCGGGAGGAAGACATCCCGAAAACGGCTTTTCGAACGAGGTACGGCCACTTCGAGTTTGTAGTGATGCCGTTTGGACTGACCAATGCACCTGCAGCTTTTATGGACTTAATGAATCGGGTGTGTCGACCGATGTTGGATCGGTCAGTTATAGTTTTCATTGACGACATCTTAGTCTATTCTCGGAGCAGGGAACAACATGAACAGCACTTAAAGGAAGTATTAGAGACCTTAAGGAAGGAGAAGCTTTATGCAAAATTATCCAAGTGTGACTTTTCGCTACGGGAGGTTCAGTTTTTGGGTCACATTGTAAATGAGCAAGGAATCATGGTAGACCCGGCTAAGGTAGAGGCCGTGATGCGGTGGGAGGTTCCGAAGACTCCCTCGGAGATTAGAAGTTTCTTGGGTCTGGCTGGTTATTACCGTCGTTTCATCCAAGACTTCTCAAAGGTTGCAGTACCTTTGACCCGGCTAACTAAGAAAAATGCTGCTTTTCGGTGGGGTGAGGAGCAGCAGCAGGCTTTTGAGACTTTGCGGCGGAAATTGTGTGAAGCTCCGGTTTTGACTTTGCCTGAGGGCATGGAGGATATGGTAGTTTATTGCGATGCATCAATCTCGGGATTGGGGGCAGTCTTGATGCAACGAGGCAGGGTGATTGCTTACGCCTCGCGACAGTTGAAGCCCCATGAAACTAACTACCCTACTCATGATTTGGAATTGGGAGCGGTGGTCTTCGCTCTCAAGATTTGGAGACACTATTTGTATGGAGTAAAGTGCACCATTTTCACGGATCACAAGAGTTTGAAGTATCTGATGGATCAGGCAAACCTCAATATGAGACAGAGGAGATGGTTGGATGTATTAAAAGACTATGATTGTGAGATACACTACCACCCTGGAAAGGCCAATGTGGTAGCGGATGCGTTAAGTCGTAAGGCTTCGAGTGCACCCCTTCGGGGCATTTGTCTAAGGATGACAATTGTGACACCGTTGCTTGAGCTGATTAGGAAAGCCCAGGTGGAAGCAAGCAAGAGCGAGAATCAGAAAAGTGAGAGGATTGTGGGTCATTTGGCAGCTATGGTCAAAGATAGTAGGGATTTGTTGACTTGTCACGAGAGGATTTGGGTACCGAAGCTGGGCGAGGTTCGTCAAACCCTATTGGAGGAGGCGCATAAATCCAGGTTCTCTATCCACCCTGGAGCGACTAAAATGTATAGGGATCTGCGTGAATATTATTGGTGGCCAGGTATGAAGAGGGAAGTAGCTGAGTTTGTCGAAAGATGCATGACCTGTCGTAGGGTCAAGGCCGAGCACCAACGGCCTCATGGTAGATTGCAGCCCCTTGAGATCCCAGAATGGAAATGGGAGCATATCACAATGGATTTCATCACGAAGTTGCCAAGAACCCCTCGACATATGGACACTATTTGGGTTATCGTGGATAGGTTGACCAAAAGTGCTCATTTCCTCCCCATCCAAGAGACTTACTCTGCAAAGGAATTGGCTAAGGTCTTCACAGATGAGATTATCTCTCGGCATGGTATACCGGTCTCGGTGATATCCGACCGGGATGTCCGATTTACGTCTAGGTTTTGGAAGAAGTTTCATGAGGAATTAGGCACTCGCCTTCATTTCAGCACAGCATATCATCCTCAGACGGATGGGCAGAGTGAAAGGACGATTCAAACGCTGGAAGATATGCTCAGGGCATGCGTCATCGATTTTGGCGGGAGTTGGGATTCCTATCTCCCTTTAGCTGAGTTTTCTTACAATAACAGTTATCACGCGAGCATTGGCAGAGCTCCCTTTGAAATGTTGTATGGAAGAAAATGTCGGACACCTATTTGCTGGGGTGAGGTTGGCCAGCAGGTATTGGGAAGTACAGAGGTGGTGCTCAAGACAACTGAGTTAATTCAAAAGGTTCGGGAGAGATTGTTAACCGCTCAAAGCCGACAGAAAAGTTATGCGGATAGGCGACGGTCCGATCTCGAGTTTCAAGTCGGGGAATATGTTCTTCTAAAGGTGTCACCTTGGAAGGGAGTTATTCATTTTAGGAAGCGAGGAAAGCTTGGCCCTAGGTACATTGAGCCATATCGAATTGTCGCCCGTGTAGGTGAGGTAGCTTACCGGTTAGAGGTACCCGAACAGCTTAGTCAGATTCACGACACGTTTCACGTTTCGCAGCTCAGAAAGTGCGTGACTGAGGAATCCACAATAGTACCTTTGGAGGATATTCAATTAGATGAACGTCTAAATTATGTGGAGCGACCAATTGCCATCATTGAAAAGAAGATAAAGACTTTGCGGAATAAAACAATAGGATTAGTGAAGGTTCAGTGGCAGCATCGAAAAGGGTCCGAATGGACTTGGGAACCGGAGGAGGAAATGCGGAGGCATTATCCAGAATTATTTATCGGCACGGATTTCAGGGACGAAATCCAGTTAAGTGGGGGAGAATTGTAAGACCCGTTCCGCCGAGTCGCGGCCCGAAGGAATCCGCGGCGTGGCTTTTGGAAGAATCTAGAATCGCGTAGGATTTGTACGCGCGGAGTGGTTCTAAAGAATCCGCGGCGCGGTGCGCCGCAGTCATGAAAAACCCTAATTCGGATTTAAACGCCTATAAAAAGGACCCCAGCCCTAGGGTTCGTGTTTTTGGAGAGTTTCTAGAGTAGAGGTGTCTGGTTTCGGCAGATACTCTTTGGTCTCGAGGTGTTGAAGGTTTTGGGAGATTAGAAGAAGGAGATCCACGCGGGAGAAGGTTTAGAACGGATCGTGGGCATCACTCCGTCCTTCAGAAGTGAGGTAAGAAGATTTACTCTTCTGACTTTTCTGTTTATCCCGTCATATGGTGTTACCAGTTGGTTTGTAGCTTTAGACGATTTGTAGCCCTTAGGGTTTGAACCAAGGACATGCATGGACTTGCATGTCCATAAGGAAGTGACCTTAGGGTAGTTTCTGATCCCAGGAAGGGTGTAGAAAGGAACCCTAACCGATTGATGTACTGTTAATCGCTGAAAAACATTTTGGAATGTTACGAGCCGCGACGCGGACTGGCTATGTCAGCGGCGCGGACTCGGCTGAGACCTGTAATTATTCGATGATAGCCGCGGCGCGTAGGATGAGGTGCCACGCCGCGGGGAGCGACTGTTTGACCAGGAACTTAGTTTTGACCACGGTTTGATGGCAAATAGTGAGTCTAACCTTTAGACAGGTCTGTAAGAGCCTAGTCAGTAATTGATATGTTGTATGTGTGTGGGATTTAGGTGTGTGGACGAGCTAAGTGGGGATATTAGAGAATATCTGTGCGGTTTCGAATCAGGTGAGTATCCTCACCTTACTATATGATGTTGCATGTTAGGCATCTTGTGTGTTATTTACAGTTATATGATTTGCTCTATATCTGTGGTTATTTGTTGTTGGGCTCAGTACTGATGCGTGTCCCCTCGTAGCTGTTGTATGGCGAGTCGGACTATTGCCTTGTCCCATAGCTGTTGTATGATGGGCTGGGCCATAACCGGTAACCCATAGCTGTTGTATGATGGGTAGAACCTTCCCGTGTCCATAGCTGTTGTATGATGGACGCCCGTAGCTGTTGTATGGCGGGAAGGGTCGGGTCGTTCTCGAGGACGGGTTGTTTAATGTGTGGGCATGTATGGTAATTTGTGGACTCACTAAGCTTTAAGCTTACCCGTTGTTTTTATAATATTTCAGGTAAATCGATTGACAAAGGGAAGGGCAAGGCGTGACGGCGGCGCATCGCATACAAGAAAATTTATGTTAATGAATTATGTTATGATTTTCAATTGTTTCCGCTGTTGGTTTAATAAATAGGTTAAACGGATTTACTTTTGGAATAAATGTTTTATTGAAACTTTGATAATAAATGAATTTTTGAAATTTTGAAATTGGGGCATTACAAATACCATCGATGAGGATATATGGGTGCATATCAATATTATGCCCTCCGATCCCATTCGATTGGAAAATTTTTATTGGCACCGCAGGCAAAAATCGCAACGTGCAGACAACACGCGATACACAAGCAGCAAACGAGGCGCAAAACAATCACTGGGCGCAGAACTGGGCGTGCTCCACATTAAACCGGTGATGTTGAAGAGACACCGAAGGAAGGACCGAGCTTGGAGGTTTAAAGCGACTTCCAAACATTCACTCGAATTAATCAGAAAACAGCAACCGGGCAGCATCAGAGGAACCGGCAAACCATTTGACCCGGGGAAATTGGAGTATGGAATCAACGAAGGGACGGTGGTAACTGAAATTCAGTGGAGACAAATGGCGTACAATCCACCGTAGACACACAAAGACGGTCCAGCTAAAAGACCGAGCAAAGAAGTGCTTTCGGGAGGCAACCCGATTTTCGATAAGTATTTTCTTTTATTTTTGGTCAAAATACCATTGAGGATGATTATTGTTGAGTGTAATACTGTATGTCCTAAGTGAGGGGTGAGGGTGAGTAAATAGAAAGGAAAACAAAGAAAATTCGGGAGTCGCGCCGCCAACATCACCAACCCGCGACGCGGACCAGGGAGAGACCCGATGTACAGGGGCTTTTCATGCATACTCGCGACGCGGCACAACTATATTTGGTGCCGCGGACCTTCAACCTTGATCGATGGACACTGGATCTCATAGCGTCTACGTGTCGCGGCCTTGACACTCCGGCGTCGCGGGAACGAGGAATCAGCAAGGACATCAACTCGTAATGTATTATCTTCTTTTGTGTTTTGCAACTTTTATATTTTTAATGTGTTTTGTTAGTGTGAAGAGTATCCAGCCATACCATGATTGTTGTACCAACTGATGGAGTTGTATAATGCAAGTGTGGGGTCGCCGTACCGCTACACTTGTATCATGCTGGCGTGTTTTCTGCTGCACCTCGACTCCCGGATTTCACCGAGACGACGAACACGATCGACCCTGTTACAAATGGTCCCGACAATCAAGTAATCTACCGTCTAAGGGATAACTCTTTCTCTCTAGTACTGAAATATTTTTTTATGTACAACGGGGACGTTGTACGGTTTTAAGTGTGGGGTGTGGACAGTCGAAAGAGTGTGTTTTTGAAATTTTTGCGGGAAATGAGTAATTTTCAAAAAAAATTCAAAATTTTTAATAGGTTGTAATTTTGAAACGAATAACTTTTGAATGTTATAGCTTTGGTATTTTTCAAAAAATACTATTTAGTTGTTATCATGCTATGAGTTTAGTCAAATAAGTTGAGTTTTAGGAGTTAGATTAGATTGGAGTGTTTTAAGATTGGAATTTAGGAAGGAATTGTCAATCAGTGGCCTTTGTTGTTCGAGCCGGTAGGTCTAAAATGGGTGGGGCTTATGCACCTTGCCACCTAAGATCATCTGGTCTGGGATGGTATTTCTGAAAGCTCGTTACACGGACAACATCGAAAGTCATGGATAGTTCTTTTATGGCCTTTAGAATCTGAATGAGTACGTACACTTCATTGTGGACAGAAAATTTGTAATCAAGGGTTCTCTAGAAAGCCATGAATTCCAAAAAACATTCCGATTATGTTTTCACGAACTATTCCACTCTAACTCATAAGGCAATAAGCTTTGAAACTGAACACAGTCAAAAATTGTTTGAGTCTTAGTTAAAATCTATTAAAAACTCTATTGCTTGGGGACAAGCAAGGCACAAGTGTGGGGTGTTTGACAACGCCTAGTAATATCAAGTATTTTAGGCGTTGTTGAGCTGTGTTTTAGTTAATTTATCATTATTAATTGGCTAATATCACTTACTTTTTTGCCAAAGTGCTTGGAAATGTTTTTAGTGTAAATGCAGGGGTTTTAGTGCAATTCTGGAGAAGTTGTGGAGCGAAAAAGGCAAAAATTTGGACCTGACAGAAATAGAGGCGCTATCTCTTGAGATAGAGCCGCTATCGACAATAGAGCCGCTATTTCTTGAGATAGCGCCGCTATCTCGTGACCGGATAAAATCTTCGTTTTTGAATTCCGAAATTGCGGGATAAGGCAACACGCGCGTCGCGGTTTCTAAGTGGCCGCGACGCGGAAACCCTAATTTCGCACCATTATAAATACCGGAGTCCCGTCCGACTTTTCACTCATCCCGGGACGCGAAGGAGGGATCCGAAGACACTATTTCGTCAGTTTTTCAGTGGGAATCAACATTTTGGTTAGTTATTTAGTTTTTCTCTTATTTTATCAACTCGGTATCGAGGTATTCCGCAATCGGGATTCCCGTCGATTACTCGATGTTTGTTTAGATTTATAGTTTCTGATTTCAGTAGCATTAGTCAGTAGTTAGATCTGATATTTGAGTGTTTGGATATTAGTTTGATGTTTGATTTGGATTTATAAAAGTTAATCATTCAGTTTATGGTTTATTTGCAATTTTCGGTATTTTGGATGTTTGAATGCTTGTTGATGTGTTTGGAACTGTTTGTTGCTTCTGGATTTTGGACTTAGTTTCTGATTTCAGTAAGTAACATTAGTCTAGGATTTGGTTTGGTTTAGTTAGTTCATGTTTGATTTGGTTTTTGGCATTGGTCTTGGAATTGTGTTTTTAGTTGGTTTTTGGAAAAGTAGAAACAATACCGCTGGCTGTAGAGTGACACTACAGTTGGTATACTATCCTCTTGTCCTAACCACCAAACTCCTGTGGATCGACCCTGACTACCACTGTGCTAGTGTGTGTTAGGTAATTCTCTTATTTTTGACCGCACGACGACCTAGGCGTGTCAGGCGCCAAAATTTGACACGCCTTGGTCGTCGTGCGGTCAAAAATAAAGAAAAACCTAACACACACACTAGTACAGTGGTAGTCAGCGTCGATCCGCAGGAGCTTCATGGTTAGACCAGATGACAGATTACCAACTAGTAGTGTCACGCTACAGTCGGAGGACCTGATTTCTAAGTTCTCAACTACCAACAAGCAATCACTAACCAAAGTCAAGCTAAGCATAAGCTAACCCAACTCAAACTAACCTAGTCACTTTCTGAAATCAGAAGTGCATCTCTGAATAAGAAGCAAACAAAGGCATCCAAACCAAACAAAGCATAACCTAACTAATAACTAGGGTTCTGACTGAACAGCTACTAGCTAGAGTTCAATGCCCAAAGCTAACCTAATTGGCTACTGATTTCAGCAAAGGAAATAGTCCCAACCAAGGTCAAAGCAAGATTCAAACACAATTCAAACAATCAAAACATAATCAAACATCCAAAACATCAAATACCAATAATACTCATAACCGAATGATTCGCATTCATCAAACTCAGATCCAAACATCAAAACAGTAACTAAAGACTACTAAAACAGAAACCTAAGCTTGATATCAATGGTTGTCACTCCCAAGGATACAAACCAAAGCTTACAACTATCTAACTAATTGAAAATAAAATCCAAAACATAAAAAAATCTCAATTGAGAACTTGCTGGAATGAAATCTTGGAGTCAAAGAGCTTCAAGGTCGATTTTACACCCGGTCTTTGCTAGAGTTTTCGGCTGTAAATGCCTCTATTTATAGTTGAAAATTTCTCGAGGCCGCGCCGTGCTTTTGTGGATTCCGCGGTGCGCGTACTTATCAGATCCCGTTTCTTCGGCATTTGAATGTGTTACACCGCCTTAAGCCCGCGTCGCGTGTTTCATAGATCCGCGGCGCGCGTACGTGTTTCCTTGATTTTTTCATTCTTTCCCAAACTTCTTCCTTTTGCACGCTTTTATTCCCTGTTTCCATTCTTTTCCTCTAAACAAGTCCTGGTACGAAAAGTGAGAATACCTAGACATATCTGATATAATTTCATCAAGAACAGGGCTCAACAACGCCTAAAATACTTGATATCACTAGGCGTTGTCATCTATCAAGTAGGTTCGTCAAATGAATTTACTGAACTGGCTTAGGGTTGGACTGGATCTTAATAGACTGTGTTCTAGGTGTTCTTGGTGTTGCTCTTGGTGTTCTTGGTGTTCTTCGTGTTCTTGGTGTTCTTGGTGTTCTTGGTGTTCTTGCTGTTGATCTTGGTGTTCTTGGTGTTGATCTTGGTGTTATTGGTGTTCTTGGTGTTCTTGGTGTTCTTCGTGTTCTTCGTGTTCTTGGTGTTCTTCGTGTTCTTGGTGTTCTTGGTGTTCTTGGTGTTCTTGGTGAAGGTTTAAGGTTTGGAAAATAAGATGGTGGAAGTTGGAGTGGATTTGGTGGATTTTTGGTGTTATAAAATGTGTTATTATGAAAAAATGGTATAAAAAATGGTTTTATATGGAAAATAATGGGTTTTGGGTGATTTTTGGAAGTTTTCGGAAGTTTAGGGACCAAAACTGTAAATATTGGAGCTGAAACACGCGGTTTGGTCGGAGTCGGTTCGTGGGTCGCGTATCCGGGTTGCACTGTGAGTAGAAAAGGTAGCGGGTGCGGGTCGGATGCGGATCGGATGGGTGGGTTTGGGGCGCGAGAGTTTGTGAGGGAGGCGGGTTGGAGCAGGGTGGAGCTGGTGGGTCGCGAACGGATCAAAGCCGGGTCGAGGCGCGGGGCTTTTGTGAGGAGAAATGGAGCGGCGACTGGGGCGGGTTCGGATCCGGTGCAAGGGAGGCGGGTCGCAGGCGGAGTGGGCTGGATCGGAGCTGGGCTGGAAGACTTGGGCTGGTACTGTAGCGGCCTGGTTCCTTTTATTTTGATTTTAATTTACTTAAAAACCGAAATTAATTAAAATAAATCAGGAAAATTCATTTTTAATTTATAAAATTAATTAAATCTAATAAAATAAATTATTTAGAAATTATATTTCCAAAAATTCATTTTAAATAGATTTAATTTAATTTTCTTTTACATTTTTCTTTGTTTTTGCTTTAAAACTCCTTTTCTTATTTTTCTCGAATATAATCTCGAATCCACGCAACCTGAAATAGACTTATAATATTTGTCAGTTAATATAAAAACAATTCGTCTTATTTCAATGATGGTCACATACAAAAACATTTTTCAACAGTTTTCTTCTAATTGAACATATAATAAATTCCTAAAGGCCACAAGAAAATAACTAAAAGAATAAAATCAGAAAAAACTAACATTTTAGTTGTTTCTTGCAAGCTAAGCAACGCAAGTGCCTTGCCTCAAATGAAGTCACACCCAAAACTAGGGTTTTCGAAAGTTCCAGAGAGAGGGAAGAGAGAAAAAAGTCGTGGCTTTTATGGTGCCTAAGGGTCTCTATTTATAGTTTCCAAGTGGCCACCAGATAAGCCTTTAAAGATAAACCTTTTTGAATTCAAATAAGATAAACCTTTATCTATCAATTCAAATCTATTTATCCTAACATATAATAATCAAAATTATGGATAATCCCTCCATAATTTCGTTGCCCACTTAAACTACCATAATTGTCACTTACTCAACTATTGAATAATTACAATTCAGCCCCTGCACCTTTAATTAATCAAATTAATCACCAAATTAATTCCAATTAATTTCTAATTAATTAATATAGTTTCTAATTAATATATTATCACCATAATATATATTAATAAACTATTTATTTTATTTCTATTGATTTATTAATCATATAATAAATCAATCTTTCTCTCTCTTGGATTTTCTGCTAAACCTCTAGCCATGAGGGCAACCCAAATGGAATTTGCTACTATCAATTAGGTAAATACAAATTATTAGTCATGGCTTAGACACCTAATCCAACAGTCTCCCACTTGGATAAGTCTATGACTATAATTGCTAATTTAACCTCTAATTAATCAGCAAACTGTAGCTTCCTAGAAACTGCTGCCGAACTCTGACCTAGTCAGTTCTGTCCATAGATAAGTGATCATATGATCCTTCGTTCAACAAGATATTTCCGGACATGAGACATGGATTGAGATCAATCTATGTCCGGTACTCTGTTTCCCGATTTCCGATTCTGCTTATGACTTTAGGACTTATAATTGAACACATCAATTCAGTCCTGGCTGGCCAGCACTTTAGTCAACTTCAAAATCATCGAGAGGCCTACAGATATCTGTTTCCCATCAGGGTCAAGGAACGAATAAGCTTCGACTCATATGCTTATATCTTTTACCAGTCAAATTATTCACAACAACACGTTTTATAACATCGAGTTACCGATGCATTTTCGTACCATCAATGAACAACTGCCTTGTAAATTATAACTCATATCTCTCCACTTCAAGATCATAAGATATTACCGTCTCAACATTGCTTGTGATATAATCCATGAAGCAATCTATTGAGCATGGGTTTATCCAATACTCAAATCTCTATTTCTAAGTACTCATGAATGTTGTAGCAATAATATTGCTACGTCTAACTCCTTAGATAGTCTACAAACCAATTCATGACAGTCTTGATTCAATACTTACTTCCCAAAGTATGAGCGACTGTGGACCTTTCTGAATAATTAAATTATTCGGGAAGTAAAACATACGAAAGCGAAACATAAAGATCTGACTGGCAGCTACTCCTGCTTATGACCAAGTCTCTACGAGGTAATCACCAAGTCGGATCTTGTCATAAACTACTATCGGTTTCAACATTTCTTTTAAACTTTCAATTCTAATTTTATAGCTACGTCTTTATGAACCTTTCACTCTTTCTATGTATCCAAAGTATCTTATAATGATGCACTTTATTGCAGATGATCCAATCGGATGTTCTTCTGATGACATCTCAATACGTTATCCTGTCTTTTTCTCTCCTAACTCCATTCTGGTAATGTGTACTGTGACTTCCTATGGTTCTAGGGGTCTTTAGTCTACTTGACTGCACCCTAAGACTGATTCGAGGTGCTATGATGTGCCGGTGAACCACACGCGCTCCATCAGAATACCAACGAGATTCTTTAACCATGAAGTCCTTTAACGTCAAATTACCACTTTGAAAAAATCATTCAAATTATTACTATTACTTTCACCCCAATCATTTCCCAATGAAAACAAACATCCAGTATTCCCAGCCAGACAATGTTCTGAATCCAACTTACTATGCCCTAAGCATCAAGTCATCACGATATGTTCATGACATTTTGATCGATCCAAGAAACTTGTGGAACCCGATCTAATCTTATTCCAAACCCTTTCGGAATCCAAAGATTATTTATAATCCTTGTGTCATGATT
The DNA here is from genome assembly GCA_023525715.1 of Cichorium intybus. Classification (NCBI taxonomy): domain Eukaryota; kingdom Viridiplantae; phylum Streptophyta; class Magnoliopsida; order Asterales; family Asteraceae; genus Cichorium; species Cichorium intybus. The sequence continues at coordinate 55,139,735 of CM042010.1, read as the reverse complement.
TTCGAAAAACTATTTCCTTTCGGAGACTCTTTTCATGCATCTTGAATCTTATCAAGATTATGCTTACAATGGCTAGGTCTATGCTGACGATTTCATCTATCCAATAGATGTTTGTGAATTACGTGAGTATGTTGCACCTTATTTATTTCTTTCATGCCAAGTCATCACACTTTGCAATGATAGGAAAAACCATTTCCTGGGGCTATGCATCTTGAATCTCATCAAGATCATCTTGGCAGAGTTTCGATCTATCTTATAGACGTTTACAACCACCTGAGTATGTCGTATCTCTATTATGTCTTTCATAGAAATCCGTCTCTTAACACCAAGTCATTACACTTTGTAATGAAAAAGACGTTTCCTAGAAACAGTATGTAACCCACATATGGAGATAGTAGATAACAGCGATACTCCCACTGGCTTTGACTCTTTCGGACTCTTCACAAAATCCAAACCTTTTTGGCACATTTTGAGAATCTGAAACCTTTCTGACATATTTATGGGAATCTTTCAGGCTGTTCACAAAATCCAAAACTTTTGGCACATTTTGAGAATCCGAATTTCCTTTCTTGCGAGGTGCCCGTGGGGATGAATCCCGGGGCCTTGTACCTACTGTATTTGCATGCTCTTTATGAGTCGTTATTAGTGTGCCGGTAATCCACATGCGCTCCACTAACGTCTCACAATGTGCCACGCAGTATCCTTTCGGATTTTATCTTCTATTGAGAGTGCTTCTCTCGGAATCAATTGCTTGACTCTGACTATCGTACCACTCAACCAGATGTTCAGTAAGTACATTTCTATCCATATCTCTTTCTTTTGATGATTCAATTACTCCCCACTGGTTTTTAGACCAGGTGTAAAATCAATCAAATTGTTACATAGACGTGTCTCGCCCTAAGGTTCTCTTATTTGGCAACAACCGGGTTCACTAATGCTTCCAAGTAGTCGGACTGATAATCCGTACCAACTTTAGTGTTTTACCACTAATTGGTATGTCACCCAGATCACAACACTTTATGACGGTGACTAATACTACTGGTAAAGAAAAGACTATGTCAGGTTTAACAGGAATCTGATTCTTGCCCAAAGCCTAGTGATGACTAAAGGTTCTTTCACTTGGCTAATCCGGATCTCATCCAGGACTGTCTTAACTCCCACTGTTTCCTTAGAACATGAGTCATTTCTAAAAGAGCTATTCTTTCACAGGTACAGTGGGATAGCCAATGAAACGACATTGCTGATCAGGTTCAGGCTAGTCATGAGGTTCGGACGAACGCTACATGACCCTGGACTTTTTATGTGCAAGTGGGACGATCCCAGCTTTACATTTCAGACAGTGTCTGCATAACCTACTTAGTCTAAGATGTAGTCGGAATATGGTTTCTATGGTCTGACTGGTTGAATATTCAATTCATCGAAAAACTAATTGGAAATGTATCTTATACATCGAGGATCGAACTATTTCGACCAATGCTCCATCATCTTCCGTAAGATACATTATAACCATTAATGTTCTTGGAAGAGGATAAACTGTGAAACATTTTCTCAGTCTATGTTGTCACTCAGGTTCTGTTGATCTTATACTTCCTTTGAAATCCATGAACACTTCAAGGTTTCAATCAATCGCTTATTCTGATAAGCGAAGCCATATTTTTCATACTAATTGGCAAATATCATGAAGTATAACTAATTGTGTTGTGTTCGAAGATTCGAGCAATACACAGATTCTTATGTATATGTTGCTCAAAATCTTAATATCTTTTACATCTCTATGTAAATTTATGAGTTTGTTAATTTGTTCAAGATATGCAATCATCACCTGACTCTAAGTCAACTGATTCCAAAATCCTATCATCTGGATCTTTGGGTGATTCATTTCTTGCCACATGTGCTTTATAAAGAACTTAATCATCATGTGACTCTAAGTCAAATGATTCCAAAGTCCTATCCAATTGGATCTTTGGGTGATTCATTTCTTGCCACACATGGTTTTATCAAGAACTCAATTCATCATGTGACTCTAAGTCAAATGATTCCAAAGTCCTGTCTAACTGGACCTTTGGTTGAATTGATTTTATAAAATATCTTTTAACAATCATATAAAACAAAATTCATGAATCCAAACACTTTGGATGCATCATCATTCAAGTCATTACCATTCATGCAATTAACACACTCATACAACATTTCAAGGATAAACATGTATTAAAAGAAAAATTAACATTTTATAAAACCGAAATATCCTCGAACAGGTAATGTCGCACGCATCTAATAAGCTAATAACAAGATCATATTATCTAACTAAACTCCAAAATTACATGAGCTTCAGATCCAATCCGAATGTTCTCCTTTGCAACAAAATCCCGCATCCTACCTAGTCCATGCATACAGAGCAAATATGATAAACACATCCTGTATCAAGGAATTAAGGATCAGGAGTTCTGAGTTTTAAGATACTCCTGAGTTGCCAAACCGTTCGACTTTGGAGCATTTTTCCAATCTTTCAGTGACTGTGTCCCACCTTGTGGATTCCCAGTTTGATACATCGAACAATCGGTCCAGACGATCTGGATCATTTCTTGATGCGCCTTAATACTGGACTCAATCATGAAGCAGCTGAATCAATGGAACTATGCTTCTCCATGAACGACTCATACAGAGTCGACATTGAATGCATTTCCATGATTGTCTTAATCTGGTTACCCTTTCTGTTTATCTGGATGAACAGATCAGCGAGTCGAGCTATTGCTTAACTCCCGATCAGAAGGGGTGACCTAATTTTATACAGTTTGCCCATGTATCCCTCAATCATGAGAACATGCAAACTGGTGCTACTTCCTTCTAGCTTGCAACTTCAAGCTCTTTGAATATCCTAGTTCGTTCCTTTTTCAACCAGTTCTAGGAACCTTTCCTCAACCAGCTGTGCTAACTTATCTGACCCCAGGAATTCTAAATCCCTGCGGAACTCGGGGTCAATGATAAATAGCATGAGGCAACGAACTTCCTTTGACTTAATAGTCAAGGGGTCATGCTCATCATAAGCTACTGTGCGATGCCATGCTTTGGTAGAACAAGGAGCGGACACTCAGTCAGATATGGTTTGCCAGCAAAACTAAGAATCATTCTCTAATTGCAAAGCCATATCACATAGCCAAGGCCATTCAGCCTTACCATATTGAACAGGTACTTTTTGAGACTCTCAGAAATGGGTGAAGGAGGAGAAGGAGGAGAATTGACACTATCTTTAGACATCTATAAAATTTGAATTAGTTTAATTTTAATCCTTTTTAAACAATTACACAATATATTATTTAATGAGGCTAGGATCCAAAATACCCCGACTATGGTGTGAAGAGGGATGCCGTAATCACAACATAATGGTCATTAAGGTAGATAAACATTTATCAATTTCAGTCTTATGAAATTCCTAGATCTGTTGAGATTCATTGAACTGTTCAATGGCATGTTTAATCTCCGATATGCTCCACTGTTTGTGACTGGGATGCCGAGGATCACAAACTGGATGTGAATAACCATGCAAATATGCTCGGTAACCTCAATGTCAGTTATCATCTCTAATTGATGTGCCGGTTAACCACACACGCTCCATTAACAATGATAAATCATGAGAAACCCATTACTACTCTTTATGAGCCCCTATTAGTGTGCCGGTTAACCACACACGCTCCACTAATGTCACATAAAGTGTAATGTGCAATTTTATGGGTTAGCATCTTTTCACATTTTTCCTAAAGTAACTAGATTTGGGATTTTATAAAGTTGTTCTAGTACTTCATTAATAACATTATACTTTTCATGAGATTAAGTTGTCCTATCAAACCCGTTTGGCTAACGACCCTCCACTGATCAAGAGAGCGGTGGGTGAGAGTGCACACCCATTCAACCGCCATTTTGTAGGCAGTTTCTCTATACCCTCATTATAGACCAGCTTCGTGAATGAGGCCTACTATTGATTTGACTGACCAATTATCTTATACATATAATATTAACTTTTAATTATAATATATATAAGATGTATTTTAAACCTTTTAAAATATTCCTGATTTATCTTTTAATTTATTGGAAATTTAAACTATTAAATTTAAAATTAAATTAAACCTTTAAAAGATTTAATTCATCTTTTAATTAAACAATTAATTGAATTAATTAAATCCAAATATTTTAGACTTTTAAAATATTCGTAGTTTTATCTTTTAATTTTTTGAAATTTAAAACTATTAAATTTAAAATTAAATTAAACCATTAATTATCTTTTAATTAAACAATTAATTAAATTAATTAAAACTACATAGGTATCACAAATTAATCAAATTAATTTAAACTTATCTTAAACCCCCTAATTTTCGAAATTAACAAATAATGGGTTTAAGGTTATCCATTTAAATAATTAAAGTTACCAAAAATAGAAAGCCTTCTAAAACCCTAATGAGAAAATCGAAAATCATAGAGGGGAGGGGCTAGGGTTTCCAAAACCCTAACCCTAAAATCGATATGGCCAATTAGGGTTTATAAGCATTAAACCCTAATTTTTAGGAAGACAATTATAGCAATTCAACAAGAAAACAACCAAAATGCTCTGATACCACTGAAAGGTTTTATGCAAATCTATGAACTAAAATCCTAAGTTCACATGCAACCTAGATTGGATCTATGTTTTCTTCTAATTGAACATATAATAAATTCCTAAAGGCCACAAGAAAATAACTAAAAGAATAAAATCAGAAAAAACTAACCTTTTAGTTGTTTCTTGCAAGCTAAGCAACGCAAGTGCCTTGCCTCAAATGAAGTCACACCCAAAACTAGGGTTTTTGAAAGTTCCAGAGAGAGGGAAGAGAGGAAAAAGTCGTGGCTTTTATGGTGCCTAGGGGTCTCTATTTATAGTTTCCAAGTGGCCACCAGATAAGCCTTTAGAGATAAACCTTTTTGAATTCAAATAAGATAAACCTTTATCTATCAATTCAAATCTATTTATCCTAACATATAATAATCAAAATTATGGATAATCCCTCCATAATTTCGTTGCCTACTTAAACTACCATAATTGTCACTTACTCAACTATTGAATAATTACAATTCAGCCCCTGCACCTTTAATTAATCAAATTAATCACCAAATTAATTCCAATTAATTCCAGGTTAATTTCTAATTAATTAATATAGTTTCTAATTAATATATTATCACCATAATATATTAATAAACTATTTATTTTATTTCTATTGATTTATTAATCATATAATAAATCAATATTTCTCTCTCCTGAATTTTCTACTAAACCTCTAGCCATGAGGGCAACCCAAATGGACTTTGCTACTATTAATTAGGTAAATACAAATTATTAGTCATGGCTTAGACACCTAATCCAACCAAAATGACATGAGGCTAGAGCCTACGGTTTTCTGTAAGTGCCTAGTTTATACTTGTTTTTTTCATGAATTTATGGATGGCCCTTACTAGGTTGAAATTGGAAAGCTTTGCAATCTGGTTCGGGTCTGGACAATTTTGGATGCCCGATCGTGGTTAATTCATAGAAAATAGAAGGAAAATAATCAGGGCGAGTTCCTTACATCATCAGAATCCTTAAACTATGAACTAAAAATCTGTGTAATAATATCCTAAAATGGTTAGGATTGGCATGAGTTAAATGGTAAGGTTAGTTAGTGTACTTAGTAGTAAGCTATTGTACCTTATAGGGGTATAAGGTGTTCGAGTAGAGCTCGATGGGACTTTCAAAGTTTCTATGTGGATCTTTGCTATGGCTGCTTCGAGGTGAGTTTTTCACTACATTGTACTGATGTTGTGCATCCTTTACTATAGTTTGTGTGTGCTTAAGGGATGTTTGTGGGTAGTGTTAGTTGTTGTGCATCCTTTACTATAGTCTGGTGTATATGGAGGTAGTAATGTACAGAGCAAGATTTTCTGGAAAGATGCACAGAGCAAGATTGTATCCACGGCTAAGAGTGTGGGCTTCTTGCAAGATGCACTAGCAAGATTGTATGCACGGCTCGAGGTGCTGAGCAAGATGGCACAACTCAGTATACCATGGAGTAGACCAGGGTTTATTGTGATGTGATATTGTGTTCTTTCTCTTAGGAGTAGAGCATGTGTGATTGATGTACTTTGCATGTGTTCAAATTCACTAAGTTGTGTGCTTACCGTTTCCCTATTAAATCACTGTTTCAGGTTCTTCAGGCATGAGTGATGGAACGCATGACGTACACTCACTCGTGCAGCTTCTGTTGGAGGTTTATGTTTTGATTTGACTTTATGTTAGCTTAGACCTCCGCTAAATGTTGAGTTATGTTGACAATGAAATGATTTTAATGAGTTGAGTAATGTTTACGTTGGAAAGTTTTTAAATAAAGTGATGTTTATAATTGAACTTGTTTTTTCTAAAAGTTTTAAATTGTCATAAAAATTGGGATGTTACACTTCTGGGCTAATCGGATAAAATCCATACCGACTCAACTTAATCAAAATAGCCCAAACAAAACACGTGGACATAGCAAAACATTATAATTCCACTTCACGAGTAATACTATACCATAATCAAGTGTCTCTCAATATATGTACATGACTATAATGTCTAAGGAATCAAGCTATCTTCCAATCGACATTTCCAACTATAATCCTTACGTAGCACCATCAACAGTAGTAGTGGTAGCATCACGAACGGTGGCTTCACCAACTACAATATAGGGACCTTCTACGATAGATCTCCAAATGTCCTTTCCTTTTCTTCTTAAATGGTTTCACATTATAATTTTCTAGTGTTCATACTCATCCACTACCAGTATGGGAGCTCTTACAGGGCATCCCAAACTGTTAGTAACGTTCACTGAGTACATAGGATTCAATTTATAACTTGTCATAATTTATAAAAGTTTTGTTAAAAGGAGCGAAAATAATGTATATTTAGATCCTTTCAGTTCGAACTCGGAAATGTAAATAACCCTGGTTAGTTTTAACAATGATAATATGAGGATAGTAAACGAAACCAACCCCTTAGGCGCTGATGTCAATGGATGAAATCGGATTAGGGTTTATATGACAACTAATGTGCGGAATAATTAAAGATCAAAATTTCAAAACATGTAAACAATAAATTACATAGAAATAAAGTAAGAACAAGTATGAAGTTGAATATATATATATATATATATATATATATATATATATATATATATATATATATATATATATATATATATATATATATATATATATATATATATATATATATATATATATATATATATCACTGTGAAGGGATGATCAAAATATATTACAAAGATGGTCTTTTATAAGGAAACTTAGAAACCCATATGCTAATATAAAAGTACAATAGGTATGGTCGACATGTCTCCTAATAGCAAACCATCTTTATCTAACAACAAACAGTGACCTAAGGTACATACACAACGTGCAACCTTGATACACTGATATCTTCAACTTCAACATCGCATGACCTATACTTCGGTAAAATACCCTCCGATTCACATGACTTCCAACAATTCGCATCTAATCACTTCCATCACCTTGCTTCGCATTCATCACAAAGGTAACTTTACATATACCACACTCTTCGTATCATCTCCTGAAATATGAAGTCTTAATACAAGCAGCATGATCACTTTCAAGGGTTCAACAACCTTAATAATGTTCTTAAATTTGTTGTTAATCATTAATCGTTTTCTTAAATATTTATATATTTTTGTCCCATGTTATGACACATTGTATATGTGTAAGTGTAACTTGTCATTTTATGTGCAAATAAAATTCTACACCTCTATATTTTAAATAATAAATATACATACAACTTGATGAAATATATATTTCATTAGAATTAAATCATTTGGCTCCGTCTTGATAAAAGTAATAAGTTTTCATAGTTGTTTACATCCAAAGTTCTAATCCCTTTTATCAAATCTTTGAACATTCCAAATCAAGAATTTATGGATATTACATGTCTCCCTTCCAATAATGTGATATTTGAAGTCTAACTAGATATGGGCAAGTCGACATCGATCCTACTTGAAGTTAACGATGGAATAGATGTGTTTTACCTAAAGGGGGAGCATTCTGAGCATGACCATCTGACGTACCTAAGATGGGAGTTTTGGGTGGCTTTGCATTGAAGGTTTGACGGGCGATGCCAATGATAACACATAACGTTCTTAGGTAAGGTGAGGTTCGTATGTCTTTACTTGATATCCTAATGGTGGAGGCCTCGTTGTAGATCTTTCAAGTATGACTTGAACTTCATATGAAAAGACAGGTCAACCTCACTTCAAAAGGAGGTCTCAGAAGTATACTCTTGTCCCTATATTAGTAATGCTTTGAGAAAAAGGGGTGTGGTGTCAGAGGGTATGATGGAAAATGTACCTTATGCATGGCATATGCGTAGGTATTTATAGTTGTTATGGAGGCAAGGTGGTGGAGGCCAACCCACAATCCATTGTTAATAGTAAAAGTGCCTTTGAACCAGCTTTGTTATGGTAGCAGGATGAATTCGTTTCCCTTGGGTTCTTAGGTCGTCTTCGGGTTTAAGGGACACGATAATCATGCCCATGTCTTTTATACTCCAGGCCTTGTGGTTAAGAGTCCGGTCCAAAAGGGTCCCTATTATGGTGCATGAATAAATAATGATGTTTGTTTAGGGTCCCTATTTAGGGTCATTGTCACTGTAGCATATCAAAGTTACCAATTTTATCCGATTTTGTCCTTGAAGTTATTTTTTTGCACAATTAGCCATTAAAAACTTGTAAAAAACGTGTCAGTTGCACCTAATTGAGAAGTTTTAAGGGTTCAGCCGGTCAAATGGTGTATGTGGCACGATGACGTGGATGGCGAGTCCACGTAGACTCCAACTCATCTCCATGACAAATTCATTTGTTTGGGGACCGATTTGATCTTTTTGAATTTGATCCAAAAAAGACCCAAATAGAGAACTAAAATCTACATCTCATCAAATTGGGGAAATATTGTTTGCCTTACGATTCTAGTCCATTATTCTTGTTGCCGAGTACTGTGTTTTATTGTCTCCAATCTCGACTTTCGCTGGATAATTAATTTCAATGTAATTGAAGGTGGACACTACATCGTTGTCATTGTCACAGAAATTCATTTAATCTTGACTCCCAAGTTCATCACTTACTCCATTGAATTTGTTATCATATTTCCATAACTACAATACTAAGCAACTGAGACGAAATTAGCAATAGAAACATTACTTTGCTAAAATAAAGACGGATTAGATAGCAACCAACGATAATTTTTTTCTAGCATTTCAGCAAGGGATTAGAGATAGATTAGTGATGGATTTGTGATAAACCATTCTCTTTCACTGATCACACGATATTGTGTTCTAATTACCGATGGGTATCCGATAGATTAGCGTGTAAAGAGCAAAAATTTGTCTAAATTGGAATAAGGAACTTGCGTCATGAAGGAATTTGAGGTACGGGTGAGACAATCTACCATAATCGTAGAATGAAATGAATTTTAAGCTTGTATAAATATATGTTGTAGCTATTTAATTATTCCTACTAGTCTTGGACTATATGTTGGTAAATATTGTGGGGATTGAAGTTGGATTGTAGTTAAAATGCCTAACTCGTGAGTTCCAACTCAGGAAGTGTTGGGTCCATGAGTATTGTTGAGTTTGATGATTAAAAAGGAACATGCATTGTTGGTGTCGTGTTGTATAATCGATGATAGTACAAAAATGGTATTAGTTGGTAATTGTTGGTGTATGATGAATTTGGGTGTATGTAGAAAAACTGGGCAAGGTTATTTAGGATTCTTAATACTTAAATAAGCTTCCTTACTATGTAGTGTTGAAGGTGGTCGCGAAAAGGCTTGGTTATAGGAAAAACGTATATAGTATACATAATGGTCGGTAAACGTACCTGTTATACAAAGGGTCAGACGTTAAATTAGTTATAAAGTATTTTAAAAAATGGAGTGTTACGTTTATTTGCAACAAGAAGCTGTCTTATGAGAGAAATAACAATACACAACATATCACGAGATAATCACAATATCACTCAATTATAGTACGAAAGTAGACACTTTTAGTGTATGATAGTGGTCTGGTATTTATTAGACATACAGATTATCATTCTTTTAAGTAAAAAAAACACAAAACACACACACACACATACACACACACACACATATATATATATATATATATATATATATATATATATATATATATATATATATATATATATATATATATATATATATATATATATATAATAACTAGAAATTTTATTATATTGTAAATATTGTAAAATGTATTAAAAAATAAGGATGTTTATTAAGTTTGATGTATTTTCACATAATAAACAACTGCGAAAAAACATAACAACCAAAAACAAAATGTTTCTTAATGTATGAATATCGGTTCTCATGGTTTTTAACTATTTAGTGGATCTAATTTGAACCATTTCCGCTCTCTCTCTCTCTCTCTCTCTCTCTATATATATATATATATATATATATATATATATATATATATATATATATATATATATATATATATATATATATATATATATATATATATATATATATATATATATATATATATATATATATATATATAATATGAATAAAACAAGGAACCATTCACATCTATACAATTAAATATTTTAAAGTGGACGTGCATGTACCGATTTATAAAAAACTCACTTTATTTTTGTTTTTTCGGTAATTTTAGAGCTTATTTTTATCGAAAAAAATGGATTATATCAAAAACTTATAATCTTTTTTCCTTTATAAGTAGACATAAATATTGATAAAATAAACCTATTTTTATGTTTCAACACATATTTATATGTGAATCTAATCTGTATTGAATTTTTATAGAAGATAATTCACTTGTTAATGGTTATTATTCTCGTTTTTTCAACAATTATTGATAATTAAATGATTATTCTAATGATCAGTGACAATGATCATTTTAATATGAATCAATATGTGTAAAGTATACATACAATTCAAATTCACATTTGAATCTGAACAAGCTGAAACTAAAAAAGTATTGTCAATTTTAATTTTTTTTGTTTTTTTTATAAAACAATAATTTCTAAAATTTAAAAATAAAATAAAAAAGGAAGTGAGCTTTTTGATATATATATATATATATATATATATATATATATATATATATATATATATATATATATATATATATATATATATATATATATATATAATGAACATTTAACTATTTTTTTAACTATAGAACAATAGAACCAACATTTTAACCCTTGGATCAAACAATCGATAGACACAAATAAAATACTAATATATTATTAAAAGAAATCAATTAAAAAAGTGGTTAAGGGTAATTGTAGTATTGAAAATAGCCAGCTCCTAAAAATTAGGCTATCCAATTTAAAGTAACCATTTTGTCTCTCCACCTAACCCTAAATTATTTCACGTTTCTCACCAATGTAGATGGCTGAAATCGGTAGCCCATCCACTGTCAGCTAGAATCACCATCTCACCACTATCACCGATGGCTGTCACGACCACCAGCTATAATCGACAGCTTATCACCTCCACCGGCTATAGTCGAGATCTTATTTAATGGAGTTCTTCTAATCATCAATAACAAAAAGATAGGAAGAAAGAGAGAGAGAGATCAAGAACGCAAGAGAGAACGAAAGAGAGAGTGTGTGTGTGTGTGAGTGATCGAGGCAAAGGGATCAAGGAAGAGTTCATGACAGAGGGACAGAAAAATAGGAGAATTGAGAACAAAAAAGAAAGAGAGATCGATGTAGAAGGATCGATGTAGAGGGACGGAAAGACAGAGAAAGGTCGATGTTCATTCATGTTCAGTTATGAACATTTGAGGTTTTATATAAATATTCAACTATATTCAGTTGTGAAGAATTTGGTTTTTATATAAATATATACATGTTAATCCATGTTCAGTAATGGACATTGGAGTTTTTGTTTAAACATTCATCAATGTTCATTATGTGTGTATGTTCTTATATTTAATCAATGTTATGAATGTTCATTTCTAAACATGTTATGAATGTTAATTTCTGAACAATATTCATCAATATTTTTGAATATTCATTTCTAAACATGTGTGTATGTCAACAATGTTTGTCAATGTTCATCTCTGAACATGTATGTATGTTCATATATTTCATCAATGTTTGTCAATGTTCATTTCTAAACATGTGTATATGTGTGTATATTTCATCAATATTCTTCAATGTTTAATTTTGAAGATATTATCTGTTACTATATTTCATTAATATCAGTTATTGTGTTAGTGATTAGGGTTATACCCATTAGGGTTTTGGTAAGCCCATTAGGGTTTAGGTTTGGCCATGATCCCCCATTTTGTATCCCTATTTATATGGGGTTAAACCCTCAATATTAATATCAAGCAATTCTATATTCTGTCATGGTATCAGAGCTCTAGGTTAAAATCCTACTGCTGACCACAACCCGCCACCGCCGACCACCACCTCCGGCGACCTAGTCGTCGGAGGTGCCTTCAATATTTTTCCCTTTCTTCTTTTTTCTCATAAATAATAATACAGCCGCCGGCATCAAACCAGAGCTCCGTCATCGGTTTCTTCTACTGCATCGTCTACTTCGGCCCCTCTCCTCGGATGACATCTTCTTCTTCGGACATTCTTCGTCGGGAAGCCTCCGATTTGCAGTCGTCTTTCTCTCCTCTGTCATGACTGCAGTCGTCGATCTCACCGAAATTGGCGCCGTCCGCCGCAGCTCGAGTCCTCTTTCTTTGCTCACTGCCTTTCTCCGGACTCTTCCGCCGTCGGCTCCATGATCACTGTCACGGCTCTCCCTTCTTCTTCAACGGATCCGCCTCTGGCCGCCACTCCTCCTCTCTTCTTCTCCGACGAGCAGTTATTATTAGCCGCCATCGTCAGAGCTCTGCCACCGCTGCCGCTGTTTTTCAATTATGTTTTTCTTTTATGTTTTGTTTATTTTTTCAGTTTAATCGTCTCTTTCCGATCAAACTGCGGGGGGATGTTAGTGATTAGGGTTATACCCATTAGGGTTTTGGTAAGCCCATTAGGGTTTAGGTTTGGCCATGATCCCCCATTTTGTATCCCTATTTATATGGGGTTAAACCCTCAATATTAATATCAAGCAATTCTATATTATGACATGGTATCAGAGCCTTGCTCTTAACCTATTCTCTTCTTCTGACCACAACCAGTGCCGCCGCCGCCACCACCTCCGGCGACATTCCTTTAGCGTCGTCGGAGGTACCTTCCCTTTGGTTCTCTCTTATTTCCAGCTTCATAATGCAATTGATCTTGTCTTTGTGTTGAAAATCGGACTGAGGGCCATCCCCCTCCTTCTTCTGCTGTCGAAGCCACCTGCTACCGCCTTCGCTCACCACCACTCCTCTGCATCTCCATTCTAACCGCTGCTCTACTTCTCACTCTTTTCTACTCTCAAATCAGCAAGATGGCTTCTGCTGCAATCTCCAAGTTGTTCTTGTCATTGGCTCTCTTTGCCACTTCATGCATAGCCCAAGCGCCCGTCGCCAGCCCTACACCAGCGGTTGCACCACCAACTCCATCCCCAGCACCAGTTCTGGCACCGACTCCAGCTCCTGAAACCCTTCTCCCCCGCTGTTCTCTCTTCCCGTTCTCTCTTCTCTCCCGTTCTCTCTTCCCGCTGCTCTCGTTTTTTTTTCTCTCGAACCTCTGCACCACCACCACCGGTGCAAAACCCACCATCTTTTTTTTTCTCTAACTCTCATCATGCGACACATATATTTACATGGTATCAGAGCCGGTGTCCCGCACCCCCGAACCTCATCGAGCCTACGTCTCTGAGGGGGAGTGTTAGTGTATCCCACATTGGTGCGGCACGGTCCTATAAGTTTGTATATATGTTGGAGTCTCTCCTCTCTCCACAAGGGCTCTTTTGGAGAGGCACTCTTGGGCTCCACATATATTTACATATTGTTCGTCAATATTCATTTATGAACATGTGTGTATGTTCGTATTTTTCGTCGATGTTTATTTTTGAACATTAGTTGGTTACGAATGTTCATTTATGATAGATGTAACTTGAACATTAATCGAATATGAATGTTCATTTCTGAATATCAGATGTTTATCAATGTAAATGTTCAGTTATGAATATAATTGCTAAAAATTAGGAATATAAATAAAAAATTATTGTTTCCTCTTTTTATAAAAATGTTATTTTGCCATCATACCCTTATTACCCTAATTTGATATAAGGGTAAAAAATATGGTTCTATATGTAATTTTGGTTCTATGTTGATTTTACACACGCATACACACACACACACACACACACACACACACACACACACACACATATATATATATATATATATATATATATATATATATATATATATATATATATATATATATATACCAAATATAAAATTGTATTTTAATAGCATTTGATATGATTTGATCAGTGGATAGATTTCTTCTTACAAAAATGTTTTCATTCTTATTTGTAGGGATGAGCAAAACCGAACCAGAAAATCGAAAAATCGACAAAAATCGATAAAACAGAAACCGATAAACCGAAAAACCGATGGAGCAGGTTTGAGTTTTTGAAAAAATCGACTTATACAGGTTACTTCGGTTTTGAACCCACAAACCCACGGTTTTAAAGTCATATGGGTTTAAACCCACAAACCCACGGTTTTAAACCCATGGTTTCAACGGGTTTGAACCTACAACCCCGTTTTATACTTAATAGAAACGTAGTTTCGGTGTGTTTAAACCTACAAATCTATGATTTTAAACTCATGATTTTAGTGTGTTTGAACCCACAAACCCATTTATACTTTATAGCAATGTACTTTGAATGGGTTCGAACCCTCAAACCCGCAGTTTCAAACCTGAAAAACCAAAAAACTCATGAACTCACAAACCCACTGGTTTAAACCGAAAACCCACGAACCAAAACCAAAAAACCGACCCATTCAAAAACCGACCCATGTGGGTTTTAAAACCAAAAACCGAGTTCTATGGTTTGGGTTCGGTTTTAGCCAAAAACGATCCATGCTCATCCCTACTTTTTTGATCCTGATTTTATATATATATATATATATATATATATATATATATATATATATATATATATATATATATATATATATATATATATATATATATATGTGTGTGTGTGTTTTTTTGAAATTAGCTTTTTAATTCAAAATAAAGCGGTTCTAGAAAAGTGTAATATGTAATTTTAACCTAAGAATATTGTAAGATTATTTAAATTTAATACGTAGGAGGGAGTTATATTTATTTATGGAAACCTTTTGAAAAAAAATAAAGAAATTGATTCAAAATTTTCACTATAAAACTCTCACCTCCAACCAAAAAAACCAAATCCACAATCATCCACAATCTTGCAAAATGCACAAATTCAAGAACTTCATCCCCTTCTTGATTCTCACCTTCGCCTCAATCAATGTAAGTTCTTCCCCAATTCAATCATTTCCCACATTGTATTAATCTTCATTTCATCATCAGTTTCTGTAATTATTCAATCATCGGAACCTGCATTCTTACTACCGTGGATTGACCGTTTTGCAGGTTCTTGTTTTTGCCGGAAAAGCAGAAGACCCGTTTACTCCAAAAGCGTATCTCATCCGATACTGGAAGAAGCAGATCTCAAATGATTTACCAAAACCCTCGTTCTTAATCGAGAAAGCTTCACCGCTGACCGCCGTGCAGTCGGCGGCATTCTCAAAACTTGCCGATAACCAGCACTCTCTCTCCACCAATCTCCCGTCGTTCTGCTCTGCCGCGAACTTACTGTGCTTCCCCGACGTGGGACCCAGTCTCGAGAAACATACCGGTGATGTGAACTTTAAAGAGTACTCCGAGAAGAACTTTACCAACTACGGGTCGGGTCGTCTTGGTGGATTGGATTCATTCAAAAATTACTCCAATGACGGCAACTCGGCTCTTGATTCTTTCCGGCGGTATTCACGTGACTCAGTGGGCCATGGCGATAAGTTTACCACTTATGCCCGAAATACAAACGTTCCTGACCAGAGCTTCAATACATACGGCACAAAAGCCACCGGCGGCACAGGAGACTTCACAAATTACGCCCAAGACGTCAATGTACCGAACATGAGATTTACGTCATACTCCGACGACGTCAATGGGCGTGTCCAGACGTTCAAATCTTACTCCGACAACGCAAACGCCGGCGATCAGTCGTTCTCTAGCTACGGGAAAAAAGGAAACGGCGCAGCCAATGAATTCAAATCGTACGGTAATAATTCCAACGTCATCGGCTCGTCGTTTTCCAATTACGGCGAGAATGGCAACGGCGCAAACGATTCTTTCACTTCTTATGGAGAAAACGGCAACGTCCCCCAGAATAATTTCAAAAGCTACGCCGATACTGGTAACGCCGCCGTCGATTCATTCACGAGCTACAGGGATCAATCCAATGTCGGCGACGACAATTTCAAATCATACGCCAGGAGCTCCAACGCGGCGGAGTTAAAGTTCTCCAATTACGGAAATTCCTTCAACGAAGGCACGGATAAATTCTCCGGCTACGGCGGAGGCACCGTCACAAACCAGAAATTTGGCTTTAAAATCTACGGTGTCAACAATACATTCAAAGATTACGCAGATAAGAAGAGGGCTTCTTTTGCTACCTACGCGACAAAGGCGTCGGCGGCGCGGTTGGAGGCAATGAAGACGAAATCGGCCGCCAATGGCAAACCTGTAAATAAGTGGATTGAGCCGGGTAAATTCTTCAGAGAGAGTATGCTAAAATCCGGGACGATAATGCCCATGCCGGACATTCGCGATAAGATGCCTAAAAGGTCATTTTTACCCCGAGTGATTCTCTCTAAATTACCATTTTCGTCCTCCAAAATCGGCGATTTAAAGAAGATTTTCCACGCCGACGATAACTCCAGCATGGCGAATTTAATCTCTGAAGCGTTAAACGAGTGCGAGCGTAAACCGAGTCAGGGTGAGTCGAAACGGTGTGTCGGATCGGTTGAAGACATGATCGATTTTGCCACATCGGTGCTTGGGCGAGACGTCGTCGTTCGGACAACCGACAGCACTAACGGGTCGGGTAAGAAGGTAAAAATCGGGTCAATCAAGAAAATTAACGGCGGTAAAATTACGAAGTCGGTGTCTTGTCATCAGAGCTTGTTCCCTTACCTGCTCTACTATTGCCACTCTGTTCCCAAGGTTCGGGTCTACGAAGCGGATCTACTTGACCCGAAAACCTCCTCGAAAATTAACCATGGGGTTGCCATCTGTCACATTGACACGTCAGCTTGGAGCCCGACCCATGGAGCTTTTCTTTCACTCGGGTCGGAGCCTGGAAAGATCGAGGTTTGTCATTGGATCTTTGAGAACGATATGACTTGGGCCGTTGCTGATTAAAAAACCATTTGGGTAATTGGGTCAGAGCTTGGTTTGAACCGGGTCGGGGGCAAAAGTGAACCGCTTGTTCGAGCCATAGGAAAATTTCGATTTTATTCGCTTATATCATTTTAATTTTTTTTGTTTTACTATTGTAATGACTTGTTTGTTTTCTAAGAAATTAAGAAATGAGAATCAAAATATGAAAATATTAAACGTGTATGTTGATATTTTTCGTGTTGTCTTACTGACATTTAAATCATTTTTCGTGATTCACTCGTACTTATATTCTCATAGTATTATTAGCACTTGCTATTCTTAACAACTTAACAAATCGAATCGGATCCCGTTTCTTAGCACACATAAAGCCCTTTTTCCAACTAACTTTGGAAGAACTCCCTGGTCAAACAAGAGTTATACACCATAGACTCGTGACTCAACACCCGTCACCAAACCTACCATCCTCACAACCAAAACAAACCAAAGCAAACACGGAAAGCCGGTCCGTTGAGTTTGAGGGTTATGTGTGAAAACTAAAAAAATTAAACCTTTAAATATCGATTATTATATATAAAAAAAGTTTATTAATATTACAATAATATTCGACACTTAATGAACTATTATAAATTATAAGCGACGAATTAAAAACATAAAAGTTATGCTAATTAGTGACGAAATGGAGACGAATGCAACGGATAGTGACGAATTAACAACGTTTTAGTGATGGACCGTGACCCGACAAAATGAAATTTCGGGTCACTTCACAACGTGGGCCATGTGCGGTCACACCTTACGCACTTCTTCAAGACTGGTCCTGCCACTAGGTCACACCTTACCCGACCCGCGACCCCGTCCATGTGCGGCCATGTGCGACCCCGTCCATGGTTTCTTCCCTTGCCCTACTCGTTCAAACAATAGAGTGATTGAGTATACAACGTACGCATAATTGTAAGATAACTACATTTTGTCTTGATGATATATGTACAACTTTATCTTTGTAATCTATAATTAGTATTGAGTTAAGGATCATTTAAAAAAACAATTTGCAAACTTTAGACGTACAAGAAATAATATAAATTTTTGGAGAAAAAGAAAACGACGATATAATTTTGTAAAAGGTGTATGTGAGCATTAGTAGCAGCAATCATATAATTGTCGTTTTGTAATTTGTCATTGAATTTTAATTATCTTTCATGCATTATTCGATTCATAATTAGTTTTGTTATTTTTCTATTACTATAATTGACCCATTACCAAAGGCTATATTATCTACTATTATTAGAATATATATATATATATATATATATATATATATATATATATATATATATATATATATATATATATATATATATATATATATATATATATATATATATATATATATATATATATATATATATATATATATATATATATATATATATATATATATATATATATATATTGTTGGGTTTTAGTGCAAACTTTAAACTAAAAACGTAAGTTCACATGCACCTTATAGGGTTTATGTTTTTCACAATTAAACCTATATCTAAGGCCAACAATAAAAGATGAATTTTATACCTTTGACCTTTTGAAGCTAGCACCACAAATGTCGTGCCTGTAATGACTCACACCCAAGAACTAGCAATCTAGATGAGAAAGAGAGAGCAAGGGGAGATCCCTTGAAGTTGGCGTGAATAGAGAGCAAGGGGAGATCCCTTGAAGTTGGCGTGAATAATGGGGTGCCAGGGACCTCTATTTATAGTCTCCAGGTGATAAGCAATAAGAAGTATAGCTGTCTTATTTAAGATCCTGATATGATAAGGCTTTTATCAGATAAAGAGATATGCTTATCATTGCCATAAACAGCCTCATGGGCTGCGAAATCCACAAGGCTCCAAGCCTTGGATTTCGTCCAACCCATCAGGGTTTCCAGGTTGTCCATTGCTCAACTATTAAACAATTACAAATCAGCCCCTTGCACTATTAATTAATCTAATTAATCCCAAAATTAATTCTAATTAATTTATGATCAATTATTAATTAAATTATATGATTTCTAATTAATATATTATTCTTATAATATATTAATAAATCATTATTTCTCTCTCTTAATTAATTATCTAGTCATTTGCTAGTTATGAGGGCAACCCAAAAGGACTATGCTGCTGTCAAATTAAGTGTATTTCTAAATTATAGTTATTGCTTAGACATCTTAATCCAACAGTCTCCCACTTGGATAAGTCTATAACTATAATTCCATACAGCTTAAATTTGACCAGCAAATTGTAGCTTCCAAAAGCCGCCGCGTAACTCTGACCTAGTCAATCTATGTCCTAAGATAAGTGATCGAATGACCCTTCGTTCTACAAGATATCATTCAGATATGAGGCATGGTCCTTAGTCTGATTCCATGTTTACCGATTACTGATTTGTGATGATATATGACTTCTAATCGAACACATCAATTAAGTCCTGGCCGGGCCCAACACAATTAGTCATCACCAAATCACCGAGGGCTTCACAGATATCGCTTTTCCTGTTTAGGACAAAAGGAACGAATAAACTTCGACTCATATGCTTGTGTCTTTTACTCGTCAAATCGCGCACAACAATACGTTTTATAACATCGAGTTACCGATGAGTTTACGCATTATCAATGGGCAACCGATTTGTAAATTTCAACTAATATGTATTGGTTTTAAGATCATAAGATTACTTAGTGACAATTCCATGAAGTAATTCTCTGAGTGCGGGTTGATCCAATACTCAAATCTCTATTTCTGAGTACTCATGGATATTGCAGCAAGGCTATTGCTATGTCTAACTCATTAGACAATCTACAATTCAACTAATATGTCTTGGTTTTAAGATCATAGGATATTACCATCTCAGAATTACTTAGTGACAATTCCATGAAGTGACAATTCCATGAAGTAATTTTCTGAGTGCGGGTTGATCCAATACTCAAATCTCTATTTCTGAGTACTCATGAATATTTCAGCAAGGCTATTGCTATGTCTAACTTATTAGACAATCTACAATTCAGTTCATGACAGTCTTAGTTCATAACTTACTTCCAAAAGTATGACTGGCTATGGATGTTTGAATAATTAAATTATTCAGGAAGTAAAACATGCAAATTATGAAACATACAATGTACTATTGATAATGCTAATGAATAATTCTATATTATTTAATCACCAAATTCAATTACATCATCAAGTTTCAAAAAATCTATCTAATTGCCAAAACTAATATCATCTTTCAGTCCAATGCTCCTTGCATACTGATGGTGTTTAATCTTGTGAAGAGCCTTTGTCAGAGGATCTACAAGATTTTCTTCAGATGATACTCTTTTTACCAGCAGATGACCTTCTTCTACTCTATGTTTGATATAATGGTACTTTTTATCGATATGTCTAGACTTTCCATGATCTCGCGGTTCTTTGGTCAATGCAACCGCTCCTTCATTATCGCAGAATAGTTCCATTGGTACCTGAATGGTCGGGACTACTCCAAGGTCACCGACGAAATTCTTTAGCCAAGCCGCTTCCTTAGAGGCTTCACTTGCAGCTATATACTATGATTCACAAGTTGAATCAGCCATTGTTTCCTGCTTGGACTTTTCCAGGTCACTGCTCCACCATTTAATAGAAATACACAGCCTGACTGAGACCGGTAGTTGTCTCTGTCTGTCTGAAAACTGGCATAACTATATCCACTTACTCTTAATGTATCTTTGCCACCAAGGACTAGGATCAGGTCTTTCGTCCTTCGAAAATACTTGAGTATGTTCTTAACCGCTGTCTAATGTGCTTTGCCCGGGTTTCCCTGATATCGACTGACCATGCTCAAGGCAAAAGCCACGTCAGGGCGTGTACATGTCATAGCATACATAATCGATCCCACAGTCGAAGCATAGGGCACTCGACTCATTTCAGCTATTTCTTCATCTGTACTTGGGCATTGAGTCTTACTCAATTTAGTATTGCTGTGCATTGGTAATTTTCCTTTCTTTGAATTTTTCCATACTGAATCGTTTCAGTACCTTGTCCAAGTAAACACTTTGGCTGAGTCCAATTAGTCGCTTCTTTCTATCTCTCAATATTCTTATCCCGAAAATATAGGCAGCTTCTCCAAGGTCTTTCATGGCAAAACACTTACCGAGCTAAGATTTTACTTCTTGTAGGTTCGGTATGTCGTTTCCCATGAGCAATATGTCATCAACATATAGCACCAGAAAAGTGACTATACTCCCACTAGCTTTGGTATATACACAGGACTCATCCTCACTTCTAGAGAAACCAAACTCCTTGACTTTCTCATGGAAGCAGAGATTCCAGCTACGAGAAGCTTGTTTCAATCCATAGATTGATTTATCAAGTTTACACACCCTGTCAGGAAACTTTGTGTCTTCAAAACCTTCTGGCTGATTCATATAAACATCCTCAGCCAGTTTCACGTTAAGGAAGGCGGTCTTGACATCCATCTGCCAAATTTCATAATCATGAAATGTAGCTATGGAAAGCAATATCCTAATGATTTTAATCTTGGCTACTGGTGAGAAGGTTTCGTCAAAGTCAACCCCAGGGGTTTGAGTGAAACCTTTTGCGACCAGTCGAGCCTTGAAGGTGTGTACCTTTCCATCCATGTCGGTCTTCTTCTTGAAGATCCATTTGCACCCAACTGTCATTCGACCTGGTACATTGTCTACCAAGTTCCAAACATGGTTGTCATACACGGACTTGATCTCGCTGTCCATTGCCTCTTTCCACATAGCAGCCTCATGGCCTGCCATTGCTTCCCTGTAGTTAGCTGGCTCATCCAGATTCACCAGTGTTCTATCACTGACGAACGTGTCACCATCTGTAGTAATATGGAATCCATAGAACTCATGTGGTGCGCTAACTCTACCAGAGCGCATGGGAGGTAATGAACTGATCACCAGTTCAACAGGAACCGATTCCTCTGGTTAAGAGCTAATGTCATTTATGGTTGCCTCATTTTCAGGTTCTTGAATTTCTTCAAGTTCAATGGTCCTCCCACTGTCTCTTTGGAATATGAGATCTTTCTCTCGAAAGATTCCCCTTCGTGCTACAAAGACCACGTCCTTGCTTGGTCTGTAGAACAAATATCCAAAGGACTATTTCGGGTAACCAATGAAATAAAATTTCTCACTTCTGGCTTCGATCTTGTCATGAGTCTCTCGTCTTACGAAGACTTCACAGCCCCAAACCTTAACATGTGCTAACGAGGGAACTTTCCTTGTCCACATTTCGTGAGGTGTTTTGGCAAACTTTTTGGTAGGGACAAGATTGAGGATGTGGGCGGCTGTCTCCAAGGCATACCCCCAGAAATGTAAAGGAAGAGAAGCTCGACTCATCATGGAACGAACCATGTCTAACAAGGTTCAGTTGCGCCTCTCAGAAACACCATTTAATTGTGGTGTTCTTGGAGGAGTCAACTGTGAAACTATTCCACATTCCTTGAGATAGTCTAGGAACTCGATACTAAGATACTTACCGCTTCTATCAGATCTGAGCATATTTATCTTCCTGCCTAATTGATTCTCGACTTCATGTTTGAATTCTTTGAATCTATCAAAGGTTTCAGACTTATGTTTGATTAAGTAGATGTATCCGTATCTACTATAATCATCAATAAAAGTCACATAAAATCGATTTGCATCCCTTGTGTTAGTCATGAAGGGTCCGCACACATCAGTGTGTACAAGATCCAGCGGACCTTCACCTCTCTCACAATATCCAGTGAAAGGTGACTTAGTCATCTTTCCTAAAATACAAGATTCGCATTCATCATTTGGCCTTAGGTCAAATGATTCCAACACTCCATCCTTTTGGAGTTGGGCGATGCGTTTCTTGTTAATGTGTCTAAGACGACAATGCCACAAGCATGCTTTATCAATACCGACAGATGAATCAATTTGAAATACACTATTACCTTAAGTTATCTACACACATCATAGTTTCATACACACCGTGACAAGGTAAGGCATTAAATAAAAAGACACCATTCTCAAATGCCGAAATAGAACCATTCACATTATTAAATGAATATCTTATTCCTTGTCTAAATAAAGCATGAAATGAAATAATGTTTCGAGCCATATCAGGCGAGTAGCAACAATCAATTACATCTAATTTAACATCACTTCCAAGCATGAGGCCATCGACTCGAATCTTTGTGACAGGTGACGATTGCCTGTTTCCCATGATTAGATTCATCCTCCCATGCTCCATCTCCCTACTTTCTCTTAGTCCCTATAGATCAGAACAAATGTGAAAACTGTTAGGACTCAAATTGCGATGAAATTTGTTATCCGAAGTGCACTTGTTCCTGTCCGAAGTTAAAGAGTATACGAAGTGAGAGGTTGATACGAAGCAGCTAAAGATACGAAGTTTCTATGCTTATTTGAAGACTTTCATACTTATCTTTTGTTATAGATAATGTATAGGGCTTTTATCCTTATCTGTAACTAATTGGATTAAGTGTTTATCCAATTAGATCCTAGTATAAAAACACTCTTAGCCCTAGATGTTTAGTACGTACTCATTGACAGTCATAATATTCTTTGTAACGTTCTTTATAGTTCCTCATCATCTTCACCTTCATCATCAGCTTCGTTGATATCACTGGTGTCTGTCTTATGACACAAGGAACAAACCTTTCATCCAATGCTCGCCTTACAATTCCAGAACATGTATCTCTTTTACTTCAAAACTTTAATGTTCCTGAAGAACTCTTTATTAATGACCTTAACAAAATTACTTTTGACTGTCTGCATATGAATCAACTACTTGTTTCAGCAAATAGTGATGCGTGTCAGGCCAAGGAGGAAGTAATTTCGCTCAAGGGAAAGCTTGAAGGAATGCGTGGAGCAATAGAAAAGAGTCAACAGAGAATAGGAATTTTAGAAGAAAGTAGGGAACAATATGCGAAAAACAATGAATTATTATTGAAACAAAGAAATATTTTTTGTGAAACTGCTAAAAGGTTATATGCATATATTACACGTATTTATCATTCTTCGGATATTGCTTTGGATCATCACAAAAAATTATTACCTTTTATTGAGTTTAAGTTAAAAGAGGTAGATTCTCTGTCATACGAATGTGAATCTATTGTTTCTTCAATAGAATTACTAAACCCAACTTATGCTCATGGTGTTGTTCCTTTTGAAAACATTTTGAGTCCTAATGATCTGTTGAAAGTAATGGATAAGTCTCTACCCGCAATTCCTCAAGCAATAAAAATTAATTATGAGAATGTAATTAATGCTTCTGATGATGACACTGATTCAGACATTGAAGAAATAGACTGCAGTGATTTAATAAAACAAACTACTTCCACAGTCTGTTCTTTAAGTAAATCTGAATCTAGTGCAACTAAAGAAAACAACATAAGCTCTACTGAAGTCCCACAGGATTCTTCGGATAATAAAATTAAATCTTTTCAAATTCTGAATACTTCGAATAGCTACTCAAAGTACAAGGATGATAAAAGTAAAAGGCTTGTCGAACTAGCATGTACGTATCCTAAGGTTGCCAACTTCAAAAACAATGTTTTTATTAAACAAGGTGTGTCACTGGAAGTCAGTTGCGAACTTAACTCGCTTATAAAAGAAGACAATGCGAATGTTACATCCGAAGGTTTTTTCTCATCTGATAAAATGCTAGAAAATACTTTAAATGATGAAAAAGAACTTAAAGTTAATAAAAGAAAACAAGAAATGCATCAGATGAAGAACACCTTCGGACGTCATCAAAATTCTTCACATAACCGAAGTTTTTCAAACAATCGCAGTTTTTCCAACAATATACATGATCGAAATTCTTCAAATCCAAGAAACTTAGCATCAAATAAAAATCAAAATCAAACCTCTGTCGAAAAACACAAACAATTTTATGACAACAGACGAAGAAAAAACTATCGTGATTCTCAAAACAAAAAGAGGGCTTTTCAAAAACAACAAAAATCGATTTCAAACAACAACTCTTCAAGGAAACCTCAAAAGATTGTTTTTGAACCAGCTAAACCCAAATGTACAAACAATAAACATGAAAAACCAACAAAGAAAATTTTTACCAAGGGAAGCAACCTCGTAGACACGTTTCATGTTTGGCTAGACAAGAACACAGATTTATTCAGAAATAAAAGCTTAACAATTCAAGATTTTAAAATTGCTTATGAAAAGTGGCTATGCGAATCCACCAAATGTAGTACTTTGTCTGGTAATACAGTACTTTCAAAACAAAAATGGGTTCATGTAAAACCGAATCCAGTATCGAATTCAAAACCAAATGAACAAAGATCAAAACAAGTTTTAAAATGGATAGCAAAAATCAAACCAACCTCTTCAAGTAACATTGCCTCAACTTCTGGCACCAAAAAGGATGATATGGTTGCCTCATGGATCTATGATTCGAATACTTACCCTCAAGGACCCAAGCCATGTTGGGTACCTGAACTCTATCTCTAATTTGTAGGTAATGATCGATGAGCAGTACGACAAAGAATGGTATATCGACAGTGGCTGCTCACGACACATGACGGGGAGGATAAAGTACTTACGGGATTTCAGAAGCTTAGAAGATGGAGGAGAGGTTAAGTTTGGAAACAACGAAACTTGTCCGATCAAAGGATATGGGAAAATTACTAATGGGAAATTTACAATCAACCGAGTTGCTTATGTAGAAGGACTCAAGCACAATCTGGTTAGTGTTTCTCAACTAGTGGTGGGAACTGGTCTAAAAGTCACATTTGATGAAAATGGAAGCATCATAAAAAAGAAAAGGACCAAGGAGGTTCTCCTAAAATCAAAGAGAAAAGGTGAAATGTTCCCACTTGATATGAAGCCTATCGTAGGAGCTCCTTTAATAGGCTTACTTTCAAAAGCTCCTTCGGATATGAGCTGGTTATGGCATAGACGACTATCTCATCTGAACTTCAAGAATATCAACAAGCTGGTTGCACTCGATCTAGTCAGAGGAATGCCTACGTTAAAATTTGATAATGATAATTTGTGTGCTGCATGCGAGCACGGTAAGCAGAAACGTCAAGCTCATCCGATAACAATAGACTCTAAGATCACCGAACCACTTGAGCTGCTCCACATCGACCTTTGGGGTCCATCTTCGGTTGAATCACTTGGAGGAAAGAAATACATCTTAGTTATTGTGGATGATTTTTCACGATTCACTTGGGTAATATTTCTACGACAAAAGACTGACACACCTGCAGAGCTAATAGCCTTCATCAAGCAAATCGAACTTCATCTCAAGAAACCAGTACGAGCAATACGTAGTGACAATGGCACTGAATTCAAAAATCAAACTATTGACCTATATCTGAAGGAAATGGGCATCGCTCATAATTTTTTAGCCCCATACACTCCTCAGCAAAACGGTGTTGTTGAACGAAGAAACAGATCCTTATGCGAAGCCGCTCGTACCATGCTTGACTATGCGAATCTTCCGATGTACTTCTGGGCTGAAGCAGTTGCAACTGCTTGCTTCACTCAAAATAGATCCTTTATTCATAGGAGATTCAATATAACTCCATATGAAGTCATAAACAAAAGGAAACCAAATGTTAAATTCTTCCATGTTTTCGGATGCCGATGCTTTATCATGAAACTCAAACCTGGTACTACCAAATTTGAGTCTAAATCCGATGATGGAGTTTTCCTAGGTTACTCCCACTCTGCGAAGGCTTATCGTGTTTTAAACAAAAGACAACTCGGAAGATCGAAGAGACGTTTAATCTAACGTTTGATGATCACTATATCAAGAAATCCGACACACAATTTCCTCGATCGACAATCTTTCCAGAAACTCCAACCGATGTGACTCCACTGGAATCTTTCAATCTTGATTTTTCATTTCTATTCGATGAATCTGACCGTGCAATCCATGCTGAAACAAATGCGAAGGACAATAATGTACCAGAAATCACCAAGCTCACCGATGATCAATTCGCAAAAGAACCATCACCTCAAAAAGATACTTCAGTTGAGGGGGAGTCATCTGACAAGCCCGCTTCGGTTGAGGGGGAGTCATCTGACAAGCCCGCTTCGGTTGAGGGGGAGCAACCAATTCCTGACGACATACCTGAAGACAATCAATCATCTTCGGATTATCCATCTGATACTGAAGAGGTGCACGGAGAAACATTACCAGAATATGACCATGCCTACCCGCCTCTTGAAAAATGGACATGCGATCATCCGAAGACTCAGGTAATTGGCAATCCGGTCGAAAAGGTACTTACTCGATCCCAACTCAAAGCAAAACAGCATGAACTGAATGAACGATCTGATTTTTGCATGTTCAATGTTTTTATTTCCAAAATTGAACCAAAAACTGTGAAAGAAGCTTTTCTACACTCTGATTGGGTGGAGGCTATGCAGAGTGAGTTAGCCGAATTTGAAAGAAATAAGGTTTGGCGCTTGATTCCTAAACCTGCTAACTCCTCTGTAGTTGGTCTAAAATGGGTTTTTCGAAATAAACTTGATACTGAAGGTAACATTGTACGAAACAAAGCTAGACTAGTTGTCAAGGGGTATTGTCAACAGGAAGGAATCGATTACGATGAAACCTTCGCTCCTGTTGCAAGACTCGACTCCATCCGAATCTTCTTAGCTTTTGCTGCTCATAAAAACTTCGATGTTTTTCAAATAGATGTCAAATGCGCATTTTTAAACAGCGAACTCGAGGAAACAATATATGTGGAACAACCACCTGACTTTATAAATGAAAATTTTCCAAATCACTGTTATATCCTTGACAAAGCAGTCTATGGGTTAAAGCAAGCACCAAGAGCCTGGTACGAAACTTTAACTCAGTTTTTAAAACAATCAAACTCAAACAAGGATCTGTTGATACAACTCTCTTTCGAAAGAAAGTTGGTAATCATCTCATGTTAGTGCAAATCTACGTGGATGATATCATCTTCGGATCAACAGACCCTACTCTTTCAAAAGAATTCGAAACCTTAATGAAAAGTAAATTTCAAATGAGTATGATGGGGAAGATAAACTTCTTTCTCGGATTACAAGTCAAGCAAACCTCCGAAGGCATCTTTATAAACCAAGAAATATATACACGAAGCCCGTTGGAGAAATTTGGAATGGAATGCTGCTCCAATGCGAAGGTTCCGATGGCTGCTGGTACACGCCTCACACATTCGCTTGACAAACATGCTGTTGATCAGAAAGTCTATAGAAGCATGATTGGGTCTCTACTCTACTTGACTACAAGTCGACCAGACATCATGTTTTCAGTATGCAATTGCGCAAGATACCAGGAGAATCCTCGAGAACCCCACTTAACAGCCGTAAAGACCATTTTTCGCTATCTACATCGCACACCTTCTCTTGGACTATGGTACCCTGCCAACTCAGGCTTCTTTCTACAAGCATACTCCGATGCTGATTTAGGAGGATGTGCACTTGATCACAAAAGCACTTCGGGGGGATGTCAGTTTCTAGATGGCAAGCTCTTCAACTGGAAATCGAAGAAACAGACCTGTGTTTCCATCTCCATAGCCGAAGCTGAATACATAGCCGCAGCTGCATGCACTTCTCAGATGATTTGGATCCAAAGCCAACTACATGATTATGCAATTCACATGAGGAAAATTCCATTGTTCTGTGACTCACAAAGTGCTATACGAATTTGTCACAATCAGGTTCAACACTCGAAGACAAAACACATTTCCCTCCGATATCACTTCATTAAAAGTCATGTCGAAGAAGGAAACATTGAAGTTCATTTCGTTCATACGAATGATCAGTTGGCGGACATCTTTACCAAAGCTCTTGATGAGAAAGCCTTTTCAAGAATCATCTATGGCCTAGGCATGCTTGAGTCATCCGCAGTTCCAAATACATAATCAGCTAAGTATCTACAGTCAACCAACTTAGTACCACATTAATTTCTTTTATTATTTTCTTAAGTTTTTTTAGGTCTACAACTTTTTTTTAAATTTTTGCCCTTAAGTTTTTTTAGACCATTTACCTGTCATCAGAAGCGAAAATATTCATATACGAACCTTCGATTGCATTCGCATACGTTTTTTTTGAATGACAATAGTCACTATTCACATCCGACGCTTCGGTTCGCTTCTGATCACACGTAAATACTGATTTCTGTGCATAGCATCATTGATGTCACTATCCTTCGAAACCATATATTTTGCAAAAATATTAACACAAAATTAAAGGACAAAACGTGGTTTTAGAGTCTGTTGAGCATATCTCATAGCACTAAGAGATATTTGGGACTCGCATTGCAACATTGGTAACACTTCGGACGATCTGATCATGGTTAAAGACCTTGTGACATGTCCAGACATCGTACAAGAATTCGTGTAAACCTCATGTCTTACTTGCACCCAGTGGTTCTTCCTTCGCATAAACACATAACTAATCAGAAAGACTAAAGTCTTTTCAGGATATATTCCAGGTATTGCATGGTTATAAACATCTGACAATTCCTGATACGAAGATACTAAGATTCATACACATTTAACTGATGGGATTTATGAAAATATTTATGATAACTCATGCTGAATTGAATAAGTAGATATAATAAAGCACAATATTTGCTAACAGCACAAAAAGAGTCGCAATAATTCAAAGCAAAAGAAAAGCTAGAACAACACTAATACAATACTTCAAGTCTATCTTCGGATAATATAACGAAACAAAATTAAGATCACAGTTATACGAAGCACTCAAGGCGTACCTCCTGTCTTCAATGCAACAATCAGGATCTCCTGTGACACAGTTGAGAACCAGGTTGGAGGTATGAACATCTCAGTAACCCGTCTTCTATGAGAAGGATGGAGTAGTGCACAATTTTCAAAGGCTTGTCATCCGAAGAGCGTGTCCAAATACTCCATCTGGTGAATCGAGATAATTTTTTTTAACAATCCCATAAATTTCAAATCATATATACGGAAAACTAACTCTTCGTATTGGGATGTGTCATCTAAGGTTACTCTACGTAATACTTAGAATCTTTAACCATACAACTACATTATTATCAAGGCAAAGGTGAAATACCTACACTGGGTTCATCTATCCATATGAATGCACATTACACTACTCTTGTTCGGATATAAATGTGTCATAAGGACTTCCTAGGATAATCAGCTCTCATCCTACGAATTGAACCAAAAATCTTACTTTCACAACTTCCATGGATCCTTGTCTTAGAACTTCAGATGGTTGACATGAATGAATCATGAGCAGACTTCGGTTGTACTATCTCATATTTGAAAACACCAAAAATATTTTTTTCTTTGTACAATTTAATTTATTACGGTAACTGATCGTCATAATATCAGTTGGGATTCAGCGAGATTTCAGGGATATCTTTGATTCTTGTTTTACGTTGGGATATGCAGGAACCAATGAGCATCAAGCACAACGGTTACTTGGGATGGTGCAGCTGTCACAATGATAAAAAGGGAATGTCCCCTCAACTTACGGATGACGTGGCAACACCCTATTCGACCATTCAAACACGCGCATTTAATGCACATTCTCTCTCCACTCATCACTCCAGTATATAAATCAGAAAAACCCTTCATTCATCCCTTCCGTTTCCTACCTCTCTGCAACTACAACTCTCAAATACTCCCAAACAATCTCAACTCTCAAACCTAAAAAACGATCAAATGGCCATCGATGAAATTTCGTTCACTACAGGAGATGTTGATTCCGTTCCAGAAATTAACCCAATGTCTGCAAACCACATTGCCAATCTTGATCCTGAAGCCTACTCGTCAACAATGGCGATGCTGGTGATTTGCCTGCGACACTCACCCCTATCACATGCCATGACTGCAACTGCTAAAGTTCCAAAGCTTTGGGTGAACAGGGCACACCATACTGCACTGTTGAATGCTGACGGTACCTCGGTGTCCTTTGACATCCTCACTGCCGATGGCAAGAAGAAGACGGTTACGGTGAAGAAAGAACAATTTGCAAAAATCCTTCATCTACCGTTGTCTGGAAGGTTTCAGATGGCCTCTCAGTTTGAAATCTTGAATATGCTCAATGAGATGGGTCACACCCCAGTCACACGAACAATGAGCTCCTTCAAGAAGAATAAATTGCCATCAGTCTGGGGTTATTTCTTTAGTATCCTTCTACGAAGTCTCTCTGGCAGGACTTCCGGCCTCGATTCGGCTGCCTACACGTTTCTTCAACTCCACTATAGTATTTGTTACAATGTCCCTGTCGATTATGCCTCAATCCTTTGGACAGACTTTACCACATATCTGAATCATGCGAAGATGGCAACAGACATCGCATCCACACGTTTTTGGGCGCTTATTGTTCAAGCCATTTATGCCCATGAGAAGGTACCAGTGCCTGCGGACCTACCCGTTCACGATTTCAATCAAGTCCAAATACCCTCAAGTTCCTCTTCGGACGATAGAATGGAATTTATTGCTCAGATTCCGGAGGCGATGTTGTGCAAGGTTCCTGACGACAATCCCACCTTGATCGAATATCGCAAGACGATCACCACACCTGCACCCCTCCGAGTCTTCACAAGGGTAATAGAATCCGAACTTCCTAAGGCCAAGGGTGGAAAACGTAAGGGACAAGCAGAACCATCCGAAGTCCACGTAAAGAAGACGAGAACAAGGAAGAAGACTCATGCTGTTAAACCATCGAAGAAGATACCTACGCAATCTTTCAGACCATCCACTCCACGATCCGAAGATGATGAAAAAGAGGAAGAGGAAGAACACCCACATCCGGATGATACCATCATTCCTCCATCCCTAATCGGAACAACAACTTCTACGGTACCGCTTGAAACTCCATTTCTTACTACAACTGACAATCCGATGGTAACTACACATATGGCCTCTGTTGAAACATCTAATGTGGAGACAAGTCATGTTGAGACCTCTGTGAACACATCTAATGTGGAAGCACATCTCACATCGGATGACCAGATTGGAAAAAATCCACCATCTCCACCGCAAACAAACACCACATCCATCTTCACAACAACAACCGCAGTTCCTCCTCCATTGTATTAATTCTTGATGGATGATCTAGCCGATTCACCTTCCTCCCATGAAACTGATAAACAAGAGTAAGATTATTTTGAGACAGCCCTAATCAATATCCAAGATGAAGATGATGATGAACCAGACACCAGCCTCGTATCCATGAAACAGTTTCGACAACTCAATGCAAAACTAAATATTCTGATCCATGCCCAAACCACTTACACTTCAGACAAAGGGTCTGCGGTTACCACTGATGCCCTCGTGAATTCACTTACCTCCTTTGAGGAATCAATCACTGGGAAAGTTCAAACGAAAATTGATGAAGCGGTAAAACTAGTTGAAAACGATGTTAAACAGATGACAAGAAATGTCTTGGAGAAAATTGACCTACGATGCAAAACTGTTGAAAAGCTGTTGGAAGACAAAACTCAGCATCTCCAGGATCAGCAAAATGAAAAACTCAAAGACGTCCTCACGAAGCTCAATTCTGCACACACCGAAGTCCAAGCTAAGCTTACTTCATTGACCACTTCGGTTGACACCCTATCCAAACGAAGCGTTGAGGAGTTTGATGTTCAACTAACAAGCCTGCGGACGGATCTCGATGCTGTAAAAAAGACAATTGCTGAGTACGAACCAATGGTGCATGAGTTCCATGCGTACAAAGAACTGACTCTATCCACAAGGATATTGCACCATTACTCTCACTGGTTAGTCGGTTACCTGGTGGTCCGATGCCCTCCGTGCCTTCGTCATAAGGGGGAGAAGGTTCTCGATCAACCAGAAGACAAACCATTACCACCTTTGTACCAATAGCAACAATTACAACCCTCGCACCACTTACTCAAACTTCAACCACCACAATAGCACAAGCAACAAAGCCGCTTTTTGGCTTTACCTCAGCTCCATTATACACAAATGTCTCTACAACAACTCCGATTACAACCAGATCCACTTCTAGCCTGATTAAACGATTCACCAGTAGAATCAAAATCGGACAGGGTTCTGCACCTTTTGCCTCATCAACAACAACTATAAGTTCACAAGTACCTCCTGAGGCAGGTCCTTCTGTTGATAAGGGAAAGAAGATCGTGCAAGAGTTATCAAAAGCAGAACAGAAGAAACAAAAGTCTAAGGAGTACGAAAAGTTAAGGCATCTGTATTCAATATTAAGAGATCGAATGGGAAAGAATGCAATCTTGGGTCCAGTCAACAAAATCTGGACATACGAAACAATAATGACCCTTTCCTTCCCAGCAATAGAGATGTTTGATAGAGTGCCTCTTGTGTACTATGAGACTGAAAATTCAACTGAACTACAATTAGACATTCCATTCAATCTAAAACTGTTCGCAATAAACATGTTTGATCTTGAGTTTGACCCCAAAGACAAAAGAAATTTTCAGGAGCAAAAAGCTAGATTCCATGCGAATTTGGCTGCTGATCAAACTGAGGTATGGTCTTCTTCAAAGATTATTGGATTAGATCGGATTGAAATGGGTACCTCTTCGAAGATGTGTATCAAAATTATACTTACCATGTACGAAGAGGTGAACAAAAAGCTGAAAGCAAGTTCACAGTTGCAGATTTTCCATTAATGAACCCAAATGACTTCATTGTTTTGGTAGAACACTTCTACAGCTTAAATCAAACGAAGATATCCAAGCAAGTAGCACTTACTCGAGGTCAAAAGCTTATAGGAAGGTTCTTGGGTGTGTATCTCAGGAATTTCTCAAATTACGATTTTGAGATTGCGAAGCTGTTTAATGAAAATGTACCTGCTGCCAACAAAGAGCTCGTTGGAATAAGTAAATACAGTGATGGAAAAATTTTGCAAAACCCATGGGGAGTAGTTTACAAGGGGAGATTAACGAAGAAGGGAGCTTTAAAGAAGTTATTCTTTGATATGGACGAAAAGGAGAAGTTTCCAACAACGTTCATTAAAGGAATGATAACAAGGGTTGAAGTGAACAATGAGAATTCGGACGAAGCAAAGAAAGAGGTGGTTGCTCATCTGAAGTAGTGGATTTCTATAAGAAAGGAACTGACCAAAGCCTTTCACATGATATAGACTTCGGATACCTGGCATCTTCACCAAAAAGGGGGAGAATGTTAGGACTCAAATTGTGATGAAATTTGTTATCCGAAGTGCACTTGTTCCTGTCCGAAGTTAAAGAGTATACGAAGTGAGAGGTTGATACGAAGCAACTAAAGATACGAAGTTTATATGCTTATCTGAAGACTGTCATACTTATCTTTTGTTATAGATAATGTATAGGGCTTTTATCCTTATCTGTAACTAATTGGATTAAGTGTTTATCCAATTAGATCCTAGTATAAAAACACTCTTAGCCCTAGATGTTTAGTACGTACTCATTGACAGTCATAAAATTCTTTGTAACGTTCTTTATAGTTGCACATCATAAAGATTTGGAGCACTATCTTTTTACATTGAATATAATCATTCGACTTCTTGAATATTCACATATTTCTTTCTCGTTGTTTGCATTGATAATTTAGTATTACAAAAACCACATCCTGTATCTAGGACCCAAGAATGAGAAGATGATGATTTGTCATATATAATGTATATACCTGCAGATGATGGCTTTACTTTCCCATACTTTATGTCCTGCAAGTATTTGGGGCAGCTTCGTTTCTAGTGTCCCTTCTCATTGCAGTAGAAGCATTCGACATCTTTGGGGTTTGAGACGGGAGGAATATCAGAACTAGATTTTGACAACGCCTAGTGATATCAAGTATTTTAGGCGTTGTTGAGCCCTGTTCTTGATAAAATTATATCAGATATGTCTGGGTATTCTCACTTTTCGTGCCAGGACTTGTTTGGAGAAAAAGAATGGAAACGGGGACTAAAAGCATGCAAAAGGAAGAAGTTTGGAAAAGAATGAAAAATCAAGGAAACTCGTACGCGCGCCGCGGATCTATGATACGCGCGACGTGGGCTTAAGGCGGTGTAACACATTCAAATGCCGAAGAAACGGGAAAAGATTAGTACGCGCACCGTGGATTCTTCATCTGTGCGGCGCGGCTGCGGGAAATTTGCAAATATAAATAGATGCAATTTCAGCCGAAAACCCTAGCAAAGACCGGGTGTAAAATCTACCTTGAAGCTCTTTGACTCCAAGATTTCGTTCCAGCAACTCCTTAAGTGGTATTTTCATGTTTTGGATTTTATTTTCATTTAGTTAGATAGTTGTAAGCTTTAGTTTGTATCATTGGGAGTGACAACCATTGATACCAAGCTTAGGTTTATGTTTTATTAGTATTTAGTTACTGTTTGGATGTTTGGAATCTGAATTTGGTTAATGAAAGCATTTGGTTACAATTAATCTTGGTTTATGAGTATTTTGATGTTTTGGATGTCTGTTTATGGTTTGGATGTTTGAATCGTGTTTTGGATCTTGTTTTGGCCTTGTTTGGGACTATTTCCTTTGCTGAAATCAGTAGCTAAATAGGTTAGCTTAGGTATTGAACTTTGGCCAGTACTTGTTCAGTTGGATTATAGCTATTGGTTTAGGTTATACCTTGTGATTGTTTGGATGTTTTGGATGCCTTTGTTTGCTTCTGATTCAGAGATGCACTTCTGATTTCAGAAAGTGACTAGGTTAGGTTGAGTTGAGCTTAGCTTATGCTTGGCTGGACTTTGTTTGGTTATTATTTTTGGATAGTTGAGCATCTAGAAACTAGATCCTCCGACTGTAGCGTGACACTACTAGTTGGTAATCTATCATTTAGTCTAACCACGAAGCTCCTGCGGATCGACCCTGACTACCACTGTACTAGTGTGTGTTATGTTTTTCTTTATTTTTGACCACACGACGACCTAGGCGTGTCAAATTTTGGCACCGTTGCCGGGGAGCTGTGCGCTTAGATTAGGTGATTTGTAGGATTTGGTTTCTGATTTTTGATGTTTGATTTTAGTTCACTGATTTTTGGTATGTGTACATCCTTATGATGGGTGATTACATGTACCCGGATCAGTATGATTATTATGAAAATCCGGCCGACACCTATTACGAGGATGATTGTTATAATGGATCATTCGATGACAATGGATGGCGAACCGAGGAGTCATCTCAGCCTGAGAATTCTGCAATTTAGACCCAACTTTGGGTACTCTTGTATAACAGTCACCAAGAGCAGAAGGATTAGGCTGAAGCTCTTGAAAAATTGCAAGCTTCTTTAGATAAGATGGAGGAAAATTGGAAATGTTCACCACCTTCGCCAGAACCAGAGGTGAGTGATTTTTATACCAATGATAATGTGTGTGAACTTGCATCACCTGAATATGTGATGGAAGGGCATGCACTGTGGGAAAATCAAGAGACCATTGAGATGGTCGAAACGGTTGTTGAGGAAGAGGTTGTAGGTGACAATGCTACTTCTGACTCAACAACCTTTGAAGTTTTTGATGTTTTTGAAAGTATTGATAATGTTGATCTGGTGATGTGTGAATCTGTACCATCACCAGACGATTTGATTGATGACGATGTTGTGGAGGGGACTGTAAATGACAGTACAGATCCCAGCCCAACAGGTCCTGAAATTGTTGAAGTTTTTGATACTATTGGGAAAGGGGGTGTAGATGAAAATATTACCCCTGACCCTGTAATTTTTGAAAATTTTGAGAAACTTGAAAGTAAGGATCCGATGATGGGTGACTTTGTACCACCATCAGATCAAACAAGTCGTTCACTCTTGGTTCCGATCCACTTGTTGGACGATGATCAAGAAGTTGATGTTGACGAGTTAATTTTTGAAAATAATAAAAAACATGATTTTATCACCACTCATGATCCATTCATGAATGGAAAATTAGATGTAATCAATACTATCGATGAGGACATATGGAAGCATCCTAACATGTTGCCTTCCGATCCGATTTGATTGGAAAATTTTTATTGGTACTGCAAGCCAAAATTGCAACCTGAAGATAGCATGCGAGACACTAGCAAACGAGGTGTGGAACAACTACTAGAAGCGGCACTGGGCGCGCTTCATGTAAAGCCTTTGACCTTGAAGAGATGCAGAAGAAAGGACCGAGCTTGGAGGTTCAAAGTTACCTCCAAGCATTCACGGGAGTTAATCAGAAAGCAGCGACCGAGCAGCAGCAGAAGGACCGGCAAGCCATTCGACCTAGGGAAATTTGAGGAGCAGTGGGTCAGCAAAGGGACGGTGGTGACTGGGAATCAGCAAAGAAAGAAGGCATACGATCCACCGTAGCTGTAGAAGGAGTAATACGTCTGGCTAAAGACGTTAAACTTAGCGCTTGTTGGGAGGCAACCCATCGTGTCATAAGTTAGGATCTATATTTCTTTGAATTAAGTATGAAAATACATCAATCTTTTTGCAGGTATTAGTGGTCTAAAATAAGTGTGGGGTCGTGTGAGAAGTTTTTGAAATTTTGAAGACCGCGCCGCGGGTTTTTGAATTATGCGACACGGGGTCGTAAACCAACCCGATGCGCAGGGGTTGATTTAGTGATACGCGCGACGCGCAAAGCGTAAATGCGCGACGCGGGAAACGATCAGACGGTTTTCTCCTATATTAAGGTAAGCCGCGACTCAACACACACGTCACACGACTCGGAGTTCTGATCAACGAATTTCTCTTGCATTTTTTCTTGCTCATTTTGTTTCCACTGCCAAGGTACGCTATTCTAACAATCTATTAGTTGTTAAAACTAGCGATTAGGTGGTTAATTTTAGTGATTTGCCCAAAATAGTTCAAAACTTAGGATCGCCAATGCTAACTCATAGGGTGTTTGTTTTGCCAAATAGAGACCCTAGATGAGTTAGTCGGCACTTAGGCTACCTTGTGGTATGATTAGATCGAGTTTTAGCAGGTTAAATTGCGAGTTTGATTTGGGGTTTTGCAAACAGCCGCTCGTCGCGACGCGCCTTGCTCTTGGGCCGCGCCGCGGTGCAGCAGGGAAGAAAAGGACTAATTTTGCAAAAAAAAAAATTTCTTTTGTGGCTATGTATCTTTTTGAAGATGATGTTCAGATTAGAGCACGCTTTCCTCCAATTCCCCGAGGGACTGGCTAGCTCCGCGGAGGGACGCGTTGACTAGTCGCCGGGTTCTCGAGGCGACGGTCATTGACAGGGATATACTGAGGGATGCGGGACTATGGGGTGCGATCGAGCCATTCTTACATCGCACCTGGACTCACGAGGATGCTTCATTTACTTGCCGTGGCTGGGATAGGATCATGGCCACGGACGAGGACGTGGTCTACACCGAGCTACTGTTGGAGTTTCTCTCCACGATCCATTTCACTCCTCGGGCATCGGACCCACGATCCAGGATTATACGGTTCCGACTGGGAGGTGCACAGAGGGAGTGCAACCTCCGGGAGTTTGGGAGGAGAGTTGGGCTATACACTCCAGCGGACCTCCAGCATCGCCATTTCACGCAGTTCTTCGGGGCGTGCATCCAGGGGCAGCCGGAGAGGTCCGGCAACATGGAGATTTGGACACAACTGTCCAACGTTATGTATGAGGCGGGGACCTCGAGGGAGAGCCACCTCCGTGACCCACTTCACCGCCTCATGCACCGTATCGTCTCTACCTCCATCATGCAGCGAGAGGGGGCGAGAAGGTGTCCGGGGAGGACATGACATTCCTCTGGGCTCTCCTCGACCCGTCCCGATTCCTCCATCTCTCCTTTGCCCTCGCAGTTGCCCTCTCCAGTCACTCGACGGGAGCCTCCACTAGCAGTCCATTGGCCCGGGGGTATTTCATTACCCGCTTGGCCCATTCCCATGGGATCCTTACTGCCTCCGTGGCAGCTTCTTTGATCGCGCTGCCTCCATCTCGCACGACAGCATGCACTTTCGAGAGGATGCGACTCATTGGGCAGTAGCGCCCAGGACAGTTCATTCGAGCACCTACAGAGCCTCCCCAGGCACCCCGGCCCGCATATGCCCAGCCGGGCCGGAGACGACAAAGGCGGGAGGTATTCGCCGAGCCAGCACCTCAGCCTCACCTATCCGAGGTCATGGCAGCCATCCAAGACCTCAGTCAGAGGATGTCTGCCCGAGAGGCACATGATTGCTGGATGGCGGAGACGCAGAGGATGATCATGCTGCGGATGCATTTTGACGACATTCCACCTCACCCCTCTGGCGATGACGGGGCAGGTCCATCCGGGACCCACCAGGATGATGATTGATGTACTTTTTCTTCTTTCTTTCTTTCTTTTTATATTTTTAGGGATATATGTACAAAACTTATGACACCACTATCTGTATTCAGTTTTTATATTTTATTTGTTATTTGTTTTTAGTTTGTTTGTTGAGTTATGCATGATACACCAAATTGAGAAGGAGTTGTTTCAGACAAGTGTGGGGTCACCGTGCCCCCTCCACTTGTCTCGACCACCGGCGTGTTCACTGTAGCGCTACAACTCCGGAATACGAAATCAAGGATCCGTTTGTTCACAATTATACCTGTGATATTGAGCACCAAGCAGTCTATCGTCCAAAAGGGGTAACTCTTTCTCCCTTGTTTTGAAATAACTTTTGTACAACGGGGACGTTGTATGGTTTTAAGTGTGGGGTGTGGACGGTCGAAAGAGAAAATTTTTTGAAATTTTTGCAGAAATGATCAAATTTTCAATTTTTAGCAATATTTTTCAAAATTTTTAATAAATTACAATTTTGAATTGAATGGTTTGTGATTGTGATAACACTAGTATTTTTCAATAAATACTGTTTATTTGTGATCATGCTACTAGTTAGTCAAATAAGTTGAGTTTTACGAGTTTAGAAGATTGAGCTGTTTTAGGATTGGAGTTTAGGAAGGAAAAGTCAATCTGTGGCCTTTGTTGTTCGAGCCAATAAGTCTAAAATGGGTGGGATTTATGCACCTTACCACCTAAGATCGTCTGGTCTGGGATGGTATTTCTGAAAGCTCGCTACACGGACAACATCGAAAGTCATGGACAATTCCTTAATGGCCTTTAGAATCTGAATGAGTAAGTACACTTCATTGTGGACAGAAAATTTGTAATCAAGGGTTCTTTAGAAAGCCATGAATTCCAAAGAACAATTCGATTATGTTTTCGCGAACTATTCCACTCTAACTCAAAGAGCAATAAACTTTGAAACTGAACACAGTCAAAAATTATTTGATTCTTTATTATAATTTGTTAAAAACTCTCTTGCTTGGGGACAAGCAAGGCACAAGTGTGGGGTGTTTGACAACGCCTAGTGATATCAAGTATTTTAGGCGTTGTTGAGCCCTGTTCTTGATGAAATTATATCAGATATGTCTGGGTATTCTCACTTTTCGTGCCAGGACTTGTTTGGAGAAAAAGAATGGAAACAGGGACTAAAAGCATGCAAAAGGAAGAAGTTTGGAAAAGAATGAAAAATCAAGGAAACTCGTATGCGCGCTGCGGATCTATGATACGCGCGACGCGGGCTTAAGGCGGTGTAACACATTCAAATGCCGAAGAAACGGGAAAAGATTAGTACGCGCGCCGCGGATTCTTCATCTGCGCGGCGCGGCTGCGGGAAATTTGCAAATATAAATATATGCAATTTCAGCCGAAAACCCTAGCAAAGACCGGGTGTAAAATCGACCTTGAAGCTCTTTGACTCCAAGATTTCGTTCTAGCAACTCCTCAAGTGGTATTTTCATGTTTTGGATTTTATTTTCATTTAGTTAGATAGTTGTAAGCTTTAGTTTGTATCATTGGGAGTGACAACCATTGATACCAAGCTTAGGTTTATGTTTTATTAGTATTTAGTTACTGTTTGGATGTTTGGAATCTGAATTTGGTTAATGAAAGAATTTGGTTACAATTAATCTTGGTTTATGAGTATTTTGATGTCTTGGATGTCTGTTTATGGTTTGGATGTTTGAATCGTGTTTTGGATCTTGTTTTGGCCTTGTTTGGGACTATTTCCTTTGCTGAAATCAGTAGCCAAATAGGTTAGCTTAGGTATTGAACTTTGGCCAGTACTTGTTCAGTTGGATTATAGCTTTACCCTTTACACCGGCTTCAGCAGTCTGTAGCATATTGCGCAACTGTGCGAGGGTTGTCTCACTGTTGTTCAAATGATAGGTCAGAATGAACTGATCATAACAACCGGGAAACGAGTTCAGAACTATGTCAATAGCTAGTTCCTCATCAAAGTGTACATTAAGCTTCATAAGCCGCCCCACGTATCTTTGCATTTTCTATACATGGGTGCAAACAGACCCTCCATCCTTCATCTTACAGGCCATGAGTGCTTTGACTACCTCATACTTTTCCTGACGAGCTCGCTGACACGCCTAGGTCGTCGTGCGGTCAAAAATAAAGAAAAACCTAACACACACTAGTACAGTGGTAGTCAGGGTCGATCCACAGGAGCTTCGTGGTTAGACTAAGTGACAGATTACCAACTAGTAGTGTCACGCTACAGTCGGAGAATCTAGTTTCTATCTTCTTAATTACTATCACCCTAAAGCAATGATCAAACAAACACAAGCCAAGCTAAGCTAAGCTCAAATAAACCTAGTCACTTTCTGAAATTAGAAGTGCATCTCTGAATCAGAAGCAATCAAAGGCATCCAAACTAAGCAAAACCAAGCAAAGCATAAACTAGCCACTAACTAAAGTTCTACTGAACTGTTACTAGCCAATGTTTAAAGCCTAAAAATTAACCTAATTAGCTACTGATTTCAGCAAGGGAAAACAGTCCCAACAAGGTCAAAACAATATCCAAACACAATCCAAACAATCAAAACCACAAACAAACATCCAAAACACCGAAAAACTAAGATTACTTGTAACCAAATGCTTCTCATTAATCAAATCCAAATTCCAAACATCCAAACAGTAACCAAATACTAATAAAACATAAACCTAAGCTTGG
Organism: Cichorium intybus; assembly: GCA_023525715.1. Lineage (NCBI taxonomy): Eukaryota > Viridiplantae > Streptophyta > Magnoliopsida > Asterales > Asteraceae > Cichorium > Cichorium intybus. The sequence goes on along the minus strand of CM042010.1, from coordinate 55,097,354 downwards.
TATCAATGGTTGTCACTCCCAAATATACAAACTAAAGCTTACAAATATCTAACTAAATGAAATAAAAATCCAAAACATGAAAATACCACTTGAGAAGTTGCTGGAACGAATTCTTGGAGTCAAAGAGCTTCAAGGTCGATTTTACACCCAGTCTTTGCTAGGGTTTTCGGCTGAAATTGCATCTATTTATACTTGCAATTTTCCCGCAGCCGCGCCGCAGAGATGAAGAATCCGCGGCGCGCGTACTAATCTTTTCCCGTTTCTTCGGCATTTGAATGTGTTACACTGCCTTAAGCCCGCATTGCGCGTATCATAGATCCGCGGCACGCGTACGAGTTTCCTTGATTTTTCATTCTTTTCCAAACTTCTTCCTTTTGCACGCTTTTAGTCCCTGTTTCCATTCTGTTTCTCCAAACAAGTCCTGGCACGAAAAGTGAGAATACCCAGACATATCTGATATAATTTCATCAAGAACAGGGCTCAACAACGCCTAAAATACTTGATATCACTAGGCATTGTCAAACACCCCACACTTGTGCCTTGCTTGTCCCCAAGCAAGAGAGTTTTTAACAAATTATAATAAGGAATCAAATAATTTTTGACTGTGTTCAGTTATAAAGTTTATTTCTCTTTGAGTTAGAGTGGAATAGTTCGCGAAAACATAATCGAATTGTTCTTTGGAATTCATGGCTTTCTAGAGAACCCTTGATTACAAATTTCCTGTCCACAATGAAGTGTACGTACTCATTCAGATTCTAAAGGCCATTAAAGAATTGTCCATGACTTTCGATGTTGTCCGTGTAGCGAGCTTTCAGAAATACCATCCCAGACCAGACGATCTTAGGTGGTAAGGTGCATAAATCCCACCCATTTTAGACCTACCGGCTCGAACAACAAAGGCCACAGATTGACTTTTCCTTCCTAAATTCCAATCCTAAAACAGCTCAATCTTCTAAACTCGTAAAACTCAACTTATTTGACTAACTAATAGCATGATCACAAATAAATAGTATTTATTGAAAAATACTAGTGCTATCCCAATCACAAACCATTCATTTCAAAATTGCAATTTATTAAAAATTTTGAAAAATATTGCTAAAAATTTGAAATTTGATCATTTCTGTAAAGATTTCAAAAAAAATTCTCTTTCGACCGTCCATACACCACACTTAAAACCGTACAACGTCCCCGTTGTACAAAAATTATTTCAAAACTAGGGAGAAAGAGTTACCCCTTTTGGACGATAGACTACTTGGTGCTCAATATCACAGGTATAATTGCGAACAAACGGATCCTTGATTTCGTATTCCGGAGTTGTAGCGCTACAGTGAACACGCCGGTGGTCGAGGCAAGTGGAGGGGGCACGGTGACCCCACACTTGTCTGAGACAACTCCTTCCCAATTTGGTGTCTCATGCATGACTCAACAAACAAATTAAAAAGCACACATAACAAAATAAAATATGAACAAAATATACAAATAGAGGCGTCATAAGTTTTGTACATATATCCCAAAAAATAAAAAGAAAGAAAGAAAAAAGTACATCAATCACTACCAGGTGGCCTGGAGGGTCCAGCCTCGTGATCGTGAGCTCTAGCTGGGAATGGTCGGGGGCGCTGACCCTGCGCTGATGCAATCTGTAGGAATACCTCCCCGATCCACTCAAGCTGGTCCTCCATCCTCGCAACCCGGGCCTCCAACCGATGGATGGCCGCTGGGTCCTCCTGTGGCTGTGGCTCTGTCAGGGCTGCTGGTGCTGGCTCTAGTCTCTGGCGACTCCTGCCCGGCTGAGCGTACGCGGGATGGGGTGCCTGAGGTGGCTCTGTCGGTGCCCAGATGAACTGCCCCGGATGCTGCTGCTCGATGAGCCTCATCCTCTCCAAAGTGCGTACTGTAGTGCGTGATGGAGGCAGAGCGGTCAAGGAGGCAGCCACGGGGGCAGTAAGAATCCCATATGAACGAGCCAGGCGGGTAATGAAATACCCCCGGGCCAATGGACTGCTGGTGGAAGCTCTCGTCGAGTGGGTGGTGTAAGAACCCGCGAAAAAGTTGTAAAAGGGTAAAACGGTCTTTTGACATGTTATAAGACTATTATGTAAAATAACATGTATTATGTAAAATAATAATATAAGAAATAAGAGATTATGTGAAATTTGGAGTTTTACCGCGTGAATAGTTAAATTTGACCAAAAAGGGCAAAATGGTCATTTGACATGAAAATGACCAAATTGTCAAGAAAATGTTGAGTTGGAAGTTAATGAAGCATAAATGGTTAAGTTATGACTTTTGGACCATCTTTGTAAAGGAATTGGAAGGCTAGGGACCAAAATGCAAAGTTTTTATAAACATTTAATTATATATATTATATAATAATTATTCCCTATCATATGAGAAATCAGTTGAGAGGATTCTAGAGAGCACGAGAGAGAGCTAGAGAGAAGAAGCTTGGAAAATTCAGCAAAGGAATCAAGAATCCAACCTTGGAATTAGAGATTCCAAGCTTTGAAAGGTAAGGTTTCCTTAGTTCTAACCTAGTTCTTGGGTGTGTTCTTGATTTGGTCTTTGGAAGAAATTGAAACTGCAAATTTCAGTTATAAATCATGTGGGTTAAGTAGCTAATGCTTCCAATAAGTCATTAGTTAAGAACTTAACTCAAAAACATGGAAGTAGATTGCTATTCTTGAGAATTTTCAAGTTTGGTCAAGAACTTTAATTCTTGTACTTGATTGATTGAAACGATTTTAATAGCTTAAAACCTTGTACTAATGGAGGGTTTTAGTCAAGAAACAAACCCCATACGATTAAGAACAGAAATAAGTGCTCAATGGGTGAAAACTGCGCGCTACAGTGCACAAATCGCGACTGATCAGGACACTGCCCAGGCGCTAGGCGGGGTGCGCCCAGGCGCAGTGTGCCCTGAGTCAGGCACGGTGCGCCCTCAGACAGGGACAAAAAATGTTAGAAATTTCAATTGCTAGAAACCATAGCTAGACGTGTCCGTTTGCTCTGAAATTTTAGCCATAATCCTAAAATGGTATAAGAACATGTCGGGAATTGTCAAATCCGTAATCCGACCTTGCGGAAAAGTCACTGTAGCGGCAGTGGCTAAACTTCAAGTTTATGTCAAAACTTGATTTTTGGAATTTGAGCTAGACTTGTCCAATGAAATCCAAATTTGAAACACAAGTCTAATATGGCCTAAGATTTCATGCAAAAGTGTCGGAACTGAAATACGACCCCTCGGGGGTACTGTAGCAAAATACGCGTATTTCGGAGAAAATTTATAAAATGAGCCTATTAATGGTTATACATCTGTTATAACCTAGAGTTGAGACTACGCGTATTTCGGAGAAAAATTATAAAATGAGCCTATTAATGGTTATACATCTGTTATAACCTAGAGTTGAGACGTATGAGACTTTAGAACTATAGAGTCAGTTGTAGTATGTATTTATTGAGTATTTATATATGATACTTGTATAGATGGTGCTTCAAATACAAGTGAGCACGGAAAGGGGAGATGGCGTATAAGAAGCGTAGTGGTTTATAGCTAAACCAAGGTGAGTTTTATGAGGATTTTCTAGTACATAGCAAAATGATATTTTCAGAAAAGTATGAGATTTCCAAATGTTTTTAGATACTAAAGTTTGGAAACAGTTTTGAACGTAGCTCCAAGAGCTAAGTGTTTAAAAGAGATTTTAAAGAAGTTTTAAAGAAGTTCAGTTTTTTTTAAAAAAGAAGTATAGTTTGTAAAGTTTTGAAAGAAGCTCTATATGAGAGCTAAAGATTTTGAAGTTAGTTTTAAAGTGATTTTCAAGAGTATGAGTCAAAGAGTTAAAGTTTGAGTTTGTTTTGAAATTGTGTCCATATTTGACTAATTTGAGATAAAATGAAGAAAGTAAAAAGATAAGAACCAAAGCAAAGAAAGTAGTAAGAGTTAGTTGTCCGGACTAGGATCACCCACATAATCGGGAGATCAGAAGACACTACTGGGATGGTACCTCCCGTCGCGAAGTAGTTGTCCAGCTTACTATACCCTTGTGCTTGAATCCGTTCCAAGTCACAAAGGGGAGACAGAATGAGCATAACCAAGCGGACGGATCTGTTCTGTCCCGCGAGGGGAGCTAGTTGAATGAATTAATTAAACTAATTCATGAGTTTTCAGTTGGTCACAAGTAAATGAGAAAGAAAGCAGTTTTAAAGAATAAAACAGTTTTAAAGTAAGAAGCAGTTTTGAAAAAAAGTATTATGAGTTTGAAAAGAGAAAAGCAAAGAGATTTAAGATTTGTTTTGAAAATAAGTTTTTAGCAGTTTATAAGTTTACTTGTTACTAATTCAAGTTTTGAGCAGAAATATTTTGGGTCTAAACCCATATTACTCACGAGGCTTTATGTCTCACGTATACTATTTTTGAAATGCTATGTACTTAGGTGAAAGGAGCGGAGATTTCAGTTGGGACCAGTTTATATATTGTAAGTTTAAATTATGGTTATCTGTATTGAGTCTGTAATACCCCCTTGAGTTTAAGTTTGTAAAATAAAAAAAAAATTAAGTGGCTTCTTTATAGTCACGAAATGTAAAATACGTTTGTAACGTAAACTGTATTTGTGTTAAATATGGTTTGAGAAAAGGGGTGTTACAGTTTTGGTATCAGAGCCATAGTTTAAGCGAACTAGGTGTCAGTACTTGAACCTAGACTTAAACTATGTAGAAGTTAAGTAGGGTACATACTTGAGTATGATGTTGAGAGTAAGTAAAATTGGGATTAAATCTACAACAGCGGAACATGAGTCCTGGTGGTAAAATGGGAAGCAAATGTGTATAGGTGGTTATAATAATATGGGCCCGTACTATTCTAATCACAGGATATACATTTGAGTCTGGTGGAACCACACAGGAATTATGTGAAGCTGTAAGAGATAAGTGTAAGAGGTTTGAGGGGTATAAATTCAGTATACCTATGGAAGAAAATCCAGTATGACTGGAAATACTAAAGTATAAAAGAAAAAGTGTTAAAGATGAAGTAACAAATACGAAGTATGTAGTGGGGAAAACCCCATATCTTGTATGAATCAGGGTAAAGTATATGTAATAAAACATAAGAAAGTATGAGTAAAGAGCACTGAAAATAAGATGACAAGAATAAAAAGGTAATGACGAAGGAAAGTTCAAATTTGTGGTTGTGATAACCACTGAATAATATGAGAAATAACGTAAAGTATGAAAGGAATTAGTAAAAGAGACATGGTCAGAAAGTATAAATGTATTGAAAATGTTAATAGAAGTAATGGAGTATATAGTACAATTATAAAAGAAAGAGTATAACTAAAAAAAATTTCTGTTGTTTAACGGAAACGAATTATGATTATGCAATAAAAATAAGAGTAATGTCACTACAGTGACCAAAGAAAGAAAGATTGGAAAAGAAAGTGAATACAGATATATGAACGAAATTCATAATTGGAAGAAGAATGAAAACATTTAAGTAGAAAGAGTAAAAAGGAAATTAGCTGGGTTTGCAATTATAGACAAACCCAAAAGATGTATAAAAGAGTATAGAATAAATATTGAGAAGTAGTAAGATGTGTTGTTCATGGACAACCAAGAGATTAAAGTATGTATATAAAAGTTGTAAATAAGATAGTATAAAATGAAAGCAAAATACTTAACCAAGTATTAGAAGAGGAATTAAAGATAGAAAAGAAAGCGTAAGAAATGGGAAGTTGTGACTTCCAAATTTGAAAGAAGTATGACAAGGAAAGACATCTAAAGATTGGAACAAATAAATAAGTCGTAAGTATAGTACTATAATGAGTAATATAACAAAGTAAGTTACCTAAAAAAATAAAAAATAAAAATCGTTAAAGACTATGAGCAAGATGCATTGTTATAATGCAAGAGAATGAGTTGAGAAATGAAGATCGAATGCCTAATCAAGTGTTAGGCGAACAGTTAAAGATACGACAAACAGTAATGATAATGAAAAGAATATAAAGACAGTCATCAAAGAAATGGTCATTTGAAATCAGATTTAGTGACCATATAAATAAGAAATAAGAAGAACTGAGAATGATAAAAGGATAACCGAAAGAATGTGAGAAAAATGATTGAGAGTCATAAATAACACGAGATAAAGAGTAAAAGTGAATATCCAGATAAGTCTTAGACAAAGAGTCAAATATAAAATAAGAATTAAAATAAAGAGACAGGAAGTGACTATCTCTAAGCGGAAGTAACGGGTAAAAGTAACCAAAGATTAGAGAAATGGTCGGTACATGACTAGTAGTTATGGAATATCGGAAAGAGTATAGTGTATATCGCTTTAAAATATATATAAATAAAGAGAGTAAAGAAAAGAAGCTTAAAGGAAAGAACAATGAAATGTGTTGGGCATATAGCCTTATAACACATAGAGAGAAATGGTGAAAAGTATAATAAAAGAATTTTGGGTATAAAACCTAAAAAGTTTATGAGTAAAATGTATGAGACATAGAGACTGAATGTCTATAAAAAAAATATGGGGGTAATCTATATGAATTTGACAAATAGTGTATGCTTAATAAGTATAATGGGATAAAACAAGAAATTGTTGAGTCAGAAATGCCAATCTTTATTGAAATATGGTTAAAATGCAGTCTGGATAAAGAGAGAAGTAAAAGTTATTTTTGGCATTAGCCATAGCAAGTAAAGAGTAAGCAAGAGATAGGATGCTAAACTAAGCATTAGTGTGAGAAATAAGAACTACAAGAAAATATTAAAACATAAGTAATAAGATGAGAATGGTACATGGGGTACCTAAGAAGATAAGAAGTGTACTCATAAGAGTACAATAAGAAAGCTGAGAAATGAAATGGACAAGATTATATTAGAAAGTATAATGAGTAAAAGAGATTGAAATCTCCTAAATTATAAAGAAAAATGAAAGAGGTATATAGATCGTTAATATGTTGAAAGATGAAAATAATATAAGTGAAGAGTGATACAAGACATGTAATTATAAAAGTAATAACCTTATGAGAATGTATGAATTATAAAATGAGCCTATTAATGGTTATACATCTGTTATAACCTAGAGTTGAGACGTATGAGACTTTAGAACTATAGAGTCAGTTGTAGTATGTATTTATTGAGTATTTATATATGATACTTGTATAGATGGTGCTTCAAATACAAGTGAGCACGGAAAGGGGAGACGGCGTATAAGAAGCGTAGTGGTTTATAACTAAACCAATGTGAGTTTTATGAAGATTTTCTAGTACATAGCAAAATGATATTTTCAGAAAAGTATGAGATTTCCAAATGTTTTTAGATACTAAAGTTTGGAAACAGTTTTGAACGTAGCTCCAAGAGCTAAGTGTTTAAAAGAGATTTTAAAGAAGTTTTAAAGAAGTTCAGTTTTTTTTAAAAAAGAAGTATAGTTTGTAAAGTTTTGAAAGAAGCTCTATGTGAGAGCTAAAGATTTTGAAGTTAGTTTTAAAGTGATTTTCAAGAGTATGAGTCAAAGAGTTAAAGTTTGAGTTTGTTTTGAAATTGTGTCCATATTTGACTAATTTGAGATAAAATGAAGAAAGTAAAAAGATAAGAACCAAAGCAAAGAAAGTAGTAAGAGTTAGTTGTCCGGACTAGGATCACCCACATAATCGGGAGATCAGAAGACACTACTGGGATGGTACCTCCCGTCGCGAAGTAGTTGTCTAGCTTAGTATACCCTTGTGCTTGAATCCGTTCCAAGTCATAAAGGGGAGACAGAATGAGCATAACCAAGCGGACGGATCTGTTCTGTCCCGCGAGGGGAGCTAGTTGAATGAATTAATTAAACTAATTCATGAGTTTTCAGTTGGTCACAAGTAAATGAGAAAGAAAGCAGTTTTAAAGAATAAAATAATTTTAAAGTAAGAAGCAGTTTTGAAAAAAAAGTATTATGAGTTTGAAAAGAGAAAAGCAAAGACATTTAATATTTGTTTTGAAAATAAGTTTTTAGCAGTTTATCAGTTTACTTGTTACTAATTCAAGTTTTGAGCAGAAATATTTTGGGTCTAAACCCATATTACTCACGAGGCTTTATGTCTCACGTATACTATTTTTGAAATGCTATGTACTTAGGTGAAAGGAGCGGAGATTTCAGTTGGGACCAGTTTATATACTATAAGTTTAAATTATGGTTATCTGTATTGAGTCTGTAATACCCCCTTGAGTTTAAGTTTGTAAAATAAAAAAAAAATTAAGTGGCTTCTTTATAGTCACGAAATGTAAAATACGTTTGTAACGTAAACTGTATTTGTGTTAAATATGGTTTGAGAAAAGGGGTGTTACAGGTTGAGAGGGCAACTGCGAGGGCGAAGGGGAGATGGAGGAATCGGGACGGGTCGAGGAGAGCCCAAAAGAATGTCATGTCCTCTGCGGACACCTTCTCGCCCCCTCCCGCTGCATGATGGAGGTGGAGACGATACGGTGCATGAGGCGGTGAAGTGGGTCACGGTGGTGGCTCTCCCTCGAGGTCCCCGCCTCGTACATAACGTTGGACAGTGGTGTCCAAATCTCCATGTTGTCGGGCCTCTCCGGCTGGCCCTGAATACAGGCCCCAAAAAACTGAGTGAAGTGGCGGTGTTGAAGATCCGCCGGAGTGTATAGGCCCACTCGCCTCCCAAACTCCCTGAGGTTGCACTCCCTCTGTGCACCTCCCAGTCGGAACCGGATGATCCTGGATCGTGGGTCTGACGCCCGAGGAGCGAAATGGATCGTGGAGAGAAACTCCAACAGTAGCTCGGTGTAGACCACGTCCTCGTTCGTGGCCATGATCCTGTCCCATCCATGGCAAGTAAATGAAGCATCCTCGTGAGTCCAGGTGCGATGTAAGAATGGCTCGATCGCACCCCATAGTCCCGCATCCCTCAGTATGTCTCTGTCAATGACCGTCGCCTCGAGAACCCGGCGACCAGTCAATGAGTCCCTCCGTGAGATTTACTCTGCCGAACTGGCAAGTCCCTCGGGGAACTGGAGGAAAGCGTGCTCTAATCTGAACATCATCTGCAAAAAGATACATAGCCACAAAACAGAAAAAATTTGCAAAATTAGTCCCTTCTTCCCCAGCGCACCGCGGCGCGGCCCAAGAGCAAGAGCAAGGGCGCGGCGCGGCGTGCGTCTATTTCAAAACCCCGATCCAAACTCGTGATTTAACCTGCTAAAACTCGATCCAATCATACCTCAAGGTAGCCTAAGTGCCGACTAACTCATCTAGGGTCTCCATTTGGCAAAACAAACACCCTATGAGTTAGCATTAGCGATTCTAAGTTTTGAACTATTTTGGGCAAATCACTAAAATTAACTACCTAATCACTAGTTTTAACGAGTAATAAGTAGTTAGAATAGCATACCTTGGTAGTAGAAACACAATGAGCAAGAAAAATTGCAAGAGAAATTCGTCAATCAGAGCTCCGAGTCGTGTGAGGGTTGTGTGAGGCACGGCTTACCTTAATATAGGAGGAAACCGTCTGATCGTTTACCGTGTCGCGCATTTACACTTTGCGCGTCGAGCGTGTTACCAAATCAACCTCTGTGCATCGGGTTGGTTTACGACCCCGCGTCGCGTAATTCAAAAACCCGCGGCGCGGTCTTTAAAAATTTCAAAACTTCTCACACGACCCCACACTTGTTTTAGACCACTAATACCTGCAAAAAGATTGATGTATTTTCCTAATTACTTCAAAGAAATATAGATCCTAACTTATGACACGATGGGTTTCCTCCCAACAAGCGCTAAGTTTAACGTCTTCAGCCAGACGTACTATTTCTATGCTGAATCTTCTTCTTCTTGAACCCTTGATGACACCTGCTTGAATCCTGGCATGAAGTTGTTGGCCATCATTGACATGAGAGATGTGAGTTGAGTCATTCGATCGCTCACACCGCTAATCCACTGTTGCTGAGATTCCAGGAGCTTAAAAACTTTTGCCTCTTGTTCTCTTGATTCCTTTTCATATTGCTGGTGCCTTGCTTCCATCATCTCTATCATGTCCAGCAGCTGCTCCTTATCGATGGTGGACAACGGGTGGTCCTTGGTTTCTTTTAAAATCTCCTCTTTTCCTCCTTCTCCCGTACGTGTCCAAATATTTTCCTTACTCTTGATCCCAGGTTCCATTAATATCCTTCTGTCCATTTGTTTGCCATTTTCTTCTGAAGGTAATGATACAGGATTTCCAAACATGTTCAATCTTCTTTTCCTTGTCCCAAAGAAAATGTCCATGTCTCCTGTCTTGCAATCAATCACCGAACCAGCAGTAGCTAAGAATGGGCGTCCTAAGATGAGTGCAGGTGCATCGTCCAAGCTTTCGTATTCCATGACCAGAAAATCCACGGGATAGAAAAGTCCCCAACTTTGACTATGACATTCGTCAGTCTTCCCCGAGATACCTTAGTTGATTGATCAGCCAGCTGTAATACAACATCTGCTGGCTCTATTTCTTCATTTTTGTACTTATCGTACAGGTTTCCTGGCAGGATATTGACACTTGGTCCTAAATCTAACAGGGTGTTCCGAATAACCACATCCCCTACAGTAGTAGTGATCAATGGTGATCCAGGGTCCTTTTCCTTTTTGGGCAGTGTTCCCAATAACGCCTCGCTTGCTTTAACAGTCAACCTCACAGTTTTTAGTGTGGGTGCTTTACTCTTCCCGTTTTGTTCACACATTTCTTGTAGAATTCTGGTATCTTCAGGGGCATCCTTAAGCTCATCCCACAGGGGTTGGTTCATTAAAGGCCCTATTGATTTGGGTGCTTCCTGCTTCTTCTTCTCTTTCCTATTCTTCTTTTTCTGCTTGATTCCCGCTATCGTTGGTTGTTCCTCCTTCTGGACCTCTTTGTCTATTTCTGGTTGAGTTTCCTTCTCAACAGGAATTCCTTCTTCCTTACCTTCCTCACTTCCTAAAACTTTCTCTTCTTCCCCCAGTTTCACTTCACTTCCTACTTCAAACAAGTCTTCCAAAGTGACTTTTCGCCATCCAGATTCGACAGTGTTAACTTGCTCTTTTCATGGTCGCTGATTATGAGTAGGGTTGACCTCTATAGCACTTGGCAATTTTCTACTGTCTCTCTTTTGCTGATCCGCAGCCATTTGTCCTATTTGTTGTTCCATGTTTGCAATGGCTTTTGCATTTGCTTGAGATTGTTGTTGCGTAGCAGTGACCATATCATACATCTTAGCAAACATCACTTCTTGAGTTCCCGGGGCGTTGTTGGTAACATTATTGGGCCCCCTGTTGTTGTTATTGCTACTATTTCCGTTGTGGTTGTTGTTATTCGCAGGCTGATGTGTTCTAGGCTGATTGGTCGGTTGACTTTGGTGATTGTTTTGCCTAAAATTCTGCTGCTGTCCTTGGTTATATGGCCTGTAGTGTCGTCCATTATTATGCTGGCCTTGACCCTGGCCATAAATTTGATTCGCCTCTTGAGTCTTAGGTCCTCCTTGACCTCCTTGCGATGGATTTTGTGGTCCATTTTGCAGTGTTGACATGAGCCTGTCAAACTTCTTATTCAGTTCACTAATTTCCTTCTTCACTTCCTTCTTCCAGTCAGCGTCGGTTCCTACTGCTGCTGCCGTACCTACAGTCTTCCTGGTAGAAAAGTTTGCCTTGGAACCATTGCTCAATTGTTCCAAGAACTGCCAAGCTTCCTCTGGGTCCTGCCACATAAATGTCCCACTTGATGAGGCATTTATCATGGCCTAATGCGTCTCACTGACTCCTTCGAAGAATAACTTAACTAACTGCCACCTGGGAATTTCGTGATGCGGGCAGGATCGTAACAACTCTTTCAACCTATCAAAGGCTTCGTGGAAAGCCTCTCCTGGCTTTTGCTGGAAGTCCTGAATGACCCTTCTGATTTCAGTTGTCTTACTTGCTGGATAAAATTCCTGAAGGAACTTTGCCTTAAGCTGATCCCATGTGGTAATGCTGTTCGATGGCAAAGATGTAAACCAATATTTGGCCTTATCCTTAAGAGTGAATGGAAACAGTCTAAGCCTGAAAATGTTTCTATTGGTGTTCCTAGGGTTATTAGCATTAGCAATCGCTAAGAATTCATATAGATGATTATAAGGATCTTCTTGCTTATACCCTCTAAACCCTGGCAATATTCCTAATAACTGAGGTCTTATTTCTACTTGAGAATCAATGTTATCAGGAATATAAATTGGCGATGAATCATCATATTCCCTTGGTTGGAAATGTCATGCAACCGATTGCCGTCTCGGTTGTGCGAAATGTAAGGGTTGGGCGGGATTACCGTAAAGATGATCGTTATAATCCCGCTGACCTTGTGGTTGATACTGTGGTGCTCTCCTGGGAGGTCCCCGACCTCGGTTCCACTGTGGTTGTGGTGCTGGTGGCACCCATCCTTCGTTTTCCTCGTCATATCAATCATCTGTCTCTGGATAATGGTATTGTGGCTGAGGAGGTTGTTGATAGTGTATCGGTTGTGTAGGTTGGAATGTGGGTTGAGGTTTAAAAAGAACGTGTTGTGGTTGAGAGGTTGGTGTCTGCTGTCGAGAAACTGGGGTGCCATCACAGGTCGGCTCTCCCCAAGACATTGCAGAGGTAAATGGATTGGTAGATTGTGGTTGTGAAGTGGGTATAAATGGTGGGACAGATGGCGGAGTGCATGATGGTATGGGTGCAGGGGCTGAAACTGCACCACCAGAAGCACTCGTGCTCCCGAACTGAAACTCTGACAGTAGGGGAATAGAAAACACCCCCGTTGCCTCACCTGATGGTTCCTGGGCAACACTTACTGGACTACTACTAACCTGACTAAAATTCATGATATTTAAACACCTACGGGCACGGATTTTGCGCGCAGTACGCTCAATCTCAGAATCAAACTGCAATGGGGATAAGTGCTTACCCCTGCGGGTACGCATGCACTAGTGCAACACGCCCACAAAAAATCAAAAACAAAACTAACCAAATGAAATTTTCAAAACAAGAAACAAGCTCCTACTAATCACTTAATTTACGCTCACAGCTCCCCGGCAACGGCGCCAAAATTTGACACGCCTTGGTCGTCGTGCGGTCAAAAATAAGAAAACCCTAACACACACTAGTACAGTGGTAGTCAGGGTCGATCCGCAGGAGTTACGTGGTTAGGACAAGATGATAGATTACCAACTGTAGTGTCACAGCTACAGTCAGCGGTATTGTTTCTACTAAAAACACAATTCCAAGACCAATGCAAAAACCTAACTCAAGCATGAACTGAACTAACCCAAATCAAATCCTAGACTAAAGTTCCTTACTGAAACCAAAACTAAATTCAGAATCCAAAAGCAAACAATCAATCCAATATAACCAAAACACATCCAAACATCAATAATGCAAAATAACATCAAACCGAATGATTACTTTTATAAATCCAAAAACCAAACATCAAACCAATATCCAAACAATCAAATCAGATCTAAAATACCAAGCATTTACTACTGAAATCAGAAACTACAATTCTAAACGAACATCGAGTAATCGAGGGAAATCCCGATTGCGGAATACCTCGTTACCGAGTTGATAAAACAATATAAAAAACAAATTACTAACCAAAATATTGATTCCCACTGAAAAAATGACGAAATAGTGCCTTCGAATCCCTCCTTCGCGTCCCGGGATGAGTGAAAAGTCGGACGGGACTCCGGTATTTATAGTTGTGCGAAATTAGGGTTTCCGCGTCGCGGCCACTTAGAATCTGCGACGCGCGTGTTGCCTTATCCCGCAATCTCGGAATTCAAAAACGAAGATGTTATCCGGTCGCGAGATAGCGGCGCTATCTCAAGAAATAGCGGCTCTATTGTCGATAGCGGCTCTATCTCAAGAGATAGCGCCTCTATTTCTGTTAGGTCCAAGTTTTTTCCTTTTTCGCTCCACAACTTCTCCAGAATTGCACTAAAACCCCTGCATTTACACTAAAAACATTTCCAAGCACTTTGACACAAAAGTAAGTGATATTAGCCAATTAATAATGATAAATTAACTAAAACACGGCTCAACAACGCCTAAAATACTTGATATTACTAGGCGTTGTCACTCGCTTATGGAACTTTTCCATAAGGTCGTTGTTCATCTCGTATGGCCAGTAATCCTCATAGAACCTCTGCAATTCAGGGACCATAGTGGCGACCATGATGCATGCCACTTTGGTAGCATCGTCATAGTGTTTCTTGAATGAGGCACATTCCTTAGGAGTAGCGGTTTCTTGATCAATCTCGATGAGCTCCTTGTCAAGAACATACCCTTTGTCCTCGAATCTGAGCTCCATCTTGATATTTCTCATCCAATCGTTATAGTTGGTGCCATCTAATGTCACCTTAGAGCATAGCGAGAGGATCGATGAGAAGTTGGTGTTATGGGTGGAGTGGGGAGCAGTGGGAGCAACAGGAATATCAGGAGAAGACATCTATAAAAGAAGATAGTTTTGATTAGATAGGGAAATCCTCAATATTTAACCCAATGATAAATATTAAGGCTAGGATCCAAACATGTAATTACACAACTTAGAAAAGGGATGTCGTAATCTAATTGTAAATTACATAAAGGTAGGTAAATGACGATTTACGAATCTCACTGCAGAAAATAATCATATTAAGTGAAACTCCTAGATCTGTGAGATTTATTGAACATTTCAATGGCATGTTTAATCTCAATTATGCCCTTCTGTTTATGACTGGCATGCCGAGGAGCACAAACAAGGTGTGAATAACCATACAAATCACATGGTAACTTTGCAATTGATTATCATCTCGATTGATGTGCCGGTTAACCACATGAGCTCCATCAACAATGACAATTTGCAAGATACCCATCACCACTCTTTATGAATCCCTATTAGTGTGTCGGTTAACCACACGAGCTCCACTAACGATCCATAAAGCACAATGTGTGATTTCATGGGTTTGCATACTATTCACTTTTCCTAAAGTAACTAGATTGGGTTTTGTTAAAGGTTCTAGTACTTTGTTTAATAGCATTATACTTTTAATGAGATTAGGTTTGTCTTATCAAATCCGTTCTGCTAACGACACTCCACTAGTCAAGGAAGCGGTAGGTGAGAGTGGACACCCATTCAACCGTCATTTTATAGATAGTTTCCTTATACCCCCTTATAGACTAGTTTTGTGAATGAGGCATACTAGCGATTTGACTGACTTAATCTTATATAGAATATTAATCTTATAATAATATATATAAGATGTATTTTAAACAATTTAAAAGTCTTTGATTTAATTTATGTCTGTTAATTAACTGTTAATTAAATTAATTAAATCAAATAGGGGTTACAAAATTAATTCAATTGATTTAAATCCTAATCCTTGCCCATTAGGTGTAATCGAAAATAAGGCCAAGGGGTTTTCAATTATTAATTAATCACATTTACCAAAAAATAGAAAAACCCTAAAGGGGCCCAACAATTTTAGCAGAACATAGGGTGGAGGCTAGGGTTTCAGAAAAACAGCATGGCTCTTATACCACTGTTGGGTTTTAGTGCAAACTTTAAACTAAAAACATAAGTTCACAAGCACCATATAGGGTCTATGTTTTTCACAATTAAACCTATATCTAAGGCCAACAATAAAAGATGAATCTCATACCTTTGACCTTTAGAAGCTAGCACCACAAATGTCGTGCCTCTAATGGCTCACACCCAAGAACTAGCAAGCTGGATGAGAAAGAGAGAGCAAGGAGAGATCCCTTGAAGTTGGCGTGAATAATGGGGTGCCAGGGACCTCTATTTATAGTCTCCAGGTGATAAGCAATAAGGAGTATAGCTGCCTTATATAAGATCCTGATATGATAAGGCTTTTATTAGATAAAGAGATCTACTTATCACTTCCATAAACAGCCTTGGGCTGCGAAATCCATAAGGCTGCAAGCCTTGGATTTCGTCCAACCCATAAGGAGGGGAACCCAAAAGGACTGTGCTGCTGTCAAATTAAGTGTACTTCTAAATTATAGTTATTGCTTAGGCATCTTAATCCAACATATATATATATATATATATATATATATATATATATATATATATATATATATATATATATATATATATATATATATATATATATATATATATATATATATATATATATATATATATATATATATATATATATATATAACTACGTTATATTGCGGATAATAGTTATTGTGAGATAGTACAAATACAATTATTCTATGAGAAATGATGATTATAATATATTTTTTTGGTAATGTTAATAATATAGAAACATATTCTAGTAGAATTATTGTATTATTACATGATTTCAATAATTATCATTCGTTCTTGTGTTTCACAAATTCTGATTCACTCATTCTCATTCTGACAAACATACGATCATTCTCACAGAATGCGAATAATAAAAAGTCCATATAACTCGTATAAAAGATTTAATGACAATAATTCTATGAGAATATGTTTGTTTCGTATTCACATTACAAAAAAACATATTCTATTCGTCATTTTTCACAAATTAGCACTGTGCGCATGGTCTCACAATAATTATTGTCCGCAATATAACTTACGCACACACACACACACACACACACACACACACACACATATATATATATATATATATATATATATATATATATATATATATATATATATATATATATATATATATACATATATATATATATATATATATATATATATATATATATATATATATATATATATATATATATATATATATATATATATATATATATATATATATATATATATATATATATATATATATATATATATATATGATAAGGATCCAATAAAAAGAAATTTTTTGATAGACATGGTAAAAGTAATTCATTTGTACATTTTATTACGAACCAATAAAATGAATCATTATATGATTAAAATAAATTATTATTCGCAAAAAAAAACAATTATTCGCAAAAAAAAGCATTCGAAAAAATGCCTCGATAATTCATTTGTACCTTTTATTACGTAAATTTTTTTTCTTTAAAACCCATCAATATTGATATTTAATAGCAAAGGAAGTATAATTATATGTTTTTATGTGTTTTGTAATTTTATTTTGATAAAAAACAAGTGTTAAAAATAAAAAATACAATATTATTAAACTGTGAATTAGTGGTTCTCACGGTTCTTAACCTTTTAGTGGTTCTCATTTGAACCCTTCCCATATATATATATATATATATATATATATATATATATATATATATATATATATATATATATATATATATATATATATATATATATATATATATATATATATATATGTTGTTAATCAAAAGAAAACTGTTAGAGGTGCATATGCAGAATAGTTTGCAATTTTAATTCTAACTCGCACCATAGTGTGTCACGAATATCTTAATAATATGATGTAAAGAAAGTTAAAGTCAAAATTATGGTGACGTTTGCATTTTAGACTTTAGACACAGAACACTACATCGCAAACACCCTAAGGCAATTTAAAGTTATGGTATATTTATTCACATAGCAACGCAATTCCAATTTTTTATTTAATATAACTTTTTTTTTGTAGACACTATTTTTTTAATTAATCTAACTATTTATAAGAGTGTTTAATAGATACAAAACAACGTCAATGCATAATCTTATGACAAGATGACACTATATAAATTAGGGTTAATGACTTGAGAGGGTAATATACTTTTGCAAATGTTCACATTTAGGTAACATTGTTTTTTGTGTACACATTTAGGGAACATGCTTGTTATACTTGTTCAGAAACGGGTAACAGTTTTTTTTTGTGTGCATATTTAGGTAAGATACTTGTGATACTTGTTCAAAAACAGGTAACAATGTTTTTTTTGTTCACATTTAGGTAACAATATTGTTCACATTTAGGTAACAATATTCTTACCTAAATGTGAACAAAAAACCATTGTTACCCGTTTTTGAACAAGTATAACAACTATGTTACCTAAAGGTGTAAAAAAAACATTGTTACCTAAATATGAACAAGTATAACAAGTATGTTACCTAAATATGCACAAAAAAATAATGTTACCTAAATATGAACATTTGCAAAAGTATATTACCCTCTCAAGTCATTAACCCTATAAATTAAATTTAATGAGTAGTTGGATTTAATGTTCAATTGGATTGGTATGGCTTGAATACGTTTACGCATCGTAATTTGTCGTGTTTTTAAATCAAATGACCAAATATAACCAATCACATTTATACATTAATGACCAAATGTCAGTAGTTTGACAATTGCTGGATTTTTTGATTGATTTAATGTATACACATATATAATTCAGCGAAATATCATACTGTACCACGTAGTGCTCTCCCCTAACAATTTATGTCCTGCACCATTGCGTAGGTACACAACTAGTGTGTGTGTGTGTGTGTATCTATATATATATCTATATATATATATATATATATATATATATATATATATATATATATATATATATATATATATATATATATATATATATATATATATTTGTTGGTTCAAATGTGAACAATTACTGATTTTGAGAACTTGAAAACGAATCTAAGCCGTTAATCTTAAAAAACAAAACATGCGTGCCTTTTTAAGTGTTGATGGGTATTATAGTAACTTTGCATTTTATATCCGAGATATTCATGTTTAACGGGGATATCTTTCCTTCTTTATTGGATTTTTGATAGTGCAAATCCGTATTTTTTGGATTCAAGCTAAATTTTTAGTCGAATCATTCATATGTCTTCCGTACCAAAGTCCTTTTGGGTTGCCCTCATAGCTGACAATTCGACAGAATAACCTCAAGAGAGAGAGATTGATTTATTATCTGGTTAATAAATCAATATAAATATTATATTAATATATTATGAGGATAATATATTAATTAGAAATAGTATTATTTAATTAATGATTAATCATGAATAAATTGAAATTAATTTGGTGATTAATTGGATTAATTAAAAATGCAGGGGCTGAATTGTAATTATTCAATAGTTGAGTAGTGACAGTTATGACAGGTATATATGTGGCAAAATTAAGGAAGGATAATTCCTTAATTTCGAAATCTATATATGGATAAATAGGAGTTTGAATTAAATGATATAAGGTTTATCTCGTTTGAATTCAAATAAGGTTTATCCATAAGGCTTATATGATAAACCGTTGGAACCTATAAATAGAGTTCCTGGCCACCCCTTTTCTGCGCCAATTACCAAGACTCTCTCTACTCTCTCTAATTTTCTTGTTGCTTGCTTGGATGTGAACCATTTGAGGCACGATGCTTGTGGTGCTAGTTTCCAAAAGATTCAAGAAAAGTTTAGTAATTTCTTTTAAATCTTTTAGTAATTTTCAAAATCCCTCTAGGTATTAGTTATATGTTCAAATAATGAAAACTTAGATCCAATTAGGTTGCATGTGAACTTAAGGGTTAAGTTTATTTGATTTGCATAAAACCTATCAAAAAATTCATTCACAATATCTCGATTGAAACAGAAATTAATACAAATTCACATCAATCTTAGAAATATATCTTCAATGAGCAATAAAAAGGTTCGAGATCGAGAATTTAACTAGTGAATTATTACACACCAAACCTTCAAATCATCAATCGCACATAAGAACATCACCTTAGAACATCAAATCTTCAACACAATTAACCTCGACATTTCTAGAAAAACCTTACCGAAACTTCAATTGATTCCATCAAACAGACTTATATAAACAAACTATCAAGAATTTTGATCTTCAAATCACCTTTCTAATCGAGATAAGAAGATCGAACCATATATGTTTTTAAGAACCGATTCATTACAGTCGAGAAAACAATTTCGTCAAAATGGAATTGAAATAGCTATCCAAATTGAAGATAAAACAGAATTGGATATTTCAACAATGATTAAAAACTTTAAAAATTATTAGCAAAGATCAATTGAAGAACACATAATGTGAATCACAAATAATGTCATGAAGAACGAGTAACGAAGAACGAATCTTCAAAGCAGTAAAAGTGAATCAGATTAGAGTATATTTGGGCTCGATTATTTCATCTGATACCTTGAGTAAACAAATTGATTTGAATCAACGAATAACAAGTCGTAAGGTGATAATCAACGTAAGATCTGAAGATGAATAAGATTGAATCGGGTCTAGAAATGAATTTTGGGATCATTATTGGGCTAACAAACAGTAACGGATAGATTAGTACAAACATGATGAAATTTTGATGAACAGTAGCATTTTAAGAATAAGATTCCAAAAATTCTTGAGAGTCTCACCAATAAATCTTGTAACTAGAATCGAATCTTGTAAAATGTCAAATCAAGATCGTCCTTTTGAACAAATCGTCTAGATCTTCAAGGTACAACTCTTATACTAATTGTAAAGTCAGATCTGACGTGCGGAAGATAAGAACATGAAGATCAATCAAGTGTACAAAATGATCATGCTCGGAGAGTATGGAAACCCGAGCAATGCTTACAAGCACAATACTCCTCACATTGTGAGCTCACCTACAAATAATCTATCACTAACTTTATATAAGGAGTCACTGTACAAGTCACAATGCTAAATACACAAGTAAAAAAGAATAAACCTAGCCACTAAATCATCCAATAAATAAAGATCTTTGCAACTCTAATAGATCCATCCGAGGAAACCTTGCTTCAGATCGCTGATTTGCATCGATATCTCCAATTAGACTCCACACACAAAAATTTTGATGTTTACCAAACGGGCGTAATGTGCATTCTTAAATGGTGAAATTTAAGAAACTGTTTACGTAGAATAGAATATAGGGTTAGTCGATGATCGATGTCCGGTAAAGTGTATATCCTTGGCAAGGCTGTCTATGGTTTGAAACAAGCTCCTCGAGCATGGTATGGCCGTATGATACGTTGACCTAATTTCTCAAAAAAGCCAAGTTCAAGCAATGAGCAGTGAATCCCACTTTGTTTCGCAAGAAAGTGGATAATCATCTGATGCTGGTTCAAATATATGTAGATGACATTATATTTGGTTCGACTGATCCTAAATTGACCAAAGAGTTTGAGAAATTGATGAGCAAACGCTTCAATATGAGCATGATGGGCAAACTTCATAATTTTCTTGGTTTGAGTACCTGTTAGAATCATGAGGTTTTATGCATTAACCATGAGAAGTACACTAGAGATATTTTGAAACGCTTCAGACTGACTGATTGTGAGGAAACAAAAGTTCCAATGAAAGCTAGTTCTTCGTTGGGTCCTTCTCTCGACAACCTTGTAGCTGACCAAAATTTGTATAAAAGCATGATTGGTTCCTTGCTGTATCTAACAACGAGTCATCGTGATATTATGTATACTGTTTGTCTTTGTGCCAGGTTTCATGTTAACCCACATAAGCCTCACATAAAAGTAGTCAAACATATCCTTCGATACTTACATCGTACACCGTTTTGGGTCTGTAGTATCCATCCGAATTGGACTTCAAGATTCATATTTATCTGGATTTAGACCTTGGTGGGTATCCTTTGGATCGCAATAGTAATTCTGGTAGTTGTCAATTGCTGTGTGGGAGATTGCTCAGCTGGCAATGCAAGAAGCAAACCTTTGTATCCATTTCGACTGCTGAAGCTTAGTATATGGCATCAGCTGCCTGTGCTTTGTAGATAATTTGGATGCAAAACTAGCTTAAATATTATGGATATTCGACGAAATGTATTCCCTTGTTCTGTGATTCGAGCAATGCTATTCGTATTTGCCACAATCCAGTACAACATTACAAAACAAAGCATATTGATCTTCGATATCATTTTATCAAGGATCATATTAAAAATGGAAATATCGAGGTTCACTATGTGCCGACTAAAAATAAATGGGCTGATGACTTTACTAAAGCTCTATCGGAAGCCACTTTCAATCGAATGTTGGTTGGCTTTGACATGCTATCTGGTGAACCCTTTTCAAATTAGTCTGTAAGCCCACTCAAACTCTTTGGTATCGACTCGAAACTATGTTTTTTGATGATACTCATGAATACAAATTATAGAGTTTTTCCCATATTTTCTTTTTTTTTTACTCCGCATTTACAAGCATTATTCTTGAAAAATTCTTCTTCGAATGATTACTTGAATTCATATTGCATTCAAATGTGTTTTCTTGTCTTTTATCTTTATTTCTTTTCGAATCCAATATACACCACTCGAGGCTTCGACTCAAATCTTTTGTTATTCAAAAGCATGATCTATCCTTCTTTTCAATAGTTTTATGATTCAAATAAAGGAATCTAAGGGATGGTTTTGACAAACTGATATTTATTTCTTCAATGTTATGTCTCTATTTGCTAAGTATCAAATTATGGTCCGAATAAGCTATGTTTTACTTTGAATTTTTGTGTAAATCTCCTTTGTTAACAACTTTCTTACTCCTATCCTAGTGTTCGTGGTTGATTTGGAATAGTCTTTTAGGAAAAATAAGACATGATAGTCTCATGTACTATCTTTGATACGAGGTTGAAAAGTGAAAAATTGCTTTGTTCGTTATTTATAACTGAACTTGAATACTGAAGCCTATGTGGTTATTTGAATTGCTTCGATAATGGATTAACTTGAACATTATGTGTCAAAATCCATTTCTGTCAAGGTTTCATCTTTTAAATGAATTTGGATCGAACTGCTTAATGTATAAACTGAGGTCTTATGCATAGGACTATATATCGTAAAAATAAGGTGAGGAGTGAGCCACAAATGGTTTCGTACCGCATGGTGGCCCTCCTTAAATGAAAAATCGAGGTGTTCTATGAAGCCATAGTTGGCTAATCGACAGGGGACCATGGACAACCTAGTAGCCATGCTTAATTGAAAAGGTGGAGTAGTGCACAATTCTGAAATGCTTGTCAACCGAGAAACATGTCTAAATACTTCATCAGGCGAAACGGGGTTAAGCATCTTAGGATAACCTATCACTGCATTTTTAAAATATTACATATTTAAAAATAGGCAAAATTTTCAGATATCCTTTGATACCCAGGATAGCTTTACATAAGATGTCGTCATTATATATTGGGAAATTTGATATGTCTCTTTTTTGAAGGGAGTAATGGTGACATACCCCAACTCATATCAAAATCCTATTTTACCGAAACCGCAATTCATGAAGTTGACACATGATTTTCTTCATTCGCTTAATCTTATAAATATTCTCAAAAGACTTTTTCAACCAGGGACATTGTGTAATAGAGAAATATATGGCTGGTCTTGTTGGAATAGGAACTTTGAATCTTGTCTACACCGGTAATACTAAGGAAATATTAACACCTTCAGAACACTCGAAGGAAAATCGAAAATAAAAAAGCTAATGATTCGGGAAAGGTAAATACATTTGCTTCGAATAAATCATTTCATGAGAATCTACCTTATTTTGTCTCTTAGTTGTATTTAATATCCATAAAAAAATAAAAAATATCTGAAGACGAAAAACATTTACAAAACTCTAAAAGACAAAAATAAATCTCTTTCAGCTTTCGTTCGAAGTAATTTTTATTTCTGTCACTTTTTCGAATCTTAATCTTGAAAACATAAAAACACTTGAAAATACTCTATAAAAATTTCAAAAATTATGAAAATCTTCAAAAAGAATGTGTATTTATCAAACACAATATGAAAAATCCAAAAATATTTTACTTTTTCTTATTTACAAAATCTAAAAATATTTAGGTTTTATTTTAGTACTTAGAATAATGTTTATTCACTCTATGGCTTTGAATCTTGAGGTCTTCGTGTGAGTCATAAGGGAATGATATGTAGTTGAGAATTTCAGGTCGAAAGAAGTTCAACAGGTTTCGACAATCTAGCCGTTGCAATGGGTATTTTTGTATTAAGGGATTGTGATTGGACATAGATAAGACACGTTGCAGGTCGCATTTCTCCGCAATATATATATATATATATATATATATATATATATATATATATATATATATATATATATATATATATATATATATATATATATATATATATATATATATATATATATATATATATATATTGCAAGTTAAGGATAAATCCGGTTACATGAGTCGTAATATACTACAGCTACGCTAGGTACATATATATATATATATATATATATATATATATATATATATATATATATATATATATATATATATATATATATATATATATATATATATATATATATATATATATATATATTCTCTAACCGTCGCAAAGCACCCTTTACGCGTTCTTTGCATTCTCAAGCCCTAGAACTTCTCTTTGTCTTTCTCTCTTTCACAAGCGATCGCACTCGCCCTTTCTTTCGAAATCCTCTCAGAAAGCAATGACTCAATCAGGAGAACAAAATTTTCTTTTAGTAATGAGGCTACTTGATCAGTTGTCTTGGCTACTCAATCAAGAAACCGCCTCATCAATTTTAATGCCAAATAACCTGAGTTGTTTTAGGTGATGGTGGATGTGTTACGTTATTCGTCTTTCTCTAAGGCGATGACTCTTGCTCCTAAGATTCTTGCTAAAGCCGTCTCTAACACTTACTTTGTGGTAATTTACAACTAGCAGACATATCAAGTAGGATTTTTCTTGGAGAGGAGGTCAAAAGATTCGTGTTCCTTGTGAAATTTTTGGCAAAGTATTTAGACTTCCCTTGTTCCATTCATACATGAGTCCTTATGGGAGTGACCTGCTCAAAATGTACAATCAAATGGGTCACAATCCCCCATTGGAGTGTATTTCTCAGTGCAAGATCACCAAGTTACCCGGCGTCTGGTCCTTCCTTTATAGGGTAGTTCTTCGAAGTTTGACTGGAAGAACTATGAGTCTTGATGCTGCACTCAAGGAAGTTATGCAGATTGTTTATGCTTTATTCTACAGAGCCCACATCAATTACATATAGATCATTTGGGAAGACTTTACCCACTGGCTCAGGGAAACCAACAAGGATGTCGAAATGTCTTGCCATAGATTTTAGGCAACCTTGGTTCTCCAGGCGTACGAATACCATAAGCTCCTAGTTTCATTCAAGGGGAGCAGAAAATACCACACCATTCAGATTCCAAAGGAAACCAATCTTTTGTCCTTTCCATTTGTAAGTCAAAATCCGGAGGCCATGCTGAACTATGCACCGGTAGATAACGCCATTGTTCAAGCTTATCGTACTACCTTGGTAACACCAATGCCTCTTCAGGATGTTGTAGACGAGACTGCTCGCTCCTCTCTCTACAAAGTTACAAAGAAACGCAATGAGCCCTCCCAATCGAAGAAATCTCATAGGCAGAACCTATAAAGGCTCCTAGGTCAAAGCGGTACGCTTTAAGCACTCGTCTCGAGCTGACCCCGAGGAAGAAGATACTCCGGTCACTCCTATAGTCATCCCTGAGGAACTTGTGGTTGAGGAGGAGACTGGAAAATAAGGAAAGGAATAGACTCCAACTGGTGAAAGACCCATAAGAGAACAAACTAGTGAAATTCCAGGAGATAAAGCGCCTCTAGTTGACGAACCCCGACTCGAAGTACCTCCTATGCAAGAACCTGAAGGGAAGGAACATGCTGACGAAGAGCACATCGAAGAAGAAGAGTTTATTCGTTCCTCACCCATTCACAAAAAAACATCTAGAGTAGGAGCTTGGGTTCTTTTACGACCCAAATGTCTAACTGACCCTCACCTAACAGCATCAGATGAGGCACAAGTGTCAGATCGACCCATCTTTGTTGGTATTAATTATGACGATGTTGTCATAATTGAGGAGGAGGATGAATGAAGTAACCTGATGACGATGATGCAGACGGTCGCCTCATCACAAAGAAAGAATTCAATATTTTAAATTAGAAGCTTGATTAACTTTTGAGACATCATGAGAGTACCAGTTGTTGGATTCGATCAAATAAGCATAAACATATGTAGCGGAAGACTTAACAATATCAAATCACATAAGTATCCATGAACAGAGTTCAGGATCATGCAATTCATATTAGTTATAACTACTTTAAACATAAACAGAATATACCTGAGATGATCTCCTTATTTGATTTCTGGTAGATGCAACCTTGCATTTGATGAACAGGTCCCAAAGTAGAATCCCTTTAATGATTCACACCCAGGATCTCCAGAAAAACAGACAGACAGAACTTCCACTTGGGAAGGAGGCAAAAATCTCTAAACCCTAGAGAGGGATAGAGATTTCGTAGAAAGGGGAGGGAGGAGTGGAGTTAGCGGCTCCTTTGAAGTGTAAGGGATGATTTATGGTTTGACCTGAAGGCCTCTATTTATAGTGCAATGCTCCTAGGGTTTTAAACTTAAGGAGCCTTTTGGCGGCCGCACCCTTGGACTTGTTTCTATTAATTAACTCTTTAATTAATTACAATCCAATCCCTTGTAATTAATTTCTCCAAATTAACTTGTTGATGACCTTGGACACTAATTCTAACACCAGTGACTCAAATTAAAAAAGCCGAATTTGAGGAATTAATGGAAGGATGGTGGGAGAGCTTTCGACTACAAAAGGAAGAACATCAACAAGCTCTTTCCTCCATGGAGTCCTTTAAGGCGTCCGTTTTGGACAGTACACACGAGATTCACAAGAAAATGTGATTGTATTAGCTCAAATACCTCAAACGGGTGTCTATCAAGATAGAATCCATTGCCTCTACCAACGAGACCTTACACTCAAGCTTCGAGAAGTTGCTACTCGAACTCGAACAGGAGGGGACTTTCATCAAGCAGTCCTTCGACCAACCCTTGGTCGAAGCTCGAAAGTGTGAACTGGCTCTAAGTACTGCCTTATAGCTAGCACTAGAGCATATCAAATTGATCGAGTCTGCCATCAAAGTCTACGACGTTGAAGAAGAACACAACAAGCTCATCGAGTTCAGAAAAGGCTTATTAAAATCGTCGACTGGGCGTATCGATCTAAGACTCGAAACTGTAACCGATAAGTTTGATCAAAGGTTGTGGCCTATTCTTCCTCTACTCCAAAATGTCAATCGCTGTCTTCCATCCTTGGCCAGGGATACTAAGCTCCAAATAAGTAGAGCTCACTAAGGGGGAGGATGGACTGGTAGAGAAACTGGGTCAATCCCAACGATGGGTTGGAGACAATGGCCAAGTAGTGGCCAACCAAAAGTTATAGATGGTGTTGGTGGTGCCAGCCCTTCAGGTTCAAAAGAAAAAGAACAAGTTAACGATGACGAGTCATCTGCTGAATAACACAAGAAAAGAAGACTGGAAGTCGAAGTTATAATGGCCAGGCTTGATAATGAAGAAGTAGAGAAGGAAGCCAGGGCCAAAGCCCATTCTGATTGGCTCTCCGAATTTGGTGATCCTCAAGGACACATTGAATCCAATCCGGAGTTAAAAGCCAGATTCGACCAACTTTAAGCTTTCACTTTTGGTGAAAATGAAACATTCCTAGTCGCACCAAAGGAAAGCTACTCGACAAAAAATTCCACTAGCTCTCAATTGGACATGCCCGTTTCGTCCAGGGCTTTTGATTATCGAAGGTTATTATTCAAGTTGAGGACTGATATCGACACTAGGTCGAATTCCTATCAAGACCTAGATGCTCATTACCATGTGAAGCTTGGTCAACCCCAAAGACATGTGTGGAGTTTGTCGAATATCCGAATGCTGGAATCTTTCTCGAAGAACTTTACCTTCGCGAATGCTCTATACTGAAATAAGTTCACTATGGTCCGTGATTCATCTGTCAAACACACCTTCACCACAACTGACTTTAATCTTATGAACCCACATGATTTGGTGGGTTTACACAAGATGTTGAAGACCCAGAAGCACAAGAGCTATTTCTCAATTCAAACCGTTGTACGTGCTTTTTCTGATGTACTACTATCAAGATTTAGCTCACAAGGATTTCGAACTTGCAAACTCCTTGTCCTTAAAGCCCGAAGCCATTGCTGCTATAGACCTTCCTCCCAATGCCAATTCTCTTATTGATGGTGAAATTTTTTCTGAACTTTTTGTGGGTATTATTTTCCCACCAAACGCAGAGGAGGTCAAATGGTTCGATGCGCTTTTTGACTCGATGAAAAAAGTATTCATAACACCCAAGTCCTTCAGGATATTCTTCGAGTGACTGACAAATGCACGATGAATACCGACAATGACTTAAAGAAGCACTTTATGGATGAAATTTCATGGTGGCTTGCGAAGAGGCAAACAATGTTGGAGATCTTTTCAGATATGTTTCTAGAGGATGTTTATAGGGTCTGATCATCAAAAGAGATTGAAGCGTCTCTAGACACTAAGGGGGAAATTGTTGAGTCGAAGACTTTTGTTAGTTTTGAAGACCAAGGCATCGAGGATGGTCTTGAAGTAGTTTGGTTTAAAGTCTTTTGTTAGTCGAAGTCGATGCTATTCGACTAAGCCGCTTCGTCTGAAACCACGTGGTCTAGTAGGGTTCTTGGATAATGGGGTGTGCACGATGCTGCTTCGTTAGGCCTAACTGTACGATCTCTGCAACTCGATCCTCCTGCCACTACGCGTGCCATTCCATAGCAGTGCAACATGTGGAATAATCTCATTGATCCTCAGATCCACTATCACATCCTTTGTCAAATATAAATACATAGTGTCGATCATTTTGTATATCAGGAGTTGGATGATAAAGGTCATGAATTAGGGTTTCTATGTTTGTAATATAAGTTCCCTGTAATACTTGAGTTGTACCCTAATTTCATCATTGAATATATGCAATATTCAGTATCTCTAGTTTTCACACTTAATTTCGCACACACATATTTTTGGGACACACTCGAATACATCACATGTCTTCGAGTCCATGTTTCTTAATTGTTTCTATACCTATCGATCCCTTCAGTAACCACAAGTCTTTATGAAACCATGGTATGAAAACTTTAATGGTAACATATTTGTTTTTGGTTGTGTTGGTGTAGCGTAATCTATTTGTTTTCGATTGTGTTGGCTATGATAATGGTAGTTTGAATGTATTGGATTCCTTGGTAATGTACTTGATTAAATTTTAATTTATGGTTTTGGTAATTGTAGTTTGAATGATGTTATTGTAATGTACTTTGTTTGTAGTTCATCTTATGGTAATGTATTTTGCTTATTATGTTTGAAATGGTTCGAGAAAATGTTGTCTAAAAGTAGGGGTGGCAATGGGTTGGGTTGAGTTGTAAACGGGTCGACCTATTTAATTAAATAGGTTGAAAATGTGTACCCAACCCAACCTGTTTAAGTAATCAGGTTTAGGATTTTCAACCCAACCCAACCTTTTTAATAAATGGGTTGAAATCAGGTTGACCTGTTTAGCATTTTTTGAACCCAACATTTTTAATAATTGGGTTGAACCTGGTTTGACCTATTTAAAGAGAAATTGAGACTCCACTTCTATTTTATGACTTCATCTTCTTGATATGAAAAGAATGCAACATTAGGGTTTGAAGGAGAAACGAGAAGGCGACTCTAGGAGATAAGAAACTGAAAGTCCAATTGATGTGAAAGAAGTGTAGGGCAGCGACAATAATAGGATACATGTGTTGTAAGTTGACTAGTTTCTGGATTCCAAATAAAGCATTAAATACTAATTATCTAAATAAAAAATAATTATAATATAACAATTAATTAAATAGTAATACTAAATAAGTGATAAATATTATATATATATATATATATATATATATATATATATATATATATATATATATATATATATATATATATATATATATATATATATTAAAAGTTTTAATCGAGTTGACGAGTTGAAATCAAGTTGAAAATTTCAACCCTAACCTAACCCATTTAATTAAACGGGTTAAACAGGTCGACCCGTTTAATTAAATGGGTTGACAATCTCAACCCAACCTGCAATTTATTAGGTTGGGTTCGGATTGGGTTGGCAGGTTCGGGTTGGAATTGCCACCCCTATCTAAAAGTATAAATATCGACAGAGAAAATGTTTTATGAAAGTATAAGTACATATTTTTTTATGTATTTTGAAGTATAAATACAATTTTTT
The DNA here is from genome assembly GCA_023525715.1 of Cichorium intybus. NCBI lineage: Eukaryota > Viridiplantae > Streptophyta > Magnoliopsida > Asterales > Asteraceae > Cichorium > Cichorium intybus. The sequence goes on along the minus strand of CM042010.1, from coordinate 55,067,363 downwards.
TTATTTGTTCACATACACATATTTTATACATTATATATTTAAAGGTATACAACAATATGAAGAAATATGCGAAAAATATAAATATATGTAAATACTTAAAAGCCGCAAAAATTACCACAACCCAAGTCGTTAAGGTGTTGGTGTAGTGTGTGGAAGGTGGTGAGTTTGAACCACATCAACATTCTTTTCCTTTTCCCTCCTTTATTTTTTTTAGTTGAATGTTCTATGCTAACATGGCAGGCCTAATCAGCTGCTAATGTGGCAGCCACTAGATGGCGTGATGTCGACTAACAACTCGAATCAGATGTCGTTGACCAAAAGGACCAGACACACAAGTATCAAACGCGTTGGAGATTTCATGATTGTTTTTACGGTGTGAGTTTTTTGCAAACCACAAGGACCAATCGTCTAACTGTCTTATTATTATTAAAATTTATTATTAATATTATTTGATTTTATTTATTATTGTTATTATTATTATTATTTATTTTATTGTATTTATTATTATTATTATTATTATTATTATTGTTTAAAAGATATTAATAATATTATTAAAATAAATAAAAAATAATCTAATATTAGTTATCAGATGAATCAATCCTATGTGTATGACATATGGATATACTATCTATCACCAAACTATGTTAATTAATAACGAAAAATAATAATATATAGTAAAATAAATTATATTATATAATTTATAAAAGAAAAACGTAATAAAGTAAAACAAAAGTAAAATTAATTAATATGTTATGAAGAGTTTGAGCGATTGATGGGTAAGAGTGGATTTGGTAGAACAAATATTAAAAATCAAAGAAATGTTAATTTGATTACTTAGAAAATAGTCAAATTTAATTTTATGAACATAAAATAATTTTGTCCAAACGGAAATGGAAAGGTATTTATAATTAGAGAAATTGTTTTTTTTCTTACCTTTTATTCCTACCTATATTTCTACTCATGTTAAATTATGACATGTGTCTTATAAATGTCTGTCGTTCTCCGACAAGTATCCGACTTTTGCCCTTGCTCTCTTGACTATGCGTTACTCGTTTAGGCAACTACAATAACCAAGAAGTGTATGTGTGATGTCCATGTCCGCTAATATCTTAAAAATCAAAATTAATCAAATTATGTTGTAGGTTTTATACGAGTGCAACTGAAAAAAAATCCACAACGTTAGCATAAAAAACAATTTATAATGGACAAAAATTAATATTAATGGATATGAAACAACGTCAACAATGAAAGAAAAACTTGTATTAAGTAATTCATTTTTCGAATAATGTTTATTCAACTAATTTAAAATTACAGGGACGGAACACGAACGGTAAAATTAGAGGGGTCGATATTGAAACTTCATAATAAAATTATAAAAAATTTAATTTGGTTCAAAATTATGACATAACAAAAATCTATAATTATGTGTATTACTATGGTTGTTATAATACTTCTTTAGAATTAGGTAATAATAAGTATATAAAACAGTTGTAATCGAAATCTTGATTGTTGGCTAGTTTACAAATTAGTAAATTATTATCATAAAACCATCAATCATGATTATTAGAATCTCACTTTTAGGTTTTGAAAGAGACGATTTACTTTATATTAAATAATGAAAGTAAACATTGAGTTTTATACAAAATTATTATGTATTACTCTCTGTTTTTTCATATAAAACTAATACATATTAAATGATGAAATCTCAATGGTTAGATTTGTAATACCATACTAAGATATACTTGGATGAAAAACAAGAGGGCCATTGCCTCTAAAGCCCTAATGAGGTTCCGCCCATGATGAAATAGAAAGTTGTAATTTAAACTTTTTTATATTAGTGAAACCAATTTTTATTTAATATGTTGTAAACCATAGCAAGATGCCTTTTTCCAACTTAAAAAAACTAAAAACCAACTTATTTAACACTCACAAGCGATATATCATGGAAATTTTTAGTGGCAGAGTTATTCTTATTCACTTGGTTTTACTTTGATACTGAAAAACCGTAAAGTTGTTCTTAGCATTTAGAAGACAAAATAATTTTGTACACTAATATATTCAGTTGTCTATTGCATGTTTCATGGGCCATTACGATGTAAATTATTGCACAATATCTGGATTGAGACAAAGGTCCAAGGACATAGTACCCGTTTGTAGAAAAAACCCAGTGTAGGACTAGTATCAAATGTTTGTACGTAGAAGTCGTGAAGAAACTTACAATGAAAGTTGGGTCCTTCGGTAGAAACAACGACCAAATTTTGAAAAGCTGAAAATTTTCGGCAAATAATAACATGTTTGTCAGAGGGGACGTGACCGAACTATTGAGAATAGAAGGGAATTAGACTCGACTAGTAATACTAGATAAACTATCAAAAACTATTTTTGATGATAAGAATAAAAAGAGCTTTCACATATATTGTATAGACTAGTGCTCGAGTATGTGTCTCGGTTCTACATCTTTTGACGTGTTAATATATTAAGGGAAAATGTCTTATAATGTTAATAGACTTTATCGTAAGCATATATTTAGTCACTTATCTTTTTTTTTTTTTTTTTTTGTACACATATGACTATTAAACATTTCGTTTTGTACACATTTAGTCATTTATGTTTTTTTTGTATGCATATGACCATATAACTAATTTTTTCCGTATACATATGACCATTAAAATTTTGTTTTTGTACATATATGATAATTAACATAAGTAACTAAATGTGTACAGAAAAAACGAGTTTAATTGTTATATGTGTACAAAGAAAACATAAGTGACTAAATGTATAAAGACAAAAAGTTTAATGGTCATATGTAAAAAAAAAAAAAAAAAGTAACTAAATATATACTTACAATAAAATTTATTATTCTTATAAAACATTAACCCAATATATTAGATTTTTGATATCATTGAAATTAATCTTAGTCATACGGATTCTAATATAGATTAAACACAATACTAAGACCGTCACGGCCCATACGACCAAAAAGGCCTATTTGTCACTAACTTGAGTAACCTAATTAGCAAAAAGTAACAACGACTCAACGAGGAATGAAGTTGTTGATTGTAGTGTTTCTTTGTTGCAGTTTAATCAACTGTAGTGTTGTATCTTCTGGATTTGTAGAAATGTTTCCTTTTGGAATTTAGTCAATATATTACTATTTCATCAATAAAAAGTTCAAAAATAATGCTTTAAAAAATTACCAAAATTACCAAAATTTCAACATTCGTAGAGTACACATACATCGTATCACATGCCACAAACAATAAAAAGAAGTGCCAATCAAATTATAATAGTTCACATGAGGAAGAAACATGACCAATATTAAAATACTAATGAAATATTATTTTTTCTAAACTACAAATAGAAACAAATTATTTGTAATAGTTATTTAATTATTGACCGCATGGTATTAAAATAATATGTATTTAAGTTTTTCTTATGTATATTCTGTTGAATATTGTAATATTTGCTGTTTTATATTGTGGAATTCCAAGTTTGTTCAAATGACTTAAAACCAACTGCCGAATAACCGAATTCTTCAATAAATAAAAACTATTTTATTAACATATCCTTGTTTAACCAATTGAACAACTTTTTAATCTCTAGTGTTATAATTATATATTAATGGTGGGTAATGATAAATAGAAAGCAAAAAATGATATCAGCACAAGAAACAAAATAACAATATTGTTATTAATGTTAAAAGTTGTACTTAGATTCCATATTTAGGAGATTTTTCAACACCTAATAATAATTGCAAATGTCATATACTGCTGCTACTCGGGTATCGATTCTCGTTCTAGAAACGTTTATAGCGCTTTGAATTGGTGGTCGTCTTATTCTTTTAGATCGGTGTTGGGTAGCTTAGACAATTATTATATGTCTATTTTTAAATGAGACGATGTTCTAAAAAGACAAATTTGGTTTAGATATAAACGGTTTTTCGTTTTAGATTTTGAAGTGGCGTGTGGGGGTTTGTGAATGACTTGAATACTATTTGGGTCAAAGAGATAAAAATGTGTTGCATGCTACATGTGGAAGGCGGCTGGAGACTGAAGGGGAACATTCTTTGTTCGGATGGAGTTTGGTCTAAGATAGTTGGATAGAGTCACCGTATGCACAATACATGTATGGTTTCGCTTTCAAGCTTAAAAAATAGGTGAAGATTCAAATACTAAGTTTTGGAGATATTTTGAATGACGATAGACCTTCTATAGAATGATTTTTGAGGTTGTATTCGTTAGAAACAAATAATGTTTGTTTGGTTATTGACCAGTGGGACAGGGAAAATTTGAGTTGGACCTAACACCGTTGGATTAGGGTGGGGCTGAAGCCTTGTCGTAATACTAGACTTTGCTTCAAGTTCTTTCTAATACTTTGGATAGATGGGTGTGGGATTTATAGAGGTGGTAAAAGTCGACACCACACGACAAAAATACACAACACGAAACGAAATTGGGACGAAATTGAAAATCGAATTCCTGTTTGTGTGGTGTCGTGTTCGTGTATGAAATTTGAAACGATAATAACAAGAAATATTACACGATCTTACAGAAGATATTATGGAATTTGATAGCAAGGGAAACGTTACACATGAAGCGATGAAGTCATAAGTTTGAAGACATTTAGGATTATTTTATGTCGTTTTATGTTATTTTTTGTCATTAAATTCGTGTTTGTCGTGTTTAAATTATATTTTTGCAAGAACTTATGGATGACATCATGGAAATGGTTTTTTTGGTTAACTTTTGCCATGTTGTCGTGTTTTTCGTTTTTTTTTATTTTCGTGTTCGTGTTAATGAAAACTAGCTAACACGTTATTTTGCCCATTTAGAGGCCGATGAATTTCCATTACTCCTTGAGGTCCTTGTTACATTTCATTTCTATGGGTAAAGTCTCCTTCATATTGTCTTTTGTGCATCAACATGGGATAAAACACATACTTGCTATGGCTTTCTTTCTTTATTCCTTCACAACAAATCCATACACATACATACATACATACATACATACATACATACATACGCGCGCGCGCACACACACACACACACACACACACACACACACACACACATATATATATATATATATATATATATATATATATATATATATATATATATATATATATATATATATATATATATATATATATTGTTAGTATAAAATACATTTAGTAATTATTGTGTGAATGTAGGACCAATTTGTGGCCATTAGATTAAAAGAATGAAAGACTATGATTTGAGGGTACACATTATTATCATGGGATGACATATATATAATATAAATTGACCTAATTAATTATAAGGGCAAATATGACATTTTAATAAGAGAGAGAAATTAAAATATTACCTACATATTAGGCAACTAAGTCAAATTAATTAATATAAATCAAATCTAATAAATTATCCGATTTTATCAGAATTCGAATTTTCATTCAACACGTTCAAAACATTTTTTCTAGTTTGTTATCATATATTTATTTCATTATTAAAGAATACGGTTAGATTCAAAGAGATTTTTTTTCGTATTTTGGGTTAACTGTGTTTCATTCAAATTATCAGAGAATTTGTACAGTACTTCTTAAAGAAAGCATATATGGTGCATATTCTCAAAGAATGCATATATGGTGCATATGTCATTTGATCGGCTTTGCAATTGGATAATTTTTGAAGAATGGAAGCATTTTTTAAGAATTCGAGTTTTGGATCACATTTGCAATTGGATAATTCTTGAAGAATGGAAGCATTCTTGAAGAATTCGAGTTTTGGATCATATTGCAATTTGATAATTCTTGAAGAATGGAAGCATTCTTGAAGAATTCGAACATGTGTTCCACAATCGATTACAAGTCTGTTATCTTCCTCTCTGGATCATCTTTAAAACTAAAAAAATTATTGAAGAATAATACCTACTCGTCAATCGGTAATTCTTAAACCTAACAACCAAATCAATAAAACCATGAAAAATAATAGTTGCTCTTCAATCTTCCGATGCCTGTGCTTCACCGTTTATTTTCGTTACAAATGCAAAATACAAAAAACGAAAAAAAAAACACCATTAAAGCAAACATTAGTATAAGTAATGGAAACATCCTCGAATAGATAAATAATGGAAAGAAAACAAAATACAGCCACAAAAAACTCTCGAACTACGATTCTCAACATATTGAATATTGTTTCCAAGACTTTTTAAAGAAAATATTATAACAAAAGGCTAACATACGAAAGTAAATGAAGAAAAGGGAAAATGAACAATTTAAATGCAAACATGTTTTACGAGACCACCAACAGATTATTACCTCTTATTTAAGCAAACATATTCTCACCTTTGAAACTATACAAACACTCTATGCAATTTATACGTCTTTACACACGCTCGCAACTGTTTTCATTGAATATATGTCAGAGATAATTCTTTGTTGGAGAAATCCGGCTAACCGGAATATCAGATCGCTTCATTCGTCAGCTTCTAGTCACAGAATTCACCGGAAAGTAGTGGAAATTCATCGACGGCAAGGAGAGAGGGAGATGCATTAATAGGGTTAGGTAAGGTTACATCCCATAAATATAGGACTTTAATTTGGGTAATTTAATTAATTAATAGAAACTATAATTATATTATATAAATTGATTAATTTGCCCTAGACGGTGATTGGTCCAGAATTAGTCCTACATTCACACAATATTTACAATTTGTATATGATCCTATATATATATATATATATATATATATATATATATATATATATATATATATATATATATATATATATATATATATATATATATATATATATATATATATATATATATAATTTGATGATAAACTTATAAATATAAAATGTAAACTTATATTTAATTTTTTATTCGGTTTAACCAAAATAATAAAAATTTATCTAAAACCAAACCAAATAAGATCATCTTTATTCGGTTAACCAAACCATTTTAACCGAAAACCAAACCAAATAACCCAAACATCATTTGGTTCGGTTTGGTTATTCGGTTTCGGTTTTTTGTGACACCTCTACTCAACAGCACTGACATGTTTTTGCCTCTGTTTCTGCTTGCTTTAGACAACCGATAATCTTCGGTTATCTGGACTTCTCCCGTTTAGATTAGGATCCGCACTTGCTCAACAGACAGATGTGTGAACTTAAAGTTGTGTTTATTCACTCATGTTTGATGGGGTTAAAGCTCGAGCGTCGGTCCGAAGGGGTCATGCTAAGGTGACTTTACCAAAATTCTTAAACTGATCAAACTTGCATTCAAAACACTAACCATATAATCTTCCAAATCAAAATGGACCAAAAAAACAAAATTACAACTTAGATGACTGAAACACAATTTGAACACTAACTATATACACGAAAACTAACTAAAATGACAACACATAAATGCTAACCAAAATGACACTTCTCTACTTTAAAGAAACGTTAATATTTCAGGTGTCGGTATTTCCTTGTTCCTTGTATTGGTTAATGTTATAAATTAATGTTAACCACAATGATACTTGCTTAATTACATTAAACATACGAAAAGTATATACAAACGTCGCACACTTAATTGATTTATTCTATTTTTGTATGATTCTTTTTGAGTTTTTAAATTTGCACCCACAATTGGTTGGTTCGGTTTTTTTTTCGATTCTTTAATACTTTTGAACCAAATTTTACAACCAAGCAAAATAACTTTTACTTTTCTGGGATTTTACTGTTTATTTGACTTGCTAAAATTAATAACCCAAACATGAACTATTTACAATGATAAACAAAATACAACCTAACATTCGTTTAAGTAAAAATGGAACTACATGCCTAAAACATGAGACAAAATTTGCATATGCAAAATTTTTTTTTTGTCCTCAACATTGGAAGATCGGTATGATCAATGAATCATATGCAAATGTATTGGTGATGTAGGACAACGAAGGCAAATTCTATAAGACTATCCTAAGACTGATTACACACAAATGAGTGTTCAAAGGGGTAAAACAGTCTTATGTTTGCTATATCTTGCTATAATTAGAATAATTTACAAGAATTGCTTAATAACATACCCTAAGTGCTAGGGGTGAGTATGGGGCGGTTTGGGGCGGTTATGAGATAAAACCGAACCATAACCAAACCAATCGGTTAATTAATATTCGTAACCATTGGGTATCGGTTATTAATGGTTTCGGTTAGCGGTTTAGGCGGTTAATTCGGTTTGGTTATCGGTTATTATTGGTTAACCATAATGGTTCACATTTTGAGAAAATCATATTGTACATCGTTATAAGTAAATATTAGAACTTATATTGTTATAACTATTAAAAATCTAAAACTATATTGATATAAAATCAAAAACCATTTTTCGGTAATGTGCATATGTGCATATTTGAATATGCATATTTGTACATTCGGATATGTATATATGCATATTAATATTTTCTGATTATTTTAGTTTTTTTTGGTGATTGGGGACCTACGATTGGCCTAGACGGGTGTTTAGGTGCTTGTGGTGGTGTTTTGAGTAAAACAATTTGACCAAAAGATTGGTTCTTATGTTCTCAGGCATAAATTCGTTCTAGGAAAACTTTGTATATATATATATATATATATATATATATATATATATATATATATATATATATATATATATATATATATATATATATATATATATATATATATATATATATATATATATATATATATATATATATATATATATATTACTATTGGTTCGGTTCGGTTATTAGTGGATCGGTTTTACATGATAACCATAACCGAATCATATGCATTTGGTTAATATAAATTAGAAACTGCACCGCTTTTTTATTAATGGTTTGGTTATAATGGTTCGGTTATATCGGTTAATTTGGTTTCGGTTCGGTTTTTCGGTTAATATGCTCACCCCTACTAAGTGCATATTACATAAATTTAAAGAAATAGAAGTTCTGAAGAGGGATTTAGAGTTTCACAGTGCAAAAGTAGTTACATAATTGCCAAGTAAAAATTAAGAACCATCCCAATGTATCACCATTGTTAACTAGGGCATGCTAAAGAAAAAGAAACGAGAAAATATATCAAGAAATGTGAGTGCAAATGGTCCTACAAGCTACATGCAATGTAAATAAAAATTAGAAGTTTGAAAAGAAAAAAGGAATTTCTTTTTTTCTATTTTTATGCAAGAATGTACAAACTAAGTGTAACCTAAAAACTAAATGCAAGCAAATATGACACAATGGCCTAAAAATGGAAACCGATGACAAGAAGGTAGATTGAACACACATATCTATGGCAATCAAAATATACAAAAATGCTACATGGAGTTGAAAAAAGCAAGAATGCATTGTAAAGGCCAAACAAAAAGGGGAGTAGGCAATGGTGGATAAAATTTCATATTATACCAAACCCACAAGACTAAGTATCTATTATTAGTCCTACAGTGCAAACAAGATATGTACGAAGGTAGATAATGCATTACTATATCAAAAGAGGACATGGCCACATGCTAGCAATTCACAAAAGGTAATGATAGTCATATGAGAAAGTATGGACCAATGTGAAAAATCCAACATTTAAGATCAGTCATGATTAACCACTTAAGCATATATCTCGAAAGAGAAATTGTATTGGTTCCTAATTTTTGTTCCTAACTTTATTCCTAACCATTTGAAATGATGACAAGTGTAAAACAAGTGGATTAAAATATTATTAATTTTATAAAACTTTACACTTGTCATCATTTCAAATGGTTAGGAATAAAGTTAGGAACAAAAATTAGGAACCAATACAATTTCTCATAAGCATTCAACAATAAATAACTTGTTCATTAGACCCAAACAAGAACAATTTAGCTTCTAAATCGTACTCAGGCAACCTCAATTGGGCCCAAAATCAGTTCAAGATGGTTTAATTCAACCAAATATTCTAGTAAATACTATACTTGAACTAGTACAAACATGATCCGAACAAGCATTTTGAATTGCAGCATCAGAAAGAATAACTAGTGAAAAATAAGTTAAGATGGTAAAACCAAAATTTCTTTTCTATTGGTAAAACTAGGGGTGAGCAAAAACCGAACCGCATGGTAAAAAAACCGAAAAAACCGCAAAAACCGAAACCGATTAACCGCAACCGAAACAATAACCGACGGTGAGGTTTTCAATTTTGAAATAACCGCAAAATTGCGGTGCGGTGCGGTTATATGACATATGCCGTACCGAAATAACCGCAACCGCACCGCATTCAATAACCGCAAACATAACCGCACCGCTAACCGCATAATTGAATAATTATATAGTTTTTATATTAATTAATATGTAGTTGTAACTTGTAAGTTTGAGAGATGTGGTTGAGTTCTTTAAATCGCACCGTGGGGAAGGTCAAGACTCGTGAAGGGGAAATCAGGTGTCAAAGGGTTTTGACCGTAGCAGAAGGGAAAAACGAAGAGTTTTTTTGATTTTGAATAAATAATTATTATATTGTTTCTTTGGGTTTTCATTTTTTGATGCTTGGAGATTTATCTGCTAGACGAACTAACAGGCCCACCTCTCCCTGGGCTTTATTTGGGCTACTTTAAAACCCACAAGAAAGTTGCACGAGAGTCGACATTGCAACTACACAACTAGATGAAGTAGCAGATCAAGTAGCCGGTGAACACAATTTTTATTTCCTGATTGATCTAGATCAAGGTGAGGATAAAGTACCAAAAAGAAAAAATATCTAATATGGATCTGGAAATTACTTTTCTACTTTCCAACACCATTGGAAAATCAACAAGAATTTGAAATAGATGTTGCCATTTCAAACAAAATATATTTATGTTATTTTTCCTTTTTTTTTTTTAATTGTTGGCGGTTTCTACTTCTCATAAAGTAGTTATAAAAATAATATAGTTTTTTTTATCTTGAATTTTCTTTTTCAACTTTTTTTATTCAAAACCTCATAGAAAACTTTTTATGGTGGTTTTGTCTTTGGACTTTACAAGGTTAAGAAATACAAAGGAAAAGTTCCTGGTATTCAGTGACAAAGATGAACTCAAAGTGAGTGGGTATAGTGATGTGAGTTTTCAAACGGATAGAGATAACAATTGTTACCAATGTGGTTGGGTGTTCTGTTGAATGAGGGTGCGGTGACATGGAAAAGTTCCAAACAAGATACAGTGGCAGACTGTACTTGTGAGTCCGTGTATATTGCAGCTAGTGAAGCAGCAAAGGAAGTCGTTTGATTAAAGAACTTCATTGGTGATCTCGGAGTCGTTCCAACAATCCAATAACCCGTTGAAATCATCTGTGATAACGAATGTGCAGTCGCATTGACTAAGAAACCTAAGGATCACGGAAGATCAAGGTACATACTCAGGAAATACCACTATGTTCGTCACAAGGTGGAAAGAAATGACATCGTAGTGAATAGAGTATCGTCGGAGGAAAATCCGGTTGATCCCTTCACAAAGGCGTTGAGTAAAATCAAGCACGATGAGCATGCTAAGAGCATAGACATGAGAGATGATATTAGTTTTAGTAGTTAGTTGATAGTTGAAATAGTGTAACAGTAATAAAGTTTAATTGAATTTGGTGATTAATGAATATAGATTTCTTTATAAGTTAGTGAACTACCATCTTGCAAATATTTATTATTTTGTTTCGTTTTGCATGTTTGGAATCAACTTCCCGAGTATTAAATTACTCAAACATCCACAGTCGGTCACACTCCTGGAAGTAAATGTTGAATCAAGACTGTCATGGAATGTTGGTTGATGTCAATAGAGATTTGACATAGCATAGAGATGCAACTAACATTTATGAGTACTTAAATAGAGATTTGGGTATTGGATAAACCCGCACTTAGAGATTACTTCATGGATACAATCACGAGTAATTCTAAGATGATAATATCTTCTATTCTTCAAGAGGAGATGCATGAGTTTTAGTTTACTATATTCTGTTATACATTGGTTTACCTAAACGCGACCGTAACTAGGAGTCATAAAAGGTATGTACATGTATGACGTGAAGAGTGGACTATAGCTATGTAGTCGATGTTTATTTGTTCCTTTTGCCTCAAATAGGAAAAGCGATATCATGGGCCCCTTGGTGATTCGATGTGGACATTATAGTGCTGGGACCAGCCTAGACTAGATTGATGTGTTCGAACTGGTAGTCCAATAAGGTCAACATAAATCGGAAATCAGGAAACATAATCTTGAACCTCGAGATTGATTCTTATCCATGTCTCGGGTTCATACGATATCTTGTAGAACAAATGAATAGATGATCACTTATCTTAAGGGCTGACTCTAAAGAATAAGATTTAGAGTTCGTCGGTGGCTAAGGAAGCACGCTCTGCGGATTAAGTGGGAGACTTACGACTAATGGTAGTTGATGACTTGTCTAAGTGGGAGACTGTTGGAATAGTGTCCAAGGTCATAACTAAGTTAGTAATGACTTACCATTAATAGCATGGTCCTTTTTAGATTGCCCTCAGTAATCCAAATGGTATTAAGGTTAATAGAGAGAGAGAAATAAATAGTTTATTAATTTATTATGTGATGATAAATTAATTAGAAACTAGTTTGAAATTAATTGGAATTAATTTGAATTAATTTGGGATTAATTAATAGTGCAGGGGTTGAATTGTAATTGTTCAATAGTTGAGCATGGATAATGTTGGAATATATGTTGGACGATTTTATAAGGATTTATCCTTATTAAATCGCCAACTATATATGGCAGCTAAAGGGTTTAAAATGTTTATCCAGTTTGAATTCAAATAATGTTTATCTCTAAAGTTTATCTTTAATCACCATTGGAAGCTATAAAAACCCCTCCCTAGCACCTCATAATTTACGCCAACATCAGAGTGATATTCCTCTGGAGTTTTTCTCTTCTCTCTTAAGCAGAATCTATAATCTTTCTCTAAGGTTTTATATCAAACTTTTCTTAATAACCTTATTGACCTAATTGTTTGGACTAACTGGGTGTGATCCATTAGATGTATTCTCTTTTGGATACCAGTTTCCTTAGCATTTGGGGATTTCTACTTTCTCAAAGGGTTCTTCAAGAAAATAGGTTTTGTTAAAGGTTGGTACACTGAAACCTTCTTGTAGTTGTAAATATGCAATAAGTAATTTCCCTGTAGGTTTTAGTAAGGGAAAATGTCATAAAAGGGTAACTAACAATATCAAATTTGCTTTTTAAGTCATCAAACTTTTAATTGGACTTATTTACCCATCATCCTTTTTCCTCTTGTTCAATTACACCATTAGAGGCATTTTCTACCGGATATCACCGGTTACATGCCCACGTACACCAGTCATTTTCTTGATTCTCCTCCGTCTCCCACTTGTTGCTTTGCTTTTTTATTGTAACCACAAAAGTGAACTAAAAAACTACACAAACCACACAATTAGAAACCCAACGGAACAATCGGCCGCGAATTGAAGTAGATAGCTCAATTTCATGAAGTACTTAGTTATGTTGATGAAGAGGATTTTAAGTTCTCGATGGAGCTCTCCGACGAAGAAGTTTCAGGCAAACAGATCGAACCTCGGTTTGTTTTTTCCTATATTCAACAACGAGCTACTCACGAAGGACGACGTTGATCTCGCAGTTGAAGAAATCGACGATACTTCTTCCATTACGATTCAGCTACAGAAGTTGCTTGTTGATGATGTTGAAGAATCATCGTCTTCTTCGTTGTCAGAAGCTTACGAATTTGACTGTCAACCCTCTGGAATATTCTGTATGTGGGGGTCAAAACCTGACGTGTACTCACCTCTTACAAAAAGTAAAAAGAGTGGTTCTATTGGATCCGGATCGAGACGATGGAGAATTCGGAATTTACTTCGGCAGAGCCACAATGAAGGTACTGAGGACGCCATTAACGATGAGGATGATAACGAAGCAGCTTCATGGTTGCTGTTTGTTGGCGGTGGTTCGTGTAGTTTGAATCCTTCATCCAAACGCCTCTCACATGTCATCTTCATCTTCACCATCGTGGATGTTGTTGCTTCATACCACCGAGCATCCTACTGATTTTAGATTGAGGTACTAACCACTTCCATTTGTTCATTGTTTCGTTGATTTGGGCCTGGAAAGGAACTTGACGGTTATGAACCAAGGTAAAAGTTTGGCATTTTCTGCCCTGTTTTTCCAAGAATAACGACCGATTGCATACGACCTTCAAAAATGGTACTTAAATAAAAACAGGAACTATGATGTTTTTTGATTTTAGGTTTTGTTTTTCATTTTTCCAAAACAAAAAATGAACGATTATGCCTCCATTGTAGGTGTTTTTGGGTTTTTTGTTGGTTGAATCGATGTTCAGAACAGATCGGAAAAGATCTTGAGAAGCACAGTAGGCGTTCGATAAAATGCTTAAAAGAGACGGATTGACGATGAGGATGAAGACGAAGCAGCTTCATGGTTGATGTTTGATGGCAGTGGTTCGTGTAGTTTCTTTGGGTTTCTAATTGTGTGGTTTGTGTAGTTTTTGAGTTAACTTTTGTGGTTACATTAAAGAAGCAAAGTAACAAGTGGGAGACGAGGAGAATCGAGAAGATGACTGGTGAAAATATGACCTAGGGTCCATGTGGGCATGCAACCGGTGATAACCGGTGGAGAATGCATCCAATGGTGTAATTCAACAAAAAGAAAATGGATGATGGGTAAATAAGCCCAATTAAAAGTTTGATGATCTAAAAAGCAAATTTGATATTTTTAGTTACCATTTTATGACATTTTCTCTTTTAGTAAATGTTACATGCCTTAGAATTTTTGTATGTTTCCGCTGCCATGTTTGCCCGTTCTAAGGTAGTTGAAAACCTATCAGTGGCATCAGAGCATATGCTTACTTGATATTTGCACTACATAACTATTTATGCTTTATGTAGAAATCGAAAATTGTATATTGGGTTATATAAATCAGAATTTTGGAGAATTTGAATTTTTTTAATTGTTTTAAAATGTTTTTGGTAATTATCTCCAAAAGGATTTATTTATTTTAACTTCATTTGATTTTTTGAATTTATTTCTTTTAAGGAAATTGATAATTTAATTGTTTAAATTGTTTTATATTTGTTTAGGATAATTAAATTAAATTAATCATTATCATGTGTCCTCACATGATTTGAATATTTAATTGGTTATTAATTATTATCATTTGATTATGCATGGATAGTTAGGATTAATTAGTTAATTCAATTTTGATCCTAAATGTGTGCCTTTATTGTTTGATGTTAATTATTAGCACGTGTCCTCACATGATTAGAATTGCTTAATGGTGATTTAATATTATCATTTGAACACATAGATATTGAATTAATATGATCAAACAATTGGTAAATTTTAAAAGTTTAAAATATACCTTATACATAATATAATACTTTATATTATACGTATAAGTATAATTAAATACATCAACTTGGATGATGACTAGGCTCATCCATTCTAAGCACTCTAAGATGGTTTAAATAATGACCTATAAAATGACCGTTGAATGGACGTCTTTTTCACTCACCGTCGTTTGTGTGGACCAATGGAGTTACCGAAAGGGTCCAAACAAAGTTGATATCAAGTTAAAAGTATTAACTTAACAATTATCTAAACAAAATTCCCGTTTAAATAAATAGGAAAAATGTGAAAATGCATGCTAATCCATGAAAACGCACATCATTTCCGAATTGTCTATTGTGGAGCGTGTGTGGTTAACCGACACATTAATTTGAGATTATAAGTGAAAGATGATGTGGCAATTCGAATTTATGGTTATTGATGAAGCATATCTGGTTTACTGACACATCAATTTGAGACTGTAAATGGAACAAATGTGCCAATGCGGTTTTGCATGGTTAGTTCATAATCTTGTTTGTGGTCCTCGGCATCCCAGCCACAAAATGAAGATAGCATATCCGAGATTAACATGCCATTGGTGATTCAATGAATCTCAAAAGATCTAGGAATTTCGTAGTGATTGAAATTGACAAATTGTATGCCTACCTAAAATAAGTTTATTTATGATTACGACATCCCTTTTCATAGAATAAATAGTAAAATATGGATCCTAGCCTTAAACATAAATTGGGTAATTGTTTTAAGGAATATATAAGTCAACTAACTAAAATTTGTCTCTCTCGTAGATGTCTGAAATCAATGGTGATCTCCTTCACCCTCCTCCTCCTCCACCACTACCCGCCAAACTATATGGACTGGATACGGAATCTGAAGATGACGCTTCGTTATGAGGACAAGGAGTATGTTCTCGATAACCAAATTCATGAGATCGATGAGGAATTTGTTGGAATAATGTCCATGGTCATCAACTTGTGGTAATATTTATGATAATTGTAAAGTCCTTCTGGGTTGTCCTCATGACCTAGGAAAACAAATAGAGTCAGAAAATATAAAAGTGAATGATTAGTTTATTAATTTATTGAGAAATAAATTAATTAGAAACTAGATCAATAAATTAATTTAGAATTAATTGATAAATTAATTTAGAATTAATTTAGAATCAATTAAGGGGACTGGATTTTAATTGATTAAATGTTTAATCAATGGAAACAAAGTCCAAGGGGTGCGACTGCCAAAAGGCTCCTAAGTTTGAAACCCTAGGAGCCTTGTACTATAAATAGAAGCATTGGGGTTCAACCCTAAATCATCCCTCACCTCTAAAGGAGCCGACAAAACTCCTCTTCCCTCCCTTTTGGCAAAATCTTCATCCCTCTCTAGGGTTTGAGGGTTTTTGCCTCCTTCCCTAGTGGAAGTTTTTATTGTTGGATTAGGTGTCTAAGCCATGACTAATAATTTATATTTACCTAATTAATAGAAGCAAAGTCCATTTGGGTTGCCCTCATAGCTGGAGGTTTGGTAGAAAGTTCGGTAGAGAGAAAGGTTGGTTTATTATGGGATTAATAAATCAATAGTAATAAAAGATATGGTTTGTTAATATATTAAAGTGATAATATATTAATTAGAAACTATATTGATTGATCAATAATTAATCAGGAATTGATTGGATTAATTTCTGTGGCATTAATTAGATTAATCAGGAAGTCAAGGATTAAAGTCGTACAAATTCAATAGTTGAATTACGGCGCGCGGCGCGCCAATGTAAAGGCCGCGACGCGCGTACATATTCGTACGAATTCAATAGTTGAATTGCGGCGCGCGGCGCGCCAATGTAAAGGCCGCGACGCGCGTACGTATAATCCGGAAAATGGTTGACGGCTAGGGTTTCTTGTTTCCCTATAAATAGGGAACCCTAGGCCTCATTATTTGTGCTCATTCTATTATTCTCTCTGGAATTTTCGTGACCTTCCTCTGGCTCCCTGGGTGTGATCTCATTTGAGGCAGGACACTTGTGCTGCTTAGCTTCAAGATTAAAACTAAAGGTTAGTTTTCTGATTTATTCTTTTAGTTAATTTTTGTTTGGCCTTTAGGAATTAGTTACATGTTCAAAGTAAGAAAACATAGATCTTTTCTAGGTTGCATGTGAACTTAGGTTATTTAGTTCATGGTTGTAGAAAACCTTTCAGTAGTATCAGAGCGTTTGGTTGTTTTCTTATTGAATGGCTGTAATAGTTTTCCTAATTAGGGTTTATTGTTTATAAACCTCTTTTGGGCCTGATATGGATTTAGGGTTTGGGTTTTAGAAACCTTTTCCCCACCCCTTGGTAATTTTCGAAAATAGGCATTAGGGTTTTGGAAGGCTTTCTATTTTTGGTAACTTTAATTGTTTAATTAAATGGATAACCTTAAACCCAGTTTGTTTGAATTCGATAATTAGGGGTTTAAGATAGGTTTAATTTGATTTGATTAATTTGAAAAAACCTATCTACATTTGAATTAATTTAATTAATTGGTTAATTAAAAGATAATTCATGGGATTTAATTTAATTTTGATTTAATGGTTAAATTTCAAAAATTAAAGGATAAATCCTAAAATATTTTAAAAGGTTTAAAATATCTATATTTAATTAATTTAATTAATAGTTTAATTAAAAGATAAATTAAATCAAATTAAAGGTTTAATTTAATTTGAAATTTAATAGTTGAATTTCAGGAAATTGAAAGATAAACCAGGAATATTTTAATAGATAAATCTTATATATATTATTAAAGGTTAATACTATATGTATAAGATAAATTGGTTAGTAAAATCATTAGTAGGCCTCATTCACGAAGCTGGTCTATAAAGTGGGTATAAGGAGACTGCCTATAAAATGGCGGTCTAATGGGTGTTCACTCTCACCCACCGCTCGCCTGATCAGTGGAGGGTCGTTAGCTGAACAGTTTTGATAGGACCGCTTAATCATTAAAAGTATAATGATCAAAGTATTAGAACCCGTACAAGAATTCCCAATCTAGTTACTTTAGAAAAAATGTGAATTTGATGCTAACCCATGAAATTGCACATTGCACTTTATGAAACGTTGGTGGAGCGTGTGTGGGTTACCGGCACACCAATGGGGGTTCATAAAGAGTGGAAATGGGTTTCTCGGGTGTTATCATTGTTGATGGAGCGTGTGTGGTTAACCGGCACATCAATTTGAGATGATAATGGACCCCAAGAGTACCAAGCTAATTTGCATGGTTATTCACACCCGGTTTGTGATCCTCGGCATCCCAGTCACAAACGGCGGGGCATATCCGAGATTAAACATGCCATTGAACAGTTCAATGAATCTCACAGATCTAGGAATTTCATAAGACTGGAATTGATAAAAGTTATCTACCTTAATGACCACTGTGTTGTGACTACGGCATCCCTCTTCACAGCATAGTTGGGGTATTTTGGATCCTAGCCTTGTTAAATAATGTATATTGGGTAATTATTTAAAAGGATGAATTAAACGAATAAATTGAAATTTTATATATGTCTGAAGAAAGTGTCATTCTCCTCCTTCTCCTCCTTCACCCATTTCTGAGAGCTTCAGAAAGCACCTGTTTAGTATGGTAAGGCTGACTGGCCTGAACTATGTGATATGGTTTTGCAATTAGAGAATAGTTCTTAGTTTTGCTGGCGAACCATATCAAACTGAGTGTCCGCTCCCAAACATGGCATCACACAGCAGCTTGTGATGAGCTTGACACCTTGACTATTGAGTCCAAGGAAGTTCGTTGCCTTATGCTATTGATCATTAACCTCGAGTTTCGCAGGGATTTAGAATTCCTAGGGTCTGATAAGTTAGCACAGCTAGTTCAGGAAAGGTTTCGTGAACTGGTTACGAACTAGAATCTTCAAAGAGCTTGAAGTTGCAAGCTAAAAGGAAGTAGCACCAGTTTGCGTGTTCCCGAGATTGAGGGATACATAGGCGAACAATATAAAACTGGTTTCCCTTTGGGATCGGGAGTTAAGCATTAGCTCAACTCGCTGATCTGTTCATCCAGATGAACAAAAAGGGTAACCGGATAAGACAATCGTGGAAGTGCATTCAATGTCGACTCTGTATGAATCGTTCATGGAGAAGCATAGTTCCATTAATTCAGCTGCTTCAGGATTGAGTCCAGTATTAAGGTGCATCAAGAAATGATCCAGATCGGCTGGACCGATTATTCGATGTTTCAAACTGGGAATCCACAAGGTGGGACACAGTCACGGAAAGATTGGAAAAACGCTCCAAAGCCAAACCGTTTGGTAAACTCATAAATATCTTAGAATTCAGAACACCTAATACTCATTTCCTTGATACAGGATGTGTTTCACACATTTGCTCTGTATGCACGAACTCTGGAGGATGCGGGATGGTGTCGCACAGGAGCATATTCGGATTGGATCTGGAGCTCGTGCGGGTTTTTGAGTTAAGCTAGATATTTGTTCTTGTTATTAGTTTATAGATACATACGACATGGATTCGCATAGTACATTGTTCGAGGATTTTTGTGTTTTAATAAAATGTTGATTTTCTTTTGATTGTTTTAATTATCCTCGAAATGTTGTGTGAATGTGTTAATGGCATAAATGGTAATAACTTGAATGTTGATACATCCAATGAGATTGGACTTATAAATTGTGTTCTTTATGATTGTTAAAGTGAATTTTATGAGAATCACTTCAACCAAAGGTCCAGTTGGACAGGACTTTGGAATCATTTGACTTAGAGTCACATGATGAATTGAGTGCTTAATAAAATCAATTGTGGCAAGAAAGGAATCGCCCAAAGATCCAATGGATAGGATTTTGGAATCAGTTGACTTGGAGTCAAGTGATGATTGCATGTCTTGAACAATATTAACAAAGTCATAAATTTACATGGAACTGTAAAGGTATTAAGATTTTGAGCAACAGACACATAAGTTACTGTGTATTGCTCGAATCTTCGAACAGAACACGATTAGTTATGCTTCATGACATTTGCCAAATGGTTTGACAAATATGGCGTCGTTTATCGGAATAAGCGATTGATTGGAACCTTAAAGTGTTCAAGGATTTCAAAGGAAGTATAAGATCAACAGAACCTGAATGACTACATAGACTGAGAAAAAGTTTCACAGTTTATCCTCTTCCAAGAACACTAATAATGTGTCTTAGGGAAGATGATGGAGCATTGATCGAAATAGTTTTGATCCTCGGTGTATAAGATACACTGGATACATTTCCGACTAATATTTCAATGAATTGAATATTCAACCAGTCAGACTGCAGAAGCCATATTCCGACCATATCTTAGACTAAGTAGGTTATGTTGACACTGTCTGAAATGTAAAGCTGGGATCATCCCACTAGTACATAGAAAGTCCAGGGCCATGTAGCATTCGTCTGAATCTCATGACAAGCCTGAAACTGATCAACAATGTCGTTTCATTGGCCACTCCGGTTATCCTTTGAAAGAAGAGTACTTTTAGAAAGAACTCAAGTTCTAAGGAAACAGTGGGAGTAAGAATAATTCTGAATGAGTTTAGGGATTAGCCAAGTGAAAAAACCTTTAGTCACCACTGGGACTTGACCAGGAATTAGATTCCTGTTAAACCTGACATACCCTCTCTTCGCTTGACCAGTAGTTATTGTCACTGTCATAAGGAGTTATGATTTGGGTGATATACCGGGTAGTTATAAAACACTAAAGATGGTATGGATAAGTAATCCGACAGCTGGAAGCATTGGTGAGCCCGGTTGTTGCCAAATAAGAGAACCTTACCGCGAGACACAGTCTATGTGACAGTTTGATTGATCTTTACAACTGGTCTAGGAACCAGTGGAAGTAATTGAATCATCAAAAGAAGGGAACATAGAAATGTACTTACCGAACATCTGGTTGAATGAGTCATCACTTGGAGTCAAGCAATTGATTCTGAGAGAAGCACTCTCAATAGAAGATGTAATCTGAGAGGATTCTGCGTGGCATAGTGTGAGTCGTTAGTGGAGCGTGTGTGGTTTACCGGCACACTAATATGGACTCACATAGAGCATGCCATTACAAAAGGTACATGGCCCTGGGATTCGTCCCATGGGCATCTCGCAAGAAAGGATATTCAGATTCTCAAAATAGGCCAAAAGGTTTGGATTTTGTGAATAGCCTGAAAGATTTCCTTTAATATGTCGGAAAGGTTTGGATTTCGGTTTCGCAAAATGTGCCATAAGTTCTGGATTTTTGTGAATAGTCTGAAAGAGTCATATAACGGTGTCAAAGCCAGTGGGAGTATCGTTGTTATCTGCTATCATTGTATGTGGGTTACATACTGGTTCTAGGAAATGTCTCCTATCATTACAAAGTGTAATGACTTGGTGTTAAGAGACGGTTCGCTATGAAAGACTTTAAGAGATACAACATACTCAGGTGGTTGTGAACATCTATTAGATAGATCAGAATTCTGCCAATATGATCTTGATGAGATTCAAGATGCATAACCCCAGGAATGGAATTTTCTGTCATTGCAAAGTATAATGAATTGGCATGAAAGAAACAAAGAAGGTGCAGCATGCTCACGTAGTTCATAGACATCTATCAGATAGATGAGACTGACAGTATTGACTTAGCCGCTGAGAATATGATCTTGATGGGATTCAAGATGCATAAGAAAGAGTCCCTGAAAGGAAATGGTTTCCGGAAATCATGACACAAGGATTATTGGTAATCTTAGGATTCCGAAAGGGCTTGGAATGAGATTACATCAGGTTCCTCAAGCCTCTTGGATAAATCAGAAGTGTTATGAACATATCCTGATGACTTAATGCTTATAGCATTGTAAGTTGGATTCAGGATATTGCCTGGCTGAGAATACTGAATGGATTTTTGAACAGACGTGAGAAATCATTGGGAAATGATTAGGGTGATTGATTTGAAAGGGTTTTCAAATCGGTAATTGTTTACACCAGAACGTGGTGCTGTAGGACTTCATGGTTAAAGAACTTCGTTGGTTTCTGATGGAGCGCGTGTGGGTCACCGACACATCATGACACATCGAAATTGTCTTAGGGTGTAGTCATGTGGACTAAAGACCCGAGAACCATGGGCAGTCACGGTACACATCACCGGAATGGAGTTGTGAGAGAGAATGACAAAATGACAAAATGACAAAATGACAAATTGAGATATCATCGGAAGAGTATCCGATAGGATCATCTGCAATAAAGTGTATAAGTGTTAGACACTTGGATACATAGAAAGAGTGAAAAGGTCATAGACATAGATATAAAAGGCTTGAATTGAAAGTTTAAAAGAGAATAAGAAACCGATAATAGTTATGATAAATCCGACTTGGTAATTACCTCGTGGAGACTTGGTAATAAGCAGGAGTAGCTGCCAGTCAGATTTATGTTTCACTTTTGCATGTTTACTTCCTGAATAATTGGATTATTCAAATATCCACAGTCGTTCATACTTTTAGGGAGTAAGTATGAAGGAAGACTTTCATGAATTGGTTTGTAGATTGTCTAAGGAGTTAGACATAGCAATAAGATTGCTGCAACGTTCATGAGTACTTGGAAATGGAGATTTGAGTATTGGATAAACCCGCGCTCAATGGATTGCTTCATGGATTATATCACGAGCAATGTTGAGACGATAATATCTTATGGTCTTAAAGTGGAGAGATATGGGTTATAATTTGCAAGGCGGTTGTTCATTGATAGTACGAAAACGCATCGGTAACTCGGTGTTATAAAACGTGCTGTTGTGAGTGATTTGTCGGGTAAAAGATATAACATATTAGTCGAAGCTTATTCGTCCCTTAACCCAGACGGGAAACAGATATCTGTTGGCCACTCGATGATTTTGAAGTTGACTGAAGTGCTGGCCAGCCAGGACTGAATTGATGCGTTTAATTAGAAGTCTAATAGTCATAAGCAAAATCGGAAATCGGGAAACAGTGTGTCAGACAGAGATTGATCTCAATCCATGTCTCATGTCTGAAAATATCTTGTTGGACGGAGGATCATCTGATCACTTATCTATGGACAGAACTGACTAGGTCAGAGTTCGGCAGCAGTTTCTAGGAAGCTACAGTTTGCCGATTAATTAGAGGTTAAATTGGTAATTATAGTCATAGACTTATCCAAGTGGGAGACTGTTGGATTAGGTGTCTAAGCCATGACTAATAATTTATATTTACCTAATTAATAGAAGCAAAGTCCATTTGGGTTGCCCTCATAGCTGGAGGTTTGGTAGAAAGTTCGGTAGAGAGAAAGGTTGGTTTATTATGGGATTAATAAATCAATAGTAATAAAAGATATGGTTTGTTAATATATTAAAGTGATAATATATTAATTAGAAACTATATTGATTGATCAATAATTAATTAGGAATTGATTGGATTAATTTCTGTGGCATTAATTAGATTAATCAGGAAGTCAAGGATTAAAGTCGTACAAATTCAATAGTTGAATTGCGGCGCGCGGCGCGCCAATGTAAAGGCCGCGACGCGCGTACATATTCGTATGAATTCAATAGTTGAATTGCGGCGCGCGGCGCGCCAATGTAAAGGCCGCGACGCGTGTACGTATAATCCGGAAAATGGCTGACGGCTAGGGTTTCTTGTTTCCCTATAAATAGGGAACCCTAGGCCTCATTGTTTGTGCTCATTCTATTATTCTCTCTGGAATTTTCGTGACCTTCCTCTGGCTCCCTGGGTGTGATCTCATTTGAGGCAGGACACTTGTGCTGCTTAGCTTCAAGATTAAAACTAAAGGTTAGTTTTCTGATTTATACTTTTAGTTAATTTTTGTTTGGCCTTTAGGAATTAGTTACATGTTCAAAGTAAGAAAACATAGATCTTTTCTAGATTGCATGTGAACTTAGGTTATTTAGTTCATGGTTGCAGAAAACCTTTCATTTATCTGTTTGGTTTTTTGGTGTTCTTGGGTAGGAGTCATTAGAGAGATTCACACTTCTTGGGTAGGAGTCATTACAGAGATTCACACTTTGGATCGTATTCATCCTTTGCAAGATGTTGTTCATCAGATTCAACGAAGGAGATAATCCTGAGGTACATTATGTTTAAGTTTTGTTGCTATAACTAATATGAACTGCATGATCATGAACTCTGTTCGTGGAGATTTCTATGATTTGATCTTATTATTCTTCCGCTGCATGTTGTTATGTCTTTATGTGATCGAATCCCAATAGTGGTATCAGAGCCTCTGTTCATATGTTAGTTAACTTTTTATTGATATAATTATTTGTTTAACATTTATGCTAGAAACTTGTATGAACTTGCATGCTAGGGGTAATCCCTTGCTTGCCTTACAAGTTTCCTAACTTGCTTACTTGCCTTTTTTAGCTTTATTGCATTAATATGATTATTTCTATTAGGGATTTATTTATAATTAATTATTAAAGAGTATTAATTGAATTAATAGATTAATAAAATACATTTATATATATTAAAAGATTATTTATATATATAAAAGATTAATTAAAGCAAAAACATTGGTCAAACGATGACTAGGTTCACCCACTATAATTCGTTTATAGGTTTGAAGGAGGGTTCTTATGAACCCAAATGAAGTTGGTTATTAAGTGGCATGTATTGCTCACCACCTTCACCACCCAACACCTTTTACCATGTAGAGTTACCGAAAAGGTTTGATAAGGCAATGTTTCTCTCTCTAAGTTAAAAGTATTAACTTAAAGTAATAAAACAGAAACTCGTTTTAATTAAAATAAAAAAATGAACTTTGTGCTATCCATGAGAAACACACATTCTCTTTATGGTCTGCTGGCGGAGCTGTATGGTTAATCGGCACGTCAATTAAGGTCATAGTTGGGGGTGATGTGACACTCACGATTCTCAAGCGTATCTTGAGCCGAGCATCACACGGGTTCTGCATGGTCAATTCATCATATGATTCATGATCTACGACATTCCTGTCATGAATTTGAGATGAGACAAACGAGATTAACATGCCATTAACACTAGTCAATGAATCTCACAGATCTAGGAATTTAATAGAGAATGAAATTGAAAAAAAGTTTTGTCTACCTTGATGATCATTGTGGTGTGATTACGACATCCCTCTTCACATCACAACTGGGAAATCTTGGATCCTAGCCTTAGTCAATATATTGGGTAATTATTTAAAGGATTAATATTGAAACTAAACTAAAAACCTTTGTCTTATAGATGTTTACTGTAAATCTAAACACATACATTCCTCATATTCTTCCACTTCCTCCTCCTCCATTGCAATCCCAGTATAGTGAGATCGATAGCTTGACGTTTGCTGACATGTCCTCCGAACTCGAGAATTTTTTAAAGAGTGTCGGGGTACAAGCAAAGTGGGAATGATTCAAAATCATTAAATCCCTTAGGGCATATAAACTAGAAGGAGGAACGTCTGTGTGTATGCATATTCATAAGATGAAATCATACATGGACAAATTGGATAATCTTGGTTAAACTGCATGGTTTGCTGAAAATTGCTGATGCTTGTTTAAAGTAACACCATAGCTCAAATTCCACCGCTCTTGTCTTGGGCATTCATCATGGTGATGCTATGAAGAAGAAAGTTTCTCATCCTAATGGAAGGGAAGGGCTAAGGGTAGACAGAATGACCAAGGCTTTAAGAGAAAAGCTGATTCTGACATAGCACACACCGGTGACCCGAATGAGGCCATATGTGTTTACTGCCAACTGAAGGGACATTGGAAACATAGTTTCCCAAAATACCTGAAGAATCTAAAGAAGATTAGGATCAAGGAGTTTGACACCTCAGGTATATCTGAACTCTATAATATGTCAACTTCTCATTCTTTAATCATTGATATAGGATGTGTTCATCACATCTGCACTGTATGCAGGGACCAAGTGAAAGTAAGAAGTTGGAGCATATAAGCCTAATATGATCATGTGATACAGAGGCAATGCTGTTGTTCCAAATTGGAAATTATAATCTCATGCTAATTAGTGGTGTTTACTTAGATTATTAGATATTTTTGTACTCGCCAAAATTGGCACAAAACATCGTTTCATATAGAGCATTGTTTTAGGATATTTTGTGATTTTCATTTTGATAATAAAAATGGTGAATTTCTTATATAAACATGATTGTTCTATTTCAAAAATTTTATCCTTAAAATGGCATATGTGAATATGTTTTAGTAATAATAATCTTAAATGTTGATTCATCTAAAAGTGTTTGTGGCATTGTCGCCTTGTCCATATAAACAAGAATTGCATCACCAAGTTCCAGATGGTCAGGACTTGGAATCATTTGACTTAGAGTCAGATGATGTATTCAAATCGTGATCACTTGGAAGAAGACAAGAATTTCATTCACATGAAATTGTGAAAGAGGTAAAGAATTTTTTGGAACTAATCCACACAGATGTTTGTGGCTGTTCAAATCTGCCACAAGGCATGATGAGTGATACTTTGTTACATTTGCTAATGATCTCAGTAGATGTAATTGTGTTTATTTGAATAAACATTAACTAGAAACTTTGAAGTGTTCAAAGAGTTTCGAAATGAAGTATAGAATCAACTAGGCTAGAATATCTGATCATATTCTACGAACATCTTAGGAACTGTGAAATGGTTTCACAGGTTGTCTTCTCTCAGAACACCGATGCAAAGTAGTATGTCTGAAAAGAGAAATTGAAAATTGTTTGTAATGGTTTGATCCATGATGTGTCGATCTACACTTCTAAATCAGTTTCAAGTGGTTATACCCTAGAAACAGAAACTCACAACCTATGCAGTTATCGCGGTCCAAAATGAAATAGCGGTCACTGGCCGCTATTTGAAATAGCGGTTCTAGCTGTGGTATAGCGGCGGAATAGTGGTTTTTTATATTACATATAATTAATATTTAGACTCCTATATTCATAAGTAATACTTGAATTTCTTGTTAATCACAATCATATCTGATACAAAGAATCATATCCCATAATGAAAAATATACATAAAATAATGACCTCAACACACATTACAGTTAACAATCCAATATTTTTCAAAAATTCCAGAAAAATAATCACTTGGTCCAAATAGCGGTCATAGCGCCACTATAGCGGTCCCAAATAGCTAAATCTCGAAAAATCTCGGAAAATCTCGGCGATAATAGCGTCAGCGAGATTACTAACCGAGATTTTCAATTCTATCTCAGCCTGACTCCGTGAAACGCTATCTCGGCGTTATAGCGTTGCTATATCGCGAGATTGACTACCCAGCTCGCAACTTAAACCTCCTATACAACTAAGTATGTTGCAAAGACATTCTCTGAAATGTGAAGTGGGGTTCATCCCTGACTAGAGCATAGAAAGTCTAGGGTTGTGAAATCTTCGTTCATCATAAGATTGAACCCAGATAAGAGAAAGTGTCATTTTCATTGGTTACCCTGCAAGTCCTTTGGATACTTGTATTAACAAGCCTTCTGAGAACAAATTTTTGTGGCTCGAAGGAGAGTCTTTCTTGGGAAAGAGCTCATATCCAAAGAAACAGTGGGTGTAATATTGATCTTGAAGAGATTCAAGAGTCAACCAATGAAAGAACCTTTAGTTAACACTAGCACTTTAACTAGAGGATAAGACTCTTGTTAAAAGAACCTTGACATACCTCTACCTCTTTTGCAAGTCCAATAGAGATAGTCACTCTCATAAGTATTATGGTTTCTATAATACAGGAAGTGACACGCATTGGTGAGCCCAGTTGCTGCCAAATGATAGAGGATATAGAAAGCAAAAATCAGTCCATGTTTAATTTGATGGATCTTACACCTGACCTGAAAACCAGTGGGAGTAATTGGATGTTCAAAAGAAGAACAACATGGATATGAATGTACACAACAAAAGCAAGACTGGTTGAGTAGGGCTATACTCAGACTCAAGAAATTGATTATGAGAAAGGCACTCTCATCAGCAGCTGAGAAAAGAATCTGTTAGGATATTATTTGCCACATGTACATTTTTATGTGACATGGCAAAGTGGATGTTTTAATACTGCTTTCCTTAAATGTAAAACAAAGGGGTTGTGTATATGGCATAATCGGAAGGGTTTTGAACATGCCAAATATCTAAATGGAGTGTACAAAGCTTGAAAGATTCATCTGTGGAATCAAACAAGCATCTCGTAGCTGGAATCTTTGAAGTTATAAAATGCCCTAGAGTTTGGATTTCATGAAGCATAGATAAGTCCTGTGATTATGTCAAAGCTAGTGGGAGTACTATTGTAGTCTGCCTAGTATTGTATGTTAATGACATACTGCTTATAAAGCGATTTTCCAATGTTTCAAAGGGTAATGACTTGGCTTTGGAAATGTTTCACTATAAGGAATCTAGGAGATACAATATACATACGTGGAATAAGTATCTATAGAAATAGATGCAAACCGTCTAGAAAAGGACTTAGCCAAACGTACATATTTGAGTATGATCTTGAAGAAATTCGAGATGCACGACTCTGAGGAAACGTTTTCTGCCCATGGCATAAAGAATTAAGTTGAATCTCATATGCTTCTGCTATAGGATCGATCATGTATGCCATGACATGTACTTAACCTGATATCTCGTATGCTTGGAGCATAATGAGTCGATTTCAGGACAACCCTGGCGGAAGTCATTGGACAACAGTAAAGGACATTCTTAGAGTATCTTAGGATAACAAGAAATCTGCTCTTGCTTTATGGAGGAAAAGGAAGAGCTAAGAGTAACTGGTCATAGTGATGCCATAAATGACTCTTGTTCACAATCAGGATAAGTTTTCCTGATAAATATAGGATTGAAAGCTTTGAAATGTTCCAAGTTGAAATCAATACAAGTCCGAGTATATAACAGCTAGTGATGTTGTGTAGGAGACATGGTTGAAAGATTTCGTTGGTAATTTCGGTGTTGTCCTCAACGTCAATTATCTCCTTGAAATCTTCTTACTGAGGGTGCAGTCACCTTGACTAAGGAACCCGAGGACCATGAGAAGTCGAGACATATACTCAAGGATTGCTGCTGTGTTTAGAAACTAAGTTAACAGATCGTAGTGAACAGGGCATCATTGGGGGAGTATTTGGCTGATCATTTCACTATGACTTGAATGCGGACCAAGCATGAAGGTCATTCTAGGGTCCATAGGTGTTAGGTTGTAAGCAATATGACATAAGTATTTTAATTATTAGTTTGATAACCGAAATATATAGTAGTAGATAATTGTATATGACTTGGTGTGTTATTAATGGAGAATTAATAAAGAACTGGGCTACCATTTTCATTTACATTAATACCGTGGTTCACTTTAGCATGTTTAGAACTTGCTTCCTGAGTATTAATTTACTCATACCTCCACAGTCGGTCATACTCTTAGAAGCAAGTAGTGATTTAAGACTGTCATGGAATATTAGTAGATTGTCTACAGAGTTAGACATATCATGGTGATTGCGACTAGCCCTCATGAGTACTTGATAGAGATTCAAGTATTGGAACAACCCGCACCTAGAGATTACTTCATGGATTAAGTCACAGGTAATCTAGGATGATAATATCTTTTATTATTCACACCAAGATGCATGAGGATCTGCACTATGATTCTATTATGCACTGTCTACTCAAATGCTAACCGTAACGGGTAGTTACAAAGGGTATGTTCATCTATGACATGATGAAATAGACAGAGACTATGTAGTCAGAGTTTATATGTTCCTTCTAGCCTAACAAGGAGAAGCAATATATGTGGGCCCCTCGATGATTTGATGCTGACATTAAGTGTTTGGCCAAACCCAGACTGGATTGGTGTGTTCGATCAATAGGTTGACAGAGTTATCATAAATCACTATCGGGAAACAACATTTTGAACTTTTGGGCTTGACCTTTTCCATGGTCCAGGTTCATTACGATATCTTGTAGAACAGAGGAATAATATATCACTTATTTAGGTGTCGTCTCTTTTCTTAGATCAGAGTTCGACAGTTGCATAGGATGACACGCTCTGCTAACTATCAGATAATATTAAGACACACAAGTTGACAACTTGTCCAAGTGGGAGACTGTTGGAATAATGTCTAAGGTCATCATGACCCAGAAAACAAACAGAGTTAGAAAATATAAAAGCGAATGATTAGTAGAAACTAGATCAATAACTTAATTGATAAATTAATTTAATTAATATAGAATCAATTAAGGGGACTGTATTGTAATTGATTAAAGGTTTAATCAATTGAAACAAAGTTCAGGGGGTGCGGCCGCCAAAAGGCTCCTAAGTTTGAAACCCTAGGAGTCTTGCACTCTAAATAGAGGCCTTGGGGTTCAACCCTAAGTCATCCCTCACCTCTAAAGGAGCCGCCAAAACTCCTCCTCCCTCCTTTTTGGTGAAATCTTCATCCCTCTCTAGGGTTTGAGGGTTTTTGCCTCCTTCCCTAGTGCAAGTTCTGATCTGTCTGGTTTTTTGGTATTCCTGGGTGTGAGTCATTAGAAGGATTCACACTTTGGATCCTGTTCATCCTTTGCAAGATGTTGTTCATTAGATTCAAGGAAGGAGATAATTCTTGAGGTACATTTTGTTTAAGTTTTGTTGCTATTACTGATATGAACTACATGATCCTGAACTATGTTCATGTGGATTTATGTGATTTGATCTTATTAGGCTTCCGATGCATGTTGTAATTGTTGGATTAGGTGTCTAAGCCATGACTTTATATTTGTATTTATCTTATTAATAGAAGAAAATTCCATTTGGGTTGCCCTTATAGCAGGAGGATTGATGTAGAAGTCAGTAGAGAGAAAGGTTGATTTATTAATTGTTTAATAAATCAATATAAATAAATAAATAGTTTATTAATATATTTAAGTGTTAATATATTAATTAGAAACTATAATAATTAATTAGAAGTTAATCTAGAATTAATTGGCTTTAATTTGGAGATTAAATTAATTAATTAAAAGTGCAGGGACTGGTTTGTATTTATTCAATAGTTGAATAACTGGCAAACCAAAAGCCAGGGACCAAAAGTGGCACCAAATGAGGAGGCTTCCTCATAGATGGCAAAACCCTAATCAGGGTTTAAGAGGTCTGGTCCAAGTGGTCAACAGACTTGCCTACTAAGGAGGTTCCTCTAGGGTTTCAGCTGTAACCCTAGGAGGCTATAAAAGGAACCTCCTGGCTCCTCCTTTTCTGCGCCAACTTCAAGACAAGATTACTCTGCTGATTTCTCTCCTCCATTGCTTGGGTGTGACACCATTTGAGGCAGGACATTTGTGCTGCTAGCTTCAAGAACAAGATTCAAAGGTTGGTAATTCTTGTTTTAATCTTTAGAATTAAATGTTGGCCTTTAGGTTTTATTATTATATGTTCATAGAAGAAAACATAGATCTTATTTAGGGTTGCATGTGAACTTAGGAATTTTATAGTTCATAGATTGTACAAATCCCTTCATTGGTATCAGAGCTATGGCTTGTTTTCTTGTGAATTTGATATAAACTGTTTATATGATCATGAGGGTGATCGAAAATCATCCCTTGTGTGGCAAAGAAACCTGTTTGGCGGCTAGGGTTTAGAAAACCCTAGCCTCCCTTCCTTTTCTGCGATTTTCTTGCTGCCTTATAAGTAGTTGTTATTTTTGGTAATTATTGGATAATTAAATAACTGGAACCCTACATCCCAAGCATGCTATTTTCGAGATTAGGGGACGGGGATAAAAAATTAATTTGATTAATTTTGTGCTTCCCCATACTTGATTTAATTAGTTTAATTAAATTGTATAATTAAAAGACCAATTAAATCGCTTGAAGAATTAATTTAAATTTTAAAAAAAAATTAAGAATTAATTAGTGAAAATTATAATAAATTAATTCTAAAATATTTTAATAAGATTAAAATATATCTTATATATTTATGATTAAAAGTTAATATTTATATGTAAGATAAAACTGGTTAGTCTTAACGTTAATAGGCCTCATTCACAAAACTGTCCTATAAAGAGGGTATAAGGCGACTGCCTATAAAATGGCAGTCTAATGGGTGTCCACTCTCACCCACTGCTCTCCTGGTCAGTCGACTGTCGTTAGCCGAACGGGTTTGATAGAACCGTTAAGCCTCTTAAAAGTATAATTCTATAATTGAAAGTACTAGAACCTTGAACAAATCCCAATCTAGTTACTTTAGGTCAAAAATGTGAATGAGTTGCTAATCCATGAAGTTGCACATTACGCTTTGTGAAACATTGGTGGAACGTGTGTGGTTAACCGGCACACCAACAAGGGTTCATAAAGGGTTGCAATGGGTTTCTTGATTTTACCATTATTGATGGAGCGTGTGTGGTTAACTGACACGTCAATTAGAGATGGTAATTGACTTCGAGAGTACCGAGCTAACTTGCATGGTTATTCACACCCGGTTTGTGATCCTCGGCATCCCAGTCACAAACAGTGGGGCACATCCGAGACTAGACATGCCATTGAATAGTTCAATGTGTCTCAACAGATCTAGGAATTTCATAAGATGAAATTGATAAGCATATTATCTACCTTAATGACCATTATGTTGTGATTACGACATCCCTCTACACATCATAGTTGGGGTATTTTGGGTCCTAGACTTAATAAATAATAAATTGGGTAATTATTTAAAAGGATTGATTAAACAAATAAATTATGTTTATTGTAGATGTCTGAATCAAGTGTCTATTCTCCTCCCTCTCCTCCTTCACCCATTTCTGAGAGCATCAGAAAGCACCTACCAAATATGGAAAGGCTAACTGGCCTTAACTGTAAGGAAGGGCTTCGCTTGGTTCTCGTCATTGCTGGCAAGCTTCATCTCACCGAGTATTCGATCCCGGTTCCACCGGAACAAGTCATCACAAAGAGTTCTTATGATAAGCATAACTTCTTAGTTGATGATCCGAAAAGATTCATGACCTCATGCTATTGACCATTGACCCCAAGTTCTGTAAGGATTTTGAATCCTTGGGGCCATATGAGTTAATGCAATCGGTTGAGGAAAGGTTCCAAAAACCAATTGAAGAGGAACGAGCTAGGATCTTCAAAAGACTTGCAGAGTGCAAGCTAAAATAAGGAAGTAGCATCGATTCGCATGTTCTTCAGATTGACGCTTACATAGGCGAATTGTACAAACTTGGTTATTCCATGAGTCAGGAGATGAGTGTTAACATTCTACTCGCTTCGCTGACTAGTGAGTACGATCTGTTCATTCAAACGTATAGAAAGGAAGACCAGAAAAAGGCCTTTATGGAAATGCGTCCATTGCTGACTTTATATGAGTCACTCTTGGATAGGCATAGCTCCAATGGTTCAACTACTTCTGGATTAAGTCCAGTAAAAAGACGCAGCAAGAAACGATCCAGATCGTCTGGACATGTCTTAAACTGGGAATCCACAGAATCAGATACAGTCACGGAAAGATTGGAAGACGCTCCAAGATCAAAATCTTTTGAAAGCTCAGGTATATCTAAAAACCTCAAAACACCTGTTCCATAATTCCTTAATACATGATGTGATAGTCACATTGTGGTTTGTATGCAGGGAATCTGTAAGGTACGAGACTCTGGTGCATAGGAGCACATTTGGATTGGATTTCCAGCTGATGCAGTTTTGAAGTTTAGATAGATATTAAAATATTTTTATTAGCTTTTGGATACGTGCGACATTGTCTATCATATTATACATTGTTCAAGGATTTTTGTTTTAATAAAATTGACGATTTTCTTTTAACACCTGTTGTTTGAGATATCCTTGAAATGTTGTATGAATGTGTTGAATGCATGATTAGTAATAACTTGAATGTTGATGCATCCAAAGTGTTTGGATTCAAGAATTGTGTCCTTTATGATTGTTAAGATAAATTTTATAAGAATCAATTCAACCAAAGGTCCAGTTGGACATGACTTTGGAATCATTTGACTTAGAGTCATGTGATGAATTAAGTACTTAATGTGGCAAGAAATGAATCACCCAAAGATCCAGTTGGACAGGACTTTGGAATCATTTGACTTAGAGTCAGATGATGATTAAGTTCTTTAAAAAGCACATGTGGCAATAATTGAATCACCCAAAGATCCAGAGGATAGGATTTTGGAATCGGTTGACTTAGAGTCAACTAAAGATTGCAAGTCTTGAACAGAATTAACAAAGTCATAAGTTTACATAGATATGTAAAAGAAATTGAGATCAGGAGCAACGGACACATGAGTTGTTGTGTATTGCTCGAATCTTCAAATAGAACACAATTGGTTGTACTTCACGATATTTGTCAATCGGAATGTCAAATATGGCTTTGCTTATCAGAACAAGTAATTGAATTAAAACCTTGAACGGTTCAAGGACTTCAAAGGAAGTACAAGATCCACAGAACCTGAGTGATAACATAAACTGAAAAAAATGTTTCACAGTTCATTCTCTTCCAAGAACATTAATGGTTATAATGTGTCTTAGGGAAGATGATGGAGCATTGGTCGAAACAGTTCGATCCTCGATGTATAAGATACATTGTCAATTAGTTTCCGATAAATTAAACCAGTCAGACCATAGAAACCATATTCCGACCACATCCTAGACTAAGTAGGTCTTGAAGACACTGTCTGAAATATGAAGCTGGGATTATCCCACTTGCACATAAATAATCCAGGGTCTTGTAGTGTTCATCCGAACCTCATGAACAGCCTGAACCTGATCAGTAATGTCGTTTCACTGGCTATCCCGCTGTACCTGTAAAAGAAGAGCTCTTTTAGAAATAACTCATGTTCTAAGGAAACAGTGGGAGTTGGAACAGTCCTGAATGATTTCAGGATTAGCCAAGTGACAGAACCTTTAGTCACCATTAGGCTTTGAGCAGAAATCAGATTTCTGTTCTACAACTGACATAATCTTCTCTTGACCAGTAGTATTGATCACCATCATAAGTAGTTATTATCGAGGTGACATACCATTTGGTGGTAAAACACCACAGTTGGTACGGATTAACAATCCGACTACTTGGAAGCATGGGTGAGCCCGGTTGCTGCCAATTAAGAGAACCTTAGGACGATATACAGTCTATGTGATAGCTTGATTGATTTTACACCTGGTCTAAAAACCAGTGGGAGTAATTGAATCATCAAAAGAGAGCGACATGGACAGAAACGTACCTTCAGAACATCTGGTTGAGTGAGACGATACTCAGAGTCAAGTAATTGATTATGAGAAAAGCACTCTCAATAGAAGATGAAATTCGAAAGGATACTGCATGGCACATTGTAAGTCGTTAGTGGAGCGCGTGTGGATCACCGGCACACTAATAAGGACTCACAAAGAGTGTTCCAGTACAAACGTACATGGGCCCGGGGTTACCCTACGGGCATGTCGCAAGAGAGGATATTCAGATTCTCAAAAAATGCCAAAGGATTGGATTTTGAGGAAGGGCTGAAAGATTTCCATTAAGATGTCAGAAAGGTTTGGATTCTCAAAATGCGCCAAAAGTTCTGGATTTTGTGAATAGTCCATAACCGTGTCAAAGCCAGTGGGAGTATCGCTGATATCTACTATCACCATATGTGGGTTACATACTGTTTCTAGGAAATGTGTCTTTTCATTAGAAAGTATAATGACTTGGTGTTAAGAGACGAATCGCTATAGAGATACGACATACTCAGGTGGTTGTAAACATCTATGAGATAGATCGAAACTCTGCCAAGATGATCTTGATGAGATTCAAGATGCATAGCCCCAAGAAAGGAGT
The DNA here is from genome assembly GCA_023525715.1 of Cichorium intybus. Taxonomy (NCBI): domain Eukaryota; kingdom Viridiplantae; phylum Streptophyta; class Magnoliopsida; order Asterales; family Asteraceae; genus Cichorium; species Cichorium intybus. The sequence goes on along the minus strand of CM042010.1, from coordinate 55,031,291 downwards.
TTTCCTATCATTGCAAAGTGTGATGATTTGACATGAGAGATATAAAGAAGGTGCAACATACCCACATAATCCATAGACATCTATCAGATAGATGTTATCATCAGTATTGACCTAGCCATAGTAAGCATGGTCTTGATAAGATTCAAGATGCATGAGAAAGAGTCTCCGAAAAGAAATAGTTATTGAAAATCATGACACAAGGATTATAAGTAATCCTAAGATTCCAAAAAGCATTTGGAACAAGATTAGATCGAATTCCGCGAGCTTCTTGGATCGATCAGAAATGTCATGAACATGTCCTGATGACTTAATGCTTAGAGCATAGTGAGTCAGATTCAAGATATGACCTGGCTAGGAATACTTAATGGATTCTGTACATACGTGAGAAATCATTGAAAAATGAATGAGGTGAATGTTAATAATAATTTGAAAAGAATTTCAAATAAGTAAAAGAAATTAATGGTTAAAGAATTTTGTTGGTATTCCGATGGAGCGTGTGTGGGTCACCGGCACATCGTAGCACCTCGAAATAGTCTTAGGGTGCAGTCATGTAGACTAAAGATCCCAAGAACCATGGAAAGTCACAGTACACAGAATGGAGATGTAAGTGAGAATGACAGTATATGACTAAGTTGAGATATCATTGGATGAATGTCCGATTAGATAAAGTGTATCAATGTATGACATTTTGATACATAGAAAGAGTGAAAGGTCATATAGACATAGATACATAACATGAATTAAAAGTTTAAAAGGAATCTAGAAACCGATAATAGTTTTATGAAGAATCCGACTTGGTGATTACCTCGTGGAGACTTGGTAATTAGCAAGAGTAGCTACCAGTCAGAATTAAGTTTCGTTTTGTATGTTTCACTTCCCGAATAATTTGATTATTCAAAGGTCCACAGTCGCTCATACTTTTAGGAAGTAAGTATGAACGAAGACTGTCGTGAATTGGTTTGTAGATTGTCTAAGGAGTTAGACATTGCAGTAAGACTGCTACAACGTTAACGAGTACTTGGAAATAGAGATTTGAGTATTGGATAAACCCACACTCAATAGATTACTTCATGGATTACATCACGAGCAATGTTGAGACGATAACATCATATGATCTTAAGGCAGAGACATATGAGTTAAAATTTACGAGTCGGTTGTTCATTGATAATGTGTAAACGCATCGGTAACTCGATGTTATAAAACGCATTCTTGTGTGCGATTTTGATAAGTAAAAGACACAGTCATATGAATCAAAGCTTATTCGTTCCTTGACCCTGATGGGAAACAGATATCTGTTGGCCTCTCGATGATTTTGAAGTTGACTAAAGTGCTGACCAGCCTGGACTAAATTGATGTGTTCAATTAGAAGTCTCAAAGTCATAAGCGGAATCGGGAATCGGGAAACAGAGTATCAGATAGAGATTGATCTCAATCCATGTCTCGTGTCTGAAAATATATTGTTGGACGAAGGATCATACGATCACTTATCTATGGACAGAACTGACTAGGTCAGAGTTCGGTAGTAGTTTCTACGAAGCTGCAGGTTGTTTATTAATCAGAAGATAAATTAAAATTCATAGACTTATCCAAGTGGGATACTGTTAGATTAGATGTCTAAGCCATGCCTTTATATTTGTATTTATCTTATTAATAGAAGCAAATTCCATTTGGGTTGCCCTCATAGCAGGAGGATTGATGTAGAAGTCAGTAGAGAGAAAGGTTGATTTATTAATTGTTTAATAAATCAATAGAAATAAATAAATACTTTATTAATATATTTAAGTGTTAATATATTAATTAGAAACTATAATAATTAATTATAAGTTAATCTAGAATTAATTGGATTTAATTTGGAGATTAAATTAATTAATTAAAAGTGCAGGGACTGGTTTGTATTTATTCAATAGATGAATACCTGGCAAACCAAAAACCAGGGACCAAAAGTGGCGCCAAATGAGGAGGCTTCCTCATAGATGGAAAAACCCTAATTAGGGTTTAAGAGATCTGGTCCAAGTGGTCAACAGGCTTGCCCACTAAGGAGGCTCCTCTAGGGTTTCAGCTGTAACCCTAGGAGGCTATAAAAGGAACCTCCTGGCTCCTCCTTTTCTGCGCCAACTTCAAGACAAGATTACTCTGCTGATTTCTCTCCTCCATTGCTTGGGTGTGACACCATTTGAGGCAGGACATTTATGCTGCTAGCTTCAAGAACAAGATTCAAAGGTTGGTAATTCTTGTTTTGATCTTTAGAATTAAATATTGGCCTTTTGGTTTTATTGTTATATGTTCATAGAAAAAAACATAGATCTTATTTAGGGATGCATGTGAACTTAGGAATTTTATAGTTCATAGATTGTACAAAACCCTTCAGTTATGTGTTTATGTGATCGAATCCTAACATAATTCGCTACCCCTAAAGATCTAGCCAAATACCAAAAGAATGTTGACGATGATACTAAAGTGTCTAGTATCATGATAGCGACTCCTGGATCTCCAAAAGACCTTTGAGGATAGTTGGCCGTTTGAGATGAACATGCAACTTTCTTGAATGTTTCACAAAAGAGCAAGGCATGAGCGCTTTGAGATCGTCAAAACCCTGATGACGTGCAGAATGAAAGAAGGGGAGTCTGTGTGTGCCCATGTGCAGGAGATAGAATGGTACTTTGAAAGACTCGGGAAACTCAATGTGAACTTTGACGAAGAACTTGCTGTGGAGATGGTCCTGAGCTCTCTCCCTAGTTGTTATGATCAGTTCATCCTAACCTATCATTTGAACAAGCGATGAACACGTTGATGCAGTTGCATGGTTTGCTATAGATAGTCGAGGCGAGCATGAAAAAGTCTCAAAGCTCTAATGCCTTTACTGTTCCCGTCATGGCCATTCGACATGGTAAGGGAAACAAAAGAAAGATGTTTTCTCAACCCAGTTGGAAAGGGAAAACCCAAGCAAGAGAGTCCTGTCATGGGTCAAAGAGAAAGGCTGAGTATGAGATTCCTCCAATCGGTGACCCGAAAGAGGCTACTTGCTTCTACTGCACTCAAAAGGGCCATTGGAAATGAAGCTGCCCAAAGTACCTACAGGACATAAAGGATGAAAAAGTCAAGGTGTCTGGCTCCGCCTCAGGTATGTATATGATCCAACTCAGTGACACTAATACTTCCAATTCATGGGTCCTTGATACAGGATGTGGTTTTCACATTTGCTCTAGTATGCAAGGCCTAAGGGAAAATAAGGAGCTGAAACGAGGAGAGCTGAACCTGATTATGGGAAATAGACGCATCGCGCCTGTTACAAGGATCGGGATTTATGAACTCATGCTTGATAGTGGAGTTAGGATAGAATTATTAGATTGCTGTTATTCTTCTGAAATGTCCAAAAACATAATTTCTTTTCATGCACTATTTAGACAAGGATACAATTATCCGTTTGATAATAATATTGGCGATCTTTTGGTTTACAAAGATGGTTCTTTTATATTCAAAGCTTATCATTCTAATGGTGTGTATGAGACTATTGTGTGTGTGAATAATTTGAGTAATATAGTATTAAACATTGATTAATATAGTATTAAACATTGCGTGTGTGAATAATTTGAGTAATATAGTATTAAACAAAGCATGCTTGTAGTTGTAAATATGCGATAATTTAATTTCCCTATAGGTTTTAGTAACTGTTACTTGCCTTCGAAATTCAACCTAGAATCCTCTATTTATCAATATTCTCTCCCGAAATTCGACCTAGAATCCTCTATTTATAGTTGTGCAATCTGACGGCCCGCGCTGTTAACAAGTACTATTCGCGTTGTAGGTCAAGCCTTATCCATGTTTTATCTCACTTTGAAATTCAAGCCGCTTTGGATTACGATTTTATCCCAATTCCAGCGCCGCGTAGAGCTCTTCTTCGCGTCGCGAGTTGCTCTTTGTTCTTATCCTTGTTTTTTCAATCTGCAACTTCACCATTTTTGCACTTAGAACCCTGCATTTTCACTAATATACCACACAAGAAGCTTAGCACTAAAAGTGAACGATATTAGTCATTTTATAACCATAAAGCAACTAAAACCTTAATCCAATAACGCATAAAATGTAAAACATCAAAGCGCATTATCAAACACCCCACACTTGTGCTTTGTTTGTCCCCAAGCAAATAGAGCTTTTAAGAACTTATAAACATTTTTGAATATTCTTAGTTTCAAAGTTTATTGCTATCTAAGAAGTTAACTAAAAATCAATTTTGAAAAATGACTTGTGTACCATTGGGAATCACGACTTTCTAAAGAACGCTCGATTACAAAATTTCAGTTTACAACTTACTCGTTCAAACATCATACTTTAAAAACACATGTGTTAGGAAAAGATTCATAGCACTCTCTGTCTCTCTAAACATTTTCATACATACTAACAATGACCACGTTCCCTATCTATTTATAAGAGAGAAGATAACATTTCTAACTACAAAGAGAATATTCTAATTTAAATATCACTCAGCGTTGCAAAGCATTACTAGCAACAACAAAGAATCCAAAGAAAAATGTTTTGCCTTCCAAAAATGAAAAATAAAAAAATATTTCAAATTAGCGACACATTTTAAATGGAGTACGTTTTTCGTCTAATTCGTCGATATATAGGTAAGCATTTCCAACAGATTTTTTGTTTTTCATTTTTGAAAGGCTAAGCATTATTTTTTTGGATTCATTTATCACTAATACTTATATTCATACTCACATTTATACTCATACACACACTCATAACAATATTCATATACATACTCATGCACATGCTCATACTCACACTCGTACTCGTACACATACTCACACTCATACTTATACTCATACACATACTCATACTCATAGACATACACATACACATAAAAAGTAAATATTCTAACATATGTATCACTCAACATTGTATAGCATTTCTAGGTCTAACAACAGGTGTTTAGTTTAGATATTTGGTCAAATACAATAAAAGAAACCCTTATTAATGGATAAGTAAATAGATATTGAACTAACTTGGCGTAATAAATTTTTAAAAGGGCTATCTACTACTAAGCCAGTGAACCTAAATTAGGTAGGTTTATAGTTGGTGGGATTTTGGATTAGACAAATGAAGTGTTCATGTCTTTAAGTTAATATTTTGACTAGTCCATTTTTACAACAAATAAACATTTTCATAAGTAATGTATATTGTTATGTAATTTAAACTGTGGTTTTAGAACATATTTATGCTATACTGTTGTTATATATTTATCTCGTAAGTTTATTACCTTTTGTGAAAATCATATTGACTTAGTTAACATTGGGCAAAAGCAGGTTTACATACAAGGAAATTGCTTCTTAAATAACTACATATTAAGTATATCGTCCTTTTGTGGGAATCTTGTTGTCAGGTATGTATAGTTCCATATTTGGTATCACACACACACACATACACACACATACATACATACATACATACATACATATATATATATATATATATATATATATATATATATATATATATATATATATATATATATATATATATATATATATATATATATATATATATATATATATATATATATATATATATATAAATATAAAGATGACTGTTTCATTGACATTGTATTTGAAGATCACCACCGACCATCACTGCATTTGGTCTTATTTTAGGTGGTTAAAAATATTGACATATTTGGTAACATGTATGATCATAAATGAGACCATTTTCCAATGTAAACATAACACTTTTATAACCATGTTTTCAAACAATATCTTAAATATAATAAAAATCAAATACACATGGACAACCATTTTGTTCCATTAAATATTAGGATTAGAATAATGCAACAAAACATTTCTTTAAATCTAAGAACTTAAATAACATAATAGAACTTACTTGCATACATTACAACAAAAATGGCCTATTGTGAAGAAGATGACATTCGATAATAAAACTTACTTGCACACATTACAACAAAAATGGTGTATTGTGAAGAAGATCACATGCGATAGAATTAAAAATATGAAAAAGAACACAGCTTGCAATCAACATCATCATATATTTCTTTGCTTCCTACGCAGCTTCAATAATAGTTGCTTGAATTGCATTTGTTGAGTTTATCAAGCCTGGGATGATATCCATGGATCCTAGAGACATTGGTGGGTCGATCCAACCAATAAAGGGGCACTTCGAGTTGGTTTTCAAACAAGACAAGAACGGCTACCATGGGTAGTGCTCGTTCATGAGGTGAATGACATTTCACCCACAAGTACAAATCGTCATTTAGTTTTCTTTAAAAGTGTAGGATTTGAGAAAAAAGATGTACGCGGTTGAGGGAAGAAGATAATGTAGGGTATAAGGAGATAAAATCTGTTAATCAATTATATACGTAAAAATAAATTCAGACGTAAACAAAAGGGAGAGCTGAAAACATTAGGATGAAATTGCTTTCATGTGCTGGCACTACTAGAAAAAGGCTATTGTTCCTACGGATATTCCCGAGTAAAAAAATTCTTCGGAAGTTCCTATGTATTTCCAAGGGAATTCCTAGCAAATGTGGATAACGCGCCATGAATGAAGCTCCTCAGAAACCCTCAGAATTTCCTACACATTTCTTAGGGAATTCCTAGAAAACTCTATCCCTCGTAATTTCCTACACATTTCCTAGGGAATTCCTAGAAACTTCTTTCCCTCGGTTTTTTATGGCAAGTTTAGAGGAAATTCCTAAGGAAAAAAAATATGTTTTTTGGTTTTTTGAGGTTCAAACATGTGTCTATTTTTCGTATTATGCAAAGCTTTGTTATATACTAAATAATGTCATCTCACTAACTTATCACGTTATACACATATGTAGGTGCATATATGTGACATCCGCCTAAAATGGATTCGGGTCAACCTAACCCAATTGGAAATTTAATAAACCCTACTCGAGCTTAGTTGACGCTAATAGGATCAAAATCCATACAATACGATATAAAATGACGTTAATAGCAATATAGCATAGTATAACATTATAACTATAATCAAATTAAATTATGATACCATATTAAAATCAAATCAAAGTATGATGCTCTAATTAAATTAAAAGAATCAAACTTGAATGCTATAATTAAACTTCAAATCAAAGTAGATTGTTATAATCAAATAATAACCTATTTTTTTTATAAAACTCTATTTTTATAAACTCTACATTAAATTTTATAAAATTTTTATATTAGTTAGTGTATTACATAGAGATTCTTGTGCTAGTGGGAAATTATGAAGACCACCAAAAGCCAAAAGTTATTCCCATTGTCTCCGACTCACACCTCCCATCATCTTTCCTTTCATTTTTCTCCCAACACATTATTCTCATCACCACTCAAACCATATCTATTCTTTCTCTCACTCTCAATCTCGAAATTCCTTCTAGAAATCTTCATATTTCAGCCAAGAACACTCCAATATACTCAAATCTTCATCCCTCTTGAAGCATTCATCAAGGTATGTTGTTAAAAGTCTCAAATTCATGAATGAAACAAATTAAATCCACCAAACTATCTAAAACTCATTTTATGCATAAACCTGATTTTTCTCAGGATCCCATCAATACAATAAGAAGTTCTGGAAATTTTTAGAAAATAACTTATTTTTATTGAATTACTATAATTATTGCAATAAAATAGGGCAATAATTCACATAAAATACTTTTTACAGTCAATAAAATCTGGGAAAATTTTGGAACAACCCATATATTGAGTAAAGTGGATTTATAAAGTTTCATGCATTTATATTATAGTTTGATGCTTATTTTGTATTTTATTTTGTTGTAGATAAATAAATTGCAAAATATAGTTATGTATGTTAAAAACTAGATTTTATATTTTTTGCACCTTATTAACATTTTAAAGACTCCATGACAAAATTTACAGATTTTTTTAAGAATGTTTGCTTATTTTTCCAGATTTAATGATTATTTAATGGTTTAAATGGATAATAAACAGCTACACATGTCCAAAAATTATAAAACAGTATCAGAATATCATATATAACATGTTAATCATCAATAAAAAGTCTAATGAATTTATCTTAATATTTTCCTATTATTTATGATTTTATTGATTAGTTAATAATGAAAAACATAAGAAATACTTTCCATAGTCCAAAATATCGAAAATATTTACAGTAGGCTCAATATAATGTTAGAAAATTTTCCAGAATTTTTGGGAATCATTTATTATTTTTCCCGAATTTTGTTGTGTTTTAATTATTAAAATACTAAATAAATACTAAAGAAGTTAAGAAAAATATGAAAATTTTACAGTAATTACTATTTTATGAAATAATGATTTTCGGATAATTTCAGAATGTTTCATTACTGTTTAGTATTTAAAACCATTTTCCTAAACATCTAAGCATGTAAAAATGCATTTTTAATGATTATTTCATATAAATAATTGTTTATAATATATAAAATCTGTAAATACTTATAATTTGACTAGTTATTATTTTAATAAGAAATTATTAAAATCTTGCCTAATATGAAGATATAAATTAATTAAGCAAAGTAATTAATTCAATTTAAAATTCATTTAACATATGAATACATTAATATTCAAAACAAAATTTGGATTATTGTTAATTCGTCTAATATAAGAATATGTGTCTAATTATTTTTATTAATACTATATTCCCGTTTATCGATTCCTAAGCCAAAACTATTAATTATATTAGGTTCTACGACATTTTGACTCGAGCCGTCTATCGTACAACACGCGCATTCCTTATTGGACTAATGTGAGTAATCTACCCCATATTTTATAATTTTCAATACTTTTGGGGTGTATCATGTGGTTCTAATATGTTTTCAACTTCATTTTATTATTTTATCACAATTGAGACATTGTTGGGACATTTATACTTGAATCATTATTTGTATAATTATTGTTTGTTTACGCTACATGTACTTGTAGTGCATTATCATTTTTAGTATAATCTCCATGACTATGCCCGTATTCTTGAGGTACGTTATGGACAATAACAGCGCTATTGGGTTGACCACCCCGCCTTGGGATGCTAAGGAGATTGATCGCACGTGGTTGTGTGTGTATGATGATTAGATGCTCCATCCTATACATATATACATATATATGTATATATAGGGTGAGGACTTATTGTTGTTGTTATCATTTGTTAATCAATTTTTGATTTATAAACTGTTATCTCAATAACAGTTGCTTGCCAACTTCAAAAGAAAACAAATTTCAAATTATTCAAACTCACAATTTTCTTTAATAAAACTAGATTACTCACCAACTCTCGTAGTTGACCTGTTTTTACCCATGATGCAGATTTGAAGAATGAAGTTGATGAAAAGTAGGGTGTACCTTAGAAACCCACAAGACTATTTAAATTTGATGTAATAAATGTTGTTATATTTGGATTTGTATTTGTATGTTGTGGATCTTGTTTGCATACTTAGTACTTAATTGAATCTAATCATATTATAACATAGTTGTCATGAGACTTTGAACAATATATCACGCCTTGATCGATTCCGCCAAGGATCGGGGTGTGACAATATATACCATCCATACTTATTACTATTCATAACATTATAATATTAATCTATATGTATATATAGACATGTGTGTTTGCATATATAACACGACATCCACATGTATACATACATATACATATACATTAACACACACACACACACACACACACACACATATATATATATATATATATATATATATATATATATATATATATATATATATATATATATATATATATATATATATATATATATATATATATATATATATATATATATATATATATATATATATATATATATATATATATATATATATATATATATATATATATATATATATATATATATATAAAGAGAGAGAGAGAGAGACACACACACACACAAATGAGATAAGCAAGTTTCTAGTAATGGGTTCCAAATGTGTAAAAGTACGTAATACGTATGCGGATGTATATATAATGTATAAGTTGGTGAAATTAAAGTTTTACAAAATATGGAATAAAAAACAATGTTTGAACCGAGAAACACAAAATAACAAGTTGTGGTTCTTGGGTATCACTAGTAAATGTTTAGTAATTTCCGAGGGATTTTCTACAACCACTAAAATCTGTTTAATCCGTTGCGAATGTATAGGAAGTTCCGAGGAATTTCCTAGGGAAAAAAATTCGTTTTTTGGTTTTTGAGGCTGAAACATGTGTAACACAAATGATAGAAAGAAATACACAAATTGAAGATCAAGTTGCCGAACTCATGAAACTTGTCTGTAAACAAAGAACCGGGAATCAAACTGAATACCTCCGTTCCGACTCGGTTATACAATGTGTGCTATTGTTAGAAATACTTGTACGTTTATTATACAATTTTATTATTGTGTTTGTAGGTTGTTTAAACTTGGGTTGTAATGAATACTTTTGGTCACTATTTCATTATTACCTTGAATTTGGTTATTTGTATTAAATTTTTTTCTCCATTTTTCGGCAGAAAAAATTTGACAATTTTCATGCTTTTTAATATTTTTTTGCTGCTCTACGTTTACTCAGAAATCCCTAGGAAATTCTGTAATAAAATGTCACCAAAAATGTCACCAAAAAATCATCATGTAAGAGGTATCACTCGAAAATTCCTTGGAACTTGTTTCCTCGGAACTTTCTAGGGAACCCGGTTCCTCGGAAGTCTTCCCAGTAAATCCGAGTATAGGAAAAACATCTTAACTACCTACAAGCTATTTTCCTCAAAATTTTCTCGTAAATTTTATTAGAAATCCCTCGTAAACATTTTGCTAGTAGGGTTTTTTCGAGAAATGACAATTATTCGGAAATACCTAGAAATGACTGTTTCTTAGGAATTTCCTAGAAAATTTTTCCTAGGAATTCACACATTTTTCTAAAAGTGTGGGCATGTGTTGTCGGATACCAGAAAATCAAACCATAAGAAACAGTCTTGCAAGTAAAAGAATTGGACTAAAGTTGTAAATTTCAACAAATCGCAACGAACATTTATATATTTTACTATTGTCATTATTAGCATTTTATTTTATAAAAATAAAGTTTTTATAACGATAATAGATAATCTAATAATTCAATTTCAATAACGAAATACGTTAACAATTAACCGGATAAACAGATAAAGTTAAGTCTTCCTTAAGGATTTTGGCTTTGCGTTATATTCTTAAGATTACAATTACAATGTTACAATGTCTAATACACATTACGTAACCCACGTTTGTATATAATAACGCGTTGAAAAATAAGTATCGGAAGATCAGTGGAAGTTGCTTGAATTTGGCCACCCTATGCCTGCATGTGTTCATACAAGTTACAAAACCGTGTATTTTATAGTTCAATGTCACGGCCGTAATTGAAAAGGCAGCCCGCTAGTGGCCAGCTGCCGGAATGAATCGAACAATCACATGCCTGGTTCCCACGTTTATTTCTGCTTCCAGTTTTCTATGTTGATGTGGCACTATCACGCCGCCAATCTAATAGAACATTTCGTTCATACGGATTTATTTGATTATTTATGGTCTCATGAAATAAAACATATATATCAGATTTGACTTGCTTTAATATTATGTATTGTTGTTGTATGTCGTGTCAACTTCCTACTTTAAGAGAGTTTGATTTAAAAGAAATGTCTCACGAAAGAGACATAGGAATGATGTTTGTTAGAACATTTCAATATCTTAATTGAAAAAATAAATGATGATATAATAATAGACAATGAAAATATGTAAATGAACTCGAGAAAAGACATTAAACAGCCAACTGTAACGAAAGAGACGTGAGGTGTGCTTTTATTTCTTTTAAAAGAAAGAGTTTCAATTCAAAAGAGAAATCAAAATTCTCTGGCTTATGCTATGTCAAAAAATAATCCAAAAATTATAGGTTTCCCTGAAATAGCGATACATTTGATAATGAGATCAAGTGTAAAAGGCGAAATTGTCTGAAATGGTCCCGTATGTTTAAGTTACTTTCTCGGAGATTTCATTATAAAAAGACAAAATTATTTTGAGGTTTCTCAGTTTTAATTCTAAACTGGGATATATAGCTTTAACTTTCACAGCATATAAGTAAGGGGTGTTTGGATTTGTATTTCAAAATGACTTGTTCGTAGACCCCAGTTTAGGATACTGAAATGGCCGAATGCAGAATTTGCGAACAATTAATGAATCTCACTCAATATAATAACAAATTTGTCAAATGTTTCATGTATTCAAAGATTTTGGAGCATACTACATGAATTTCGTGATAAACAATGAAGAGCATATGAACTTTCTTTCTCGAAAATAATGTATCGGATTATTCAGGGCCGGTCTTAAGGAAGTGCGACCGCACAGGGCTCTGACGTGCACGCAGAGGTCGTCATGCGGTCAAAAATAAGAATTAACCTAACATTCACTAGTATAGTGGAGTCAGGGTCGATCCACAGGAGCTACGTGGTCAGCCTAGATGAGAGATTACCAACTAATAGTGTCACGGCTATAGTCGGAGGAATTAATTTCTATCTGTCTACCTCAAAGCAATATTCAAACACCCAAGCCAAGCTTAGCTATGTCCAAATAACCTAGTTACTTTCTGAACTCAGAAGTACATCTCTGAATCAGGAGCAATTGAAGGCATTCAAACTAGCAAAACCGAGCATAGCACAAACTAGCTAATAACTAACAGTTCTAAGAGACAGTTAATAGCCAAAGTTTAATGCCTAACCTAACCAAGTTAGCCACTGTTTTCAGCAAGGGAAAACAGTCCCAACTAAGTCACAAACAAGTTCAATCACAATCAAACAACCAAATAACAAACTAACATTCAAAACACCGAAAAACCAATATCAACATTAACCGAATGATTGCATTTACTCAAACCAATATCCAAACATCAAAATCAGTAACTAAACACTACCAAAAACAGAACCCTAAGCTGGAGATCGATGGTTGTCACACCCAAAGATTCAACTCAAGCTTACAAATGTTTAACTAAAGTGAAATAAAATCTAAAAACATGAAAATACCAAATTATAGCTTCTGGAATGGAATCCTCGAGTCAAAGAGCTTCTAGGTCGATGTTTACACCAAGTCTTTGCTAGGGTTTTCGGCCGGAAATGCCTCTATTTATAGTTGCAAATTTCCCGTGACCGCGCCGCGCAAATGTGAAATCCGCGGCGCGCGTACTTATCCTTTCCCCGTTTTTTCGTCATTTAAATGTGTTCCACCGCCTTACATCCGCGGCGCGCAGGAGATAAACCCGCGGCGCGCGTACGTCTTCTCTTGATTTTGTATTCTTTCCATACTTTTTCCTTTTTGTACACTTTTAGTCCCTGTTTATGTTCTTTTTCTCCAGACAAGTCCTGACACGAAAAGTGAGAATACCCATGCATATATGATATAATTTTACCGAGAACAGGGCTCAACAACGCCTAAAATACTTGATATCACTAGGCGTTGTCAAACACCCCACACTTGTGCCTTGCTTGTCCCCAAGCAAGAGAGTTTTTAACAAATTATAATAGAGAATCGAACAGTTTTTGAATGTGTTTAGTTTCAAAGCTTATTGCTCTTCGAGTTAGAATGGAATAGTTCGTGAAAACATAATTGAGTTGTTCTTTGGAATTCATGGCTTTCTAAAGAACCCTTGATTACAAACTTTCTGTCCACAGTATAGTGTACTTACTCGTTCAGATTCTAAAGGCCATTAAGGAATTGTCCATGACTTTCGATGTTGTCCGTGTAGCGAGCTTTCAGAAATACCATCCCAGACCAGACGATCTTAGGTGGTAAGGTGCATAAGGCCCACCCATTTTAGACTTACCGGCTCGAATAACAAAGGCCATAGATTGACTTTTCCTTCCTAAATTCCAATCCTAAAACGGCTCAATCTTCTAAACTCGTAAAACTCAACTTATTTGACTAACTAATAGCATGATCACAACTAAACAGTATTTGTTGAAAAATACTGATGCTATCACAATCACAAACCATTCATTTCAAAATTGCAATTCATTAAAATTTTTGAAAAATATTGCTAAAAATTGAAAAATTGATCAGTTCTGCAAAATTTTCAAAAATATCTCTTTCGACCGTCCACACCCCACACTTAAAACCGTACAACGTCCCCGTTGTACAAAAAATTATTTTAAAACAAGGGAGAAAGAGTTACCCCTTTTTGGACGATGGACTGCTTGGTGCTCAATATCACAGGTATAATGCGTACAAAAAAAATCCTCGATTCATATGCTGAAGTTGTAGCGCTACAGTAGGACACGCCGGTGGTCAAGACAAGTGGAGGGGGCACGGTGACCCCACACTTGTCTGAGACAACTCCCTCTCAATTTGATATATCATGCACAACTTAAACAAAAATTGAAAACACACATGACAGAAAATAATAAAATAATATACAGATAGATGTGTCATAAGTTTATACATAAATCCCAAAAATAAAAAGAAAGAAAGAAAGAAAGAAAACATCAATCACTACCCGGCGGCCTGGAGGGTCCAGCCTCATGATCGTGAGACCGGGCTGGGAATGGTCGGGGGTGTCTGCCCTGGGATGATGCGATCTGTATAAGTACCTCCCCGATCCATTCTAGCTGGTCCTGGGTCCTCGAGAGCTGGTCCTCAATCCGCGCGACTCTGGCCTCCAGTCGGCTGAGGGCTGGTGAGTCATCCTGCTGTGGCCGCGGCTGTGCAGGCTCTGGTGCCGGTGGCTCTGGCCTCCGGCGTCTCCTGCCGGGCTGGGCGTATGCAGGCTGAGGTGCCTGAGGAGGCTCGATCGGAGCCCGGATGTACTGCCCTGGTCGCTGTTGCTCAATGAGCAACATCCTCTCCAAAGTGCGTGCTGGCGTGCGCGATGGAGGCAGAGCAGTCAGAGAGGCAGCTACTGGGGCAGTAAGAATGCCATAGGAACGGGCCAGGCGGGTAATGAAATACCCCCTGGCTAAAGGGCTGCTGGAGGAGGCGCCGGTCGCGTGGGTGGAGAAGGCAATCGCGAGGGCAAAGGGAAGATGGAGGAATCGGGACGGGTCGAGGAGAACCCACAAAAATGTCATATCATCGCCTGACACCTTCTCGCCCCCCTCCCGGTGCATGATGGAGGTGGAGACGATACGGTGCATGAGGCGATGAAGAGGATCACGTAAGTGGCTCTCCCTCGAGGCCCCTGCCTCATACCTGACGTTGGACAGCGGTGCCCAAACCTCCATGTTGGGGGGGCGCTCCGGCTCCCCCTGAATGCATGACCCGAAGAACCGGGTGAAGAAACGGTGCTGGAGGTCCGCTGGCGTGTAAATGCCCGTGCGTCTCCCGAACTCCCGGAGGTTGCACTCCCGGTGCACACCTCCCAAACGAAAACGGACCATCCTAGAGCGTGGGTCTCCCGCCCTGAGAGCGAAATGGACAGTGGAGATGAACTCCAGTAGCAGCTCCGTATAGACCACGTCCTCGTCCGTGGCCATGATCCTGTCCCAGCCACGGCATGTGAATGATGCCTCCTCGTGGGTCCAGGTGCGATGTAGGAATGGCTCAATCGCCTCCCAGAGCCCAGCGTCCCTCAGGATGTCTCGGTCTATAACCGTCGCCTCAAGAACCCGGCGATGAATCAACGCGTCCCTCCGCGAGGTATACTCCACCGAAGTGTCAAGCTCTGCGGGAAACTGAAGGAAGGCATGGTCTCGTCTGAACATCATCTGTGAAAGAAAAATATAGCCACAAAACAAATTTTTTTTTTTGCAAAATCAGTCCTTTTTCTTCCCTACCGAACCGCGGCGCGGCCCAAGAGCAAGGGCGCGGCGCGGCGTACGCCTGTTTGAAAACCCGGGATTAAATCCCCATTTTAACCTGCTAAATCTCAATTTAATGATACCACAAGGTAGCCTAGGTTCCGATTAGCTCATCTAGGGTGTCCATTTGGCAAAACAAACACCCTATGGGCTAGCATTAGTGATTCTAAGTTTTTGAACTTTTTGGAATAAAACCCTAAAATTAACTACCTAATAACTAGTTTAAACAGCTAATAGATAGTTAAAAGAGTGTACCTTGGTAGTAGAAACACAATAAGCAAGAAAAAGTGCAAGAAATTTTTGATCACCAGAGCTCCGAGTCGTGTGATTCGAGTTGTGAGCCGCGGCTCACCGGATAAAGGCGAAAACCGTCTGATCGTTTCCCGCGGCGCGCATTTCTTGTTTCCGCGGCGCGCGTGTCGCTAATTCAACCCCTGCGCATCGGGTTGAGTTTCGAGGCCGCGTCGCGCACTTCCAAAATCCCGCGGCGCGGTCTTGAAGATTCCAAAACCTTTTCACACGACCCCACACTTGCTTCAAACCACTAATACCTGCAAACGATTGATGTATTTTCTAAATTAATCCTAAGAAATATAAAATCTACTTATGACACGATGGGTTGCCTCCCAACAAGCTCTAAGTTTAACGTCTTCAGCCAGACGTGCAGTCCTTCTACAGCTACGGTGGATCGTATGCCTTCTTCCTTTGCTAATTTTCAGTCACCACCGCCCCTTTGTTGTCCCGCTGCCCTTCAAACTTTCCTGGGTCGAATGGCTTGTTGGTTCTCCTGTTGCTGCCGAGTTGCTGCTTTCTGATTAACTCCCGTGAATGCTTGGAGGTAGCTTTGAACCTCCAAGCTCGATCCTTCCTTCTATATCTCTTCAAAGTCAAAGGCTTGACATGAAGCGTGCCCAGCGCCTCTTCCAGTAGTTGTTTCATATCTTGTTTGCTAGTGTCTCGCATGCTATCTTCAGGTTGCAATTTTGGCTTGCAGTACCAATAAAAATTTTCCAATCGAATGGGATCGGAGGGCAACATATCAGGATGCTTCCATACGTCCTCATCGATGGTATTTATTACATCTAATCTTCCATTCATGAATGGATCATGAGTGGTGATAAAATCATGTTTATTATTGTTTCCAAATTTCAATTCGTCAACATCAACTTCTTGATCATCGTCCAACAGGTGGATCGGAACCAAGAGTGAACGACTTGTTTGATCTGATGATGGTACAAAGTCACCCATCATCAGATCCTTTCCTTCAAATTTCTCAAAATTTTCAAATATTACAGGGTCAGGGGTAGTATTGTCATCTACACCCCCTTCCTCAAAAATATCAACAATTTCAACAAATTCGGGAATTGTTGGGCTGGGATCTGTACTGTCACTTACAGTCCCCTCCACAACATCCTCGTCAACCAAATTGTCTGGTGATGATACAGATTCACCCATCACCAGATTAACATTCTCAAAACCCTCAAAAACATCAAAAGCTGTTGAGTCAAAGGTAGCATTGTCACCTACAACCTCTTCCTCAACAACCGTTTCGACCATCTCAATGGTCTCTTGATTTTCCCTCGGTGTATGCCCTTCCATCACATATTCAGGTGATGCAAGTTCACACACATTATCATTGGTATAAAAATCACCCACCTCCAGTTCTGGCGAAGGTGGTGAACATTTCCAATTTTCCTCCATCTTATCTAAAGAAGCTTGCAATTTTTCAAGGGCTTCAGCCTGGTCCTTCTGCTCGTGGTAGTTGTTATACATAAATACCCAAAGTTGGGCCCAAGTTACAGAATTCTCAGGCTGAGATGACTCCTCGGTCCGCCATCCATTGTCATAGAATGATCCATTATAACAATCATCCTCGTAATAGGTGTCGGCCGTATTTTCATAATAATCATACTGATCCGGGTACATGTAATCACCCATTATAAGGATGTACACTTACCAAAATTCAGCAAACTAAAAGCAAACATCAAAAATCAGAAACTAAGTCCTACAACTCACCTAACCTAAGTGTTGAATAATGTTTTTATGTTTTTATGTGACCATCACTGAAATAAGTCGAAATGTTTTTTTAACAAATATTATCAGTATTTCAGGTTGCGTGAATTCAAGATAAAAAACAAGAATAAATCAAGACCCGAGAAACTTTGAGAAAACATCCAAACCTGAGGAAGTAACGCTACAAACCAAAGAGCAAAATACAAAATATCACACTGCTACAGCAATCACGACGCGACAGACCCTATGGTCGCGACGTGAAGAGAAGAACAAAGACAGAAGACCAAATTGCTACAGCGCTCGCGACGCGACAGCAAGGGTGGTCGCGACGCGAAGACTTCCAGTGCGAAGCTCCAACGTGACACCACCAACTTTCTAATCGCGAGACTACCAACGCACCATCCTTCGCGACGCGACCAAAAGCAACGCGACCAAAAGGAAACGCGACGAAAAGCTCGACATACCAGCGAAGACGCACTGACCCGACAAAAAGCGCACCGACCACCAGCAAAGCCCCTTCGCGACGCGACGGACCATATGGTCGCGACGCGAACGCTGTGTTCAGTGACTATAAATAAGATGCAAACCTCTTGCCATTCTTGTGTAGAAAATAAAACCTTACACCACATACTCATATACTCTCCAAGAAACCCACGACCAAACACCTCAAGACACTCAAATTTCTGAACTTGTCAACGAGAACCAAACCGCACAACCGCAAGAAACAAAACCTCTACCCAACACCATACAAAACCTCTACCCGACACCTACAAAACCTCTACCCGACACCATACAAAACCTCTACCCGACACCAAACAAAACCTCTACCCAACACCATACAAAACCTCTACCCGACACCAAACAAAACCTCTACCCGACACCAAACTTCAAAACCTCTAAACAACCTCAACCCGAATACCAAACTACAAAACCTACACACCCTCTACCAAATACATACACCACGAAAACTAAACCACAAAAACCCCGTGCATCTCAATTAAACCGACACCAAAAACCCATTTCACCAAACACCAAAAACTACCAAACCTCATCCTACCGAAAAGAACAAGAATCGACGCTTCAAAGAAAACACCATCTTCATCAGCTATCGATAAGTTCTTTTGAAATTATCTGTGTCGTTATTGATTTATTTAAACTGTTATAAATCAACTGTACCAAATATCCAATACATCCGAATTGAACCTTGACAACGAAAACATATGTGGACTGTATTTAACCGAGATATCTAACTTCTAACTTCTAACCTTTTTATTTATTGTAAAAACACTTTATCGTTGATAATGGCGTTTATTACATCTAACCTCTAACTTCTAACATTTACTTTATTTACCGCTTTCTGTATATTTAAATACTGTCTAGCTTAGATTTACCGCTTCATTTTACTTATTTATAGTTTTCAGTAACTTAGTTTTAGTTTATATTTATTCCGCATAGTATAGATAAAATACATATCTGTCACACAGTAATCGGCTTAAAAACCTTACTCGTGGAGATCGGTTATCGTATTCTTATTTTCAACAATAGACTTATCCAAGTGGGAGACTGTTGGATTAGGTGTCTAAGCCATGACTTATAATTGTATTTATGTTATAAATAAAAGCAAAGTCCATTTGGGTTGCCCTCATAGATGGAGGATAGATGCATAGTTCAGTAGAGAGGATAGTTGATTTATTAATTGTTTAATAAATCAATAGAAAATAAATATATGGTTTATTAATATATTTAAGTGTTAATATATTAATTAGATACTATAATAATTTATTAAGATTTAATATAGAATTAATTGGATTTAATTTAGTGATTAAATTAATTAATAAAAGGTGCAGGGACTGGTTGGCATTTATTCAATAGTTGAATAACTGGCCAGGTAAAACCAAGGACCAAAGTTGGCGCCACCCTGGAGACTCTTCCAAGGGTTGGCGAAACCCTAATTAGGGTTTTGGGGAGTCTGGTCCAAGTGGCCAAAAGCCTTGTCCATTTGGAGGCTTTCTAGGGTTTCAGGTGTAACCCTAGGAGGCTATAAAAGGAACCCCCTGGGCACCTCTTATTCATGCCATCTCTCTCTCTGGGTTACTCTGCTGAACTGATTCCTCCATAGCTTGGGTGTGACTTGCATTTGAGGCAGGATTCTTTTGATGCTTGCTTCAAGGATCATAAGATCAAAGGTTGGTTTTCTCAATTAATCTTTAGAAATAATTGTATACTTTAGGGTTTTAGTTTATTATCTTCATAGAAGAGAACATAGATAATCTTAGGGTTGCATGTGAACCATAAGAGTTATTTGTTCATTGATTGCATAGAAACCCTTCATTTTTAGTATTCATCCCCTTTATATTACCCTCTTTCACTTCTCATGTTTCATTCACTTGACTCGTTATCTCCAAAATGTATTTTCACTAGAATCCTTCACTAGAATGCATCAGCGTCATATCACATGCTTTGACTGGTATCTCAACATGCTTGCTTTTTATACTTAGGGCATTAATTACTCTTGGTGATACCCCATGTCTGGACTAGGATGGAAAGAACATAATCAGTCCACCCTAGCCTCTTATGCTTTTAGAAAATGTACATCGCGAAGGGGTTGATACCTCCCCAGTAGATTCCTCTGGATTCCCTTACAGGAACGTCATCCCCCGGGTACAAGAACATTTCTATTACTTTATATTGCTGTGCATTTCATATCATAATACCAGTCCATTATAAACGCATTGAGGCTACTTGCCCAAAAACTTTCTTTCATAACATTGTGGCTTGTTGCCAAAACGTACTTTCAAATCATTGTGGCTTAATGCCAAAACTTGCTTTCAAATCGTTATGACTTTGTGTCAAAATATACTTTTCAAATCGTTAGGGCTTAATGCCAAAAATTGCTTTCAAATCGTTATGACTTTATGTTAAAATATACTTTTCAAATCGTTAGGGCTTAATGCTAAAACATGCTTTCAAATCGTTATGGTTTTATACGAAAACATACTTTTCAAATCATTAAGCCCTGATGCCAAACCATGCTTTCAAATTGTTATATAAGACTTTCATAATCATAACATAGATAAGTAAACTTGCATATCATTTCATATTAGAAAATCACATAAAACTATATAAACATTTTTCCATGTACCCCATAGTAGGAAAAAGCACATGTACTCACCTTAGTAGCTAGGTACGTCTAGCTACACTAATCCACATAACTCTATCATTTCGTTGCTTCCAAGCGTCCTTCAATCTCTATTAATCTAATAGGAGATTAAAACTTATTAGACAACTAAACATGTAGTAATTGTCTAAACATTTTTGAACTATTTCTAGTCATCATCTAGTTCCATTCCAATGGTTAAGTATGACTTTTTAAGGCATAATAACCATTTTGGACATTTTTACCCCTTTTGTCCCATTTTGACCAAAAATAGTGTTTTCGGTTTCTATAAAGTTATCCTAGAACAAACTAGGAGTTTAACTTCTCTTAAACTCACTTTAATTGTTAAGCGTCAAAAGAAATCCTTATTTTACTCATTTACGCCGTTTAGGCAAACCTTGATAATTATAGTTTCTAAGTGTCGAAACCGTTGAAAATCATGATATTCTATGTTCACTTGACAGTAATATGTTCTCAACACTTTATAAATTCCATTTAAACAATTTATACATTTCATTTCATGTGATTCTTGCATAAACAAAACTTGTCCCTTAAAGATGGAATTCACAATTCCATTTCAAATCTCAATATTTCCAAATTCCAATTCTAATTTGAAGTTATGAGATTATTAAACAAACATAAGTCTTTTATCCGTTCACATATCCAAAGAGTGTTTCCATATCATATATATATATATCAAGAACTCCATTCTTTTCCTTTTAACAATGGAATTACCGATTCCACTACCAACTACAAGATATATTTATATTGTCATAAAATTGACCTAAATCGTTGTTTCATGTTTTGGTGATTCCAACCAGTTACAAAATTCATTATGTAAATTTATATAAATCTTATCAAGAGCTTTGAATTCATAACTTCCAACTTCAAGAACACAAAAACTCATCCATGAAACATAGTACTCAAGTCAATACCCATACCAACACATTCCCAAGTGTTTTGAATTCATAATTTTTTAGAAACCCAAAAAAAACCAACTCCAAATTCACCATTCATAATGAGTTTTCATATTTAATACACTAAGGTTCCAAAATCAGCTTTCACCTTTAAATTTCTTGGCTGAAATCTGAAATTAATAATTGTTCTTGAACTCACTAAGATTATAAGTCAGAAAACTAGTTCTGATTCCAACATGCATTCATAAAATTTCAAGCTCAATAGTTAGGTTTCAAAAATCACCCCTTTACCTTGAAGTTTCTGCTCACAGATCAGAAACGTTATTGACCATTCACTCGAAATCAGACCTGAAAGAGGTTCCTCATCAGAATCGTGTGTCAAACCCGACATGCATCACAGATTTCAAACTATGGTTCCAAAAATCTAGAACTTACCTTTGAGATTTTCTATGCAAAGCTCAAGAAATCTGAAATCATGGATATTCTTTTCCCTTCTTATGAATCCCCTGATCCAATCCATTTTTAAAGTGACAAATCAGCACCAATTTCAACATGCAAGAACAATTCCAGATTTGCTAAACTAGGGTTCATATAATCAATATATACCTTCTTAAATTTTTTGCCCCAGAACTTCATAAATCTGACATTGATGGAGGATTAGTCATGAAATTGAGATTCGAGACCTTCCTTGACCGACACTAGCCGACCACCGGCCACCAGGGCATCTTCGGTCACCGCCAGCAGCTCCTAGATCGGTATCTTCGACCTCAAATTCACTGATGAGTTGCTGCCAGTACTATGCCTCCCTATCGTCCCTCTTTACTGGCCTCGCACACCCACAGACGGCACATGCACACCCATCTAAGTCGTCGCCGTCAGAAACTCACCCTCCGCCACCACCGCCTCCTGCGTAAACGCGGTTGTCGCCGGCGCTGCTTCTGGTCCTCATCTGGTTCTCTCTTACATTTGCTCGAAAATCATGGCCTGACGTGACTCTTGCCTCTCTCGATCTCGATTTTACATTCACGCATATACACAATAGATGTGTGTGTGGTTTTCTTTGCTTCATGTTTCTCTCCCGATTTCCCCTTCTAGAAGTGATGTACGAACTTTCTTGGGAAGATGCATAACCCACAGGAACACGTGAACTGATGGTTGGGATTTAAATGGAAAATGACAAAATTACCCCTAGCTCATGACTTAGATAAATTCCTAGCTTTTTGCTCATTATTTTTAATGATTTTCTCATAGCCATAACTTCCGTACATGACTTCATAATTTTACGAACCTTATATCCTTGAAAGGACGGAAACGAGCTTAACAACTTTCATGTTTTGAGTTTTCTCTAAAAACCAATGGATTTCGACTTATCGGGCTGAAAACATGGACCTTCGGAATGTTGCGTTTCCAATCAGCACATTCTTAAATTCTTGTCCAACTTTGCAAGCTTGTAACTTCTTCATACGAACTTCGTTTCCATTGATTCTTTTTGCAATTGTTTCAATTTCATGGCCTTTACCGTTTTCCCATTCGCCCATTTTCGTATCTTACTTCTAGGATACGGTTTTGCGGCCCTGAAGTTGATCATTTTCATCATTTATTATGAAATTCATATTTTCATATTCTTTTCCATCTTTACGCTTAGGCCTTATACACTTGTGCCATAATTACATAAAACTTATATAACTCCATATAATATTCATTCCAAATATTTATATCTATTGTTGGTCATGTGAAATGACAATTACGCCCTTGTTAACCATTTTATGATTCTTAGATTTTATTGAAATTCTAAACTTATTTTCATTCTTTTAATTTCTTAACATCCAAATTTGTGGATGTTTCAATATCTACCCCTTTAACAGATTCCGTCCCCCGGAATCACTAAGATAAGAATGAGTTTGATTTGCATTAACACAATCTCATATGAATAAGAACTTCTCACTAAGTCCTTGATGAAGTTCTTACTTCAAGTTCCCGTTGCTATTGGAAGTATTTTTAGTATTCATCCCCTTTATATTATACTCTTTCACTTCTCATTTTTCATTCACTTGACTCGTTATCTCCAAAATGTATTTTCACTAGAATCCTTGACGATTCCTTACTTTATATGTCATAATCAATTTGACTTTCCAAAAGTCAACATATGATTGTTTCTTTAACATACCGGCTCTTCACTGATGGAGTTTACTAGTATCCATATAATAGTTACCCAACTATTTACTCAAAGTAGCATTCTACTTTGTCATTGATACTTAGTCGTCAGTCATTAGACCTTATCTTCTCAATGAGTCTTCTTCCTTCAAATCCTTTCATCTTAAGTGACCTTGACTATTAGATTAGTCATGCCATGATATTAGGTCGTCCTTGTACCCATATCACTTATAAGCTTTCTTCATTCACTAATTCTGTCTTTGAACTTTACTAATTTCCAAATTTCCCTGACCATTACAATTGGTCATCATATTTCTGTATCACCGTCATGGTGCTACTATACAAAATACCTCTTAATAATAGTTGTAGATCAAAAATAATATATGGTTGAGATTTGGCCTCAAGATCTCAAGCTTTTTTTGGCCTCAATTGATCCTGATTCTATATATATATATATATATATATATATATATATATATATATATATATATATATATATATATATATATATATATATATATATATATATATATATATATATATATATATATATATATATATATATATATATATATATGTGTGTGTGTGTGTGTGTGTGTGTGTATATATATATATATATATATATATATATATATATATATATATATATATATATATATATGTCCTCTTATCTAGATCTACCCCGATAAAAGAAAACCTCGAAAGAATTTAGAAAGACGAACAAAAAGGGATCGTAGAGGAAGTTATCGGATTAAATGATTGCCAAAAAAAGAACAATTGTATCACGATAGAAAGAAGAGTTACAAGAAGTCAATCCCGTCAGAAGGAGACCAAGTCAATTTTGAACTCATGTTCAAGCTTCAATAGGATGTACGCAAGCTTGATGGGGAGGGAGGATTCAGAGATGAGTGTGGGAGTGAGTAACAGGCTGGAAGAAATCAGGGGTAGATGCGGGTTGAGGAAGAGTTGCGCCTCGAAGGGTAGTAGGAGCATAGCCGTCGGAAACGGTGTTTCTTCGGGTAATCAATGAAGTTACTTACTTTAAAGATCAATGGATTTGGTAAAGGTGATTATAAGCTAGGTTGGATCAATAACCTGATAAACTCTCACAAAATCGCTGTGGTTGGTATTCAAGAGACGAAGAGGAGGATGATAAATGATATGATGGTTAGAAGGAAGTGGGGAAGAGGGGACTTCGACTACGTGTTTGTGGGTAGTCAAGGCCAGTGAGGCTGATTGTTGAGCTATTGGAACAAGAATTTATTCTCTAAAAAGAACGTGACCAGCAGAAATGATTGTATCATCATTCAAGGTAATTGGTACGACATTCCTGATTCAGTATGTATAATTAATATATATGCCAGTCAGGATCCGTGTAAAAGAGAAGAACTTCGCAATTCTTAAGTGGGTTTCTTGCGGATTGGAGAGGAGTGGTTGTTTTACTAGGAGATTTCAATGAAGTAAGGGAGGAAAAGGAGAAGAGAGGTTCTACAGTCGATTTGAGAACCACCAAAAAATTTAATGATTTCATTATAAACAATAATCTCACTGATGTGAAGATTGGAGGTTGCGAGTTCACTTGGGTAAAAGGCGGGGGCTCGAAACTCTCGAGACTGGATAGAATTTTGATTAGTAGTAACTTTGGAAATGTTTGGCTAAATTTTGAAGCAATGACGGACATTAGATTATTCTTAGACCATAAACCTTTAATTCTTTGCCAAATCAAGCGAAACTATGGGCAGATTCCGTTCGAATTTTTTAATTCGTGGTTGGAAGACGATCAATGTGATAAGATTATCCGAGAGGAATGGGACAATTTCGCGATACAGGGTCAACACTTAAAACTTTTTATTATAATGCAGAAACTCAAGGCTATTAAAGAAAAACTAAAGAAGTGGTCGGTAGAGAAGAATAAAGTGAGAAATGAAGAAAAGACCAAATAGGTGAATAGATTGGCGGAGATCGATAGAAGAATAGAGAGTGGAAATGTCCCCCCCTAAAGTGGTTATCGAAAGAGTGGAGTTGTTATCGGAAATTAGAGATATAGATAAAACTTATCAAGAGGATATCGCGCAAAAGAACAAAAACAAATGGTGTCTCGATGGTGATGAGAATTCGGCTCTTTATCACAAAACAATAAACATGAAAAAACATGTTAATAACATAAAGGGGATAGAAATCGAAGGGAGCTGGATAGTAGGACCTCAAAAAGTTAAAGAGCACTTAAAAGATTATTACGAGAAGATATTTAGGGCAGATCCAGATTGTGATTGGAGTCAAGAGCTTGTAAATCATAGTCGCATTTCTGATCATGAAAGAAAGGACTTAGAAAAAGAAGTGGAGGAGAAAGAGTTGAAAGATGCGATTTGGGGGTGCGGGTAATATAAATCTCTGGGGCCTGATGGCTTTACTATAGAGCTTTTCAAGAAGTATTGGGAGATGATGAAGAAGGAATTAGGAGAGGCATTTAATCAATTCATAAAAAGACCCAAATTACCGAAAGGGTCAAATGCTGCGTTTATAACTATGATCCCCAAAGTGAAAAATCCCAAAGATGTCAAGGATTTCAGGCCCATTAGCCTAGTTTCGATAATCTACAAAATCCTTTCAAAAATCCTAGCAAACCGCCTAAAAAAAGTTCTTCCAGGTATTATAAGTCCGTCTCAATAAGCTTTTATTAAAAATAGGCAAATCATGGATGATCCCTTGATCGTTAATGAGGTGATTGATTGGGCAAAAGCCAACAAAAAGTCGTTATTTATTTTTAAATCTGATATAGCGAAAGCATACGATACGGTTTCTTGGAAGTATTTAGATTCCATGATGTAGCAAAAAGGTTTTGGACAGAAATAGTGTCAAATGGTGGGAGAATGTCTTAGATCAGGTACCTCTTCGGTTCTTATCAATGCCAGCCCCTCGTCTGAATTCTCTTTTATGCCGTGGTCTTCGCCAAGGATTGAAGCTAAATTTAGAGAAGAGCTTCTTGTTCGGTATTGGTCAAAACTTTAGTGAAGTGGAAAATATGGCGCTTATTATCGGGTGTAAAGCGGGACAGCTGCCTTCTATCTTCCTCGGAATGCCTATAGGAGTCAACATGGGTGCTAAGAAGTATTGGAAGACCCTTATAGATAAATTTAAAAAGAAATTGGCGAATTGGAAGATTAAAACTTTATCTATAGGGGGTAGACACACGTTGGTATGTAACGTCCTTGGAAGCTTAGGTAATTTCCTCTTTTCTCTTTTCAAGGTTCCGAAGGGAGTTTTAAAAGAGATGGAGAAAATCAGAAGGGAGATCTTCTGGGGGGCGAACCGGACAAATTGAAAATCCCTTGGGTCAAGTGGGAGCATGTTATTACCGATAAAGAGAATGGAGGGCTCGGGGTTATTTCCCTTGAAGACTTAAATAATGCTTTGTTGGCCAAGTGGTGTTGGCAATTTAAAAAAGAAGAGGGAGCTTTGTGAAAAAAAATCATTGATAGTATCCATAAACAAGATGGCTGGGAAGTGGACTCGAGGTGCATCAAATCGGGTCACACGTGGAAAAGAATTGTTAAGACATGGGACGAGCTCAAGACTATTAACTGTGATCCTAGAGATTTTATAAAGAAAAGAATAGGTAACGGGTTAAACACAAATTTCTGGTCAGAAAGATGGATTGGTGGGATGACGCTGGCTCAAAGCTTCAGTAGATTGTTTCATCTCGAAGCTGATCATCAAGCTACTATAGCTAACCGAATTCAGAGTGGTGTGGGTCAATGGAATTGGAGAGGCAACATCAGAGAAGGTAGGAGCAGAGAGGAGCTCGAAGGTCTGGAAAGCATAATTACAGGAGTTAGATTTTCGGATCAGTTAGATCAGTGGGAATGCGAGGGTGGCCCAAAAAATGGTTTTACAGTTGCGTGGATGAGACAGAAGATAGCCGATTCGAAGCAATATTCGATAGGCCCAAACCGATGGTGTAATTGGATACCAAAAAAACATTTGATTCTAGCCTGGAGAGTTCTAAAAGACAGGATCACCTCTAAAGAAAACTTGGAAAAGATGGGAGTTCTTGTCGGTTCGCACGATTGTGGGGGGTGCTCGGGCACGTTAGAGTCGACAAGCCATGTGTTTCTCGACTGCCTGACAGCAAAAGAAGTGTGGGATAAATGCTTCGCTTGGTGGGGTCTGCAGAGAAGGAGCCAGGGAGGCGTTGAGGACTCCTTAGGGGAGCTGACGACTCAGGCTAAGTCCAGGAAAGAATTCAATGTTAGGTTTGTGGTTTGGGCTGCAGTTGTAGCCCTTTTGTGGAAAAACAGAAATGAATCTCTTTTTAACAATAAGCCCAAAAATGCAAAGGAGATTTTCCTCTTAGCCCAAGAAGAAGCTTTTCATTGGATTGATTGTAGGGGTTCTAAGATTGTTATAGAAAGAAACTTGTGGTGGTCTAGCCCGATGACGGCTTGCAACTCTTTGCAATTTCTTGTTCGTCTTGGGCGCCTTAGCCCCTTTGGTGGAATGCTAGTTGCCTTTTCAAATATATATATATATATATATATATATATATATATATATATATATATATATATATATATATATATATATATATATATATATATATATATATATATATATATATATATATAGGAAACGGTTCAAATGAGAACCATTAAAAGGTTGAGAACCGTGAAAACAACTAATTCACACTTTAATAATATTGTACTTTTTATTTTTGCCACTTGTTTTTTCTCAAAATAAAATTGTCAAACACATAAAAATATATAATTATCCTTCATTTGGTATTAGATGTAAAGCCCTTGACCAGGTATGTGGATTAAAATTATTTCTTGCAAATTAAAATGTGAAAATTGGGAAAATTAGATGTTAGCGCCGCTAACTCCTAAATGTCCTGGAATGTTCACGAATCTAGCCTGGAAGGTTTGTGGGCATGCACGTTCACATAATCATGTTTCTGGAGAGGCTTTTAAGCTCATAATAGTGTTTTGGGCCATATTTAATCTTGCTAACTCACTTGTGGCCGTCATTTCTCTCCTTAGACCTTAGAGAAACCCTAGAATACTCTCTCGAAGCTTCTTTTGTTGTTTTGGGTCTCATTATTGAAGATTTGAAGACTTTAGATAAGAGGGAGGGGCTAAGGAGCTAGGAAGGCTTGGCTGAATCTAGGGATCTGATTGCTCATCTTATTAGACCATTGTAAGTGTGTTAAACCTCTATCCCTCTGAGCTCTTAAGTTTATATTGTTGTTATGAGACTCTTATGAGCTCCATGAGACAATGATGGCTTCTATAATGAATTAAAGGGGGGATTTGGGATTGAAAGGATGATTATATTCTCCTTTTGCTCCTAGATCCTTGATGAACCGTAGCCTAGTCTCAACATCGTTTTGGTTTAAGTTTGAGCATGTTAACCACCTTTTTGGTTGTAGATCTTCACCCTGAGCTTGTTTCTCTAGGATTTGGTGAAAAGTTTTACATTTTTATGAGTCAATGGACTGTTGGGATCATTTAAGGAAAGTTAGGGCTTATGACTTAATGCATTAAGCACTTTAGACAAGAAGGAAGTGGACAGAAGGATTAGCGCTGCTAATCCATAGAGATTTGCACCGCTAATCTCGGGCAGTGTAGTTTTGGGTTGACATTTGTAGACTAGTTGACTTCTAAGCTAGATTATGGGAAAAAACCTTGAATTAGAGTCTAAGCAGGGGTTTATGGATATAAACGTTAATTGATGAGTTGTTTTAATATTAGGAAGCTCGGGGAGGACTTTTACCGACTTTCCTTTTATTTACCTTTAGCTACGGGACAGGTGAGTCTTCTAACTTTCTAGTTATGATGATATGGAATTGGACAAGATCGGGGCAAGCCCATGAGTCAACGAATGGGCAAGAACGGGGAAAGCTCGTGAGCCAAAGGAATTAGACAAGATCGGGACAAGCCCGTGAGTCAAGGAATTGGACAAGATCGAGGCAAGCTCGTGAGTCAAGGAATGGAATGTTAAATGACAGGATCAGGGCAAGCTCATGAGTCAATGGATGAAATGATAATATAATTATAAATGATATGGAAATTTGGAAAATTCACTAAGCAATTTGCTTACGGTTTTATGTTTAACGTTTCAGGTACATCGGGAGATCGCGAGAAGGGTCCGACTTGACTACATGACACCTATCTCTATGTTTAGCTTTCTGTTGTTATCATTATCTTTTTATGTTTGAACAACCTGTTTTGATGGAACAAATGTTTTGAGAGTTTTATTTATATATGAGACTTAGTGATTTTGGTTTTAAAAAAGAAAAATTTTTGGACTTGAATTTATGGGACGTTACAGTTGATATCAGAGCCAAGGTTTGAGAGAATTGGTGGAACCTTAAGAGGAAACCGAACTCAAACCAAGGACTGAGAACCGTTTTTGAAAATTAAGAATTTTAATTGGGAAAATATTTTCTTAAACGGAAGGAGGCGGGACATGTAGTTCGGCAAGACACACATAAGTGCCGTAAATCCCAAGTTTCCATATTATTTATAATTATAAATACTGTATGTAAATGCTAGTTATTCAGGAAGCATGCTAGAAAATTGCCTGTCTAGGATGCCTTAAAGAGAAAAGAAAATGATTACTGTTTGTTTTGCTTGCTAGTACAGTAGTATCTTGGATAGATTTTCATTCACACAGAATAGAGTGTGATAGCCTTAGAATTTTCGATCTGACTTTTTAGGTTGTTCCTTGTTTGGTTGTGCCTTTAGAGTAGGGATTATATATATTCGAATGTCTATCATGTCTCTGTCTTGTGCCTTGGACATCTATAAAACGACTATGAGTGTTAGATGAGTAAAATATGAGGGATGGGTAGTAGAAACGTTCTAACTGAGCTAGAGGAGAGTAAAGCACTACGGTGTTGGGCCCTTGGGTAACATATGTGTGCTCGAGTGAGGAACGACGTAGGAATAGAGGGATGTCAGTTATGTCAAGTATGAATAGTGTGGAAGGTAGTACCTGGCTAGTACTACTGGAAACACAGGATTCGTACCTGATATAAGATGGTCTTTCGGGTTAAAGGGATTTTTAGGGGAAAGTCTGTTTTGTGAATAATTAGTGTGAGGAAGCATCCGAACAGTTTTCAGATAAATTTCAGTATGGTGGTCATCTCTAGATAGGGTGGAGCGGGTGGATCCGGATCCGGGTCGGGGTCCGGGAATCGTGGGGATGAGTCTAGGATGGATGATGAGCAGAGACAGTTGATTGTCGAGTAGGTAGCCCCGGAGATGACTACGTTTGTACTGTAGTATTTTGGATCGATGAAGACGGAGCTCGTCGCGATGATTGAGGAGAAGTTCGTTGCGTTCCAGCGACCTAGGCTGACGACTTATAGGGATTTTGCTGCATGCCAGCCGCCGATGTTCTCGGGGGAGAAAGACCCCATTGCCAGCATGCGTTGGATTACTGCTATCGAGGGTGCATTCCGCACCTGTTTTGCCCGAAAGAGTTGAAGGTTCGCTTCGCAATGAACTACTTGAGAGGAGGAGCCCAAGACTGGTGGGGCATTTTGACACAGCCCCTTACTGCGACAGATCATGAGGAGATGACTTGGGCGGAGTTCACCACCAAATTTCGCGAGGAGTATGTTCTGGCGATCGAGATGGAGAGACTGGCAACCGAGTACATGACTATGACACAGACGACGGAGACGGTGAACGAGATCACCAAGAGGTTGATGGAGTGGGCGTTGTTTTGCCCTGATTACGCAGCCACGGAGAAGATACGAATGCCACGCTACTTATCTATGTTGAGGACCGATATTCGCGAGTTTGTTTCTGCCGCATGCCATCAGACTTTGGCGGATATGGTATCGGCCGCAAGGGACCGGGAGATTGAGCTGGAACTTCAAAGCAAGCAGAAAAGGCCGGCACCGACCATCACACCACCGGCGACTAAGAAGTTTAGAGGAAATGATTCGAGGTCTGGGGGAGCGAAGGGCCCATGTCGCGTTGGAGGAACGGGATGTCATCGATGTGGCAAGGAGGGCCATTTCAGCAGGGATTGTCCGTAGACACTGAAGGTTTGTTATGGCTGCAATTAGGTGGGACACGTGCGAGCCGTGTTTCTCGCGGCGAAGACAGGAGGGGTGCAAGCCCCAGCACCCACTACTTTGAGGATTACTGATGGCCGCCAGGGCAAGGCGGATGCTCCTAGGCCCAAGGGCGAGCTTTTCAGTTGACGGCAGAGGAGGCACGAGAGGCACCGGACATGGTGAATGGTATTAATTATTTCCTTTATATTTATTCTTTTTTTGTTCATATTATCATTCGGTTATGGAATTGTTTAGGTACCTTCTTAGTCAAATCTATCTCTACATTTGTATTATTCGATTCGGGGGCGACCCATTCGTTTGTATCATTGGCTCTGGGTTCGAGACTTAGGGTTGCATTAGAGGATCTCGATAGTTCT
This sequence comes from Cichorium intybus, assembly GCA_023525715.1. NCBI lineage: Eukaryota > Viridiplantae > Streptophyta > Magnoliopsida > Asterales > Asteraceae > Cichorium > Cichorium intybus. The sequence goes on along the minus strand of CM042010.1, from coordinate 54,998,803 downwards.
TTGGAGGTAGAGATAGCTGATGATCGAGTGGCTATGGTTTCTCATGTTAATCGGGGGTGAGTTATTGAGATCCATGTGGAGAGGTTTGCAGTAGATCTTATTCATATTTCATTGAGCGATGATAGGGTTATTATTGGCATGGATTGGCTTAGTCGACAGGGAGCGTGGATCGACTGCAGGGGCAAGCGGGTATTTGTTCGGTCCGCTGATGGAGAAGTATTGATTATCTTAGGCGAGGAGAGGAGGTCTAGTACATCGTTTTGTTCGGCGGCGTATGCTTAAACGCACCTTCATTACGACAGATCTGGGTTCGTAGCTTATGTGTAAGATTCACGGGAAAGCAAGAAGAAGACTATTGATGATGTGTCGATCGTTCGTGAGTTTCCTGATGTATTTTTAGATGATTTGTCGGGAATACCTCCGGAAAGGCAGGTCAAGTTTCGTATTGATTTGATTCCGGGTGCGGCTCCGATAGCCAAGGCTCCATACCGTCTTGCTCCACCTGAGATACTCGAGTTATCCATGCAGCTCCAGGAGTTATTAGAGAAGGGGTTTATCTGGCCGAGTAACTCTCCCTCGGGAGCTCCGATTTTGTTTGTGAAGAAGAATGATGGGTCTCATCGTATGTGCATCGATTATCGGGAGTTGAATAAGCTCACAATCAAGAATAGGTACCCTCTTCCGAGGATTGATGATTTGTTCGACCAGCTTCAGGGAGCATAGTGGTTCTCTAAGATAGATTACGCTACAGGTATCACCAGATGAGGGTCAGGGATGAAGACGTGTAGAAAACCGCTTTCCGTACGAGATATGGCCATTATGAGTTCGTCGTCATGCGTTTCGGACTTACTAATACGCCGACAACATTTATGGTTTTGATGAACCAAGTCTGCAGGCCTATGTTGTATCAATCGATGATTGTCTTTATCGATGATATTTTGATCTACTCCCGTAGTAGAATGCTCCATGAAGTTCATTTGAGGGATGTCCTCGAAACTTTAAGAAGGGAAAAGTTGTATGCGAAGTTTTCAAAGTGTGATTTCTGGTTGAGGGAGGTTCAATTCCCTGGCCACGTCGTTAATAAGGATGGGATCATGGTAGACCAGGTGAAAGTGGAGGCGGTGATGAAATGGGATGTTCCAAAGACTCCTTATAAGATTAGAAGTTTTTTGAGGTTGGCCGGTTATTACAGGAGGTTTATTCAGGATTTCTCCAAAGTGGCGGTGCCATTGACCCGTTTGACAAGGAAGAATGTGACATTTAGATGGGGTGAAGATCAGTAGGTGGCATTTGAGACACTGAGACATAGATTGTGTGAGGCTCCGGTCCTGACTTTACCTGATGGCATGGAGGATTTGGTAGTTTATTGCGATGCGTCGATTACCGGATTAGGGGTCGTTCTTATACAGCGCGGGCGGGTAATTGCATATGCGTGAAGACAGTTGAAACCCAGTAAAGTTAATTATCCGACACACGATTTGGATTTGGGGGTAGTTGTGTTTGCTCTCAAGAATTAGAGGAATTATTTTTATGGGGTAAGGTGTACGATCTATACTGATCATAAGAGTCTGAAGTATCTTATGGATCAACCCAACTTGAACATGCGACAAAGGAGGTGGTTGGATGTGGTGAAAGATTACAACTATGAGATTCTATATCACCCAGTTAAAGCCAACGTGGTGGCTGATGCCCTCAGTAGAAAAGCATCTAGTTTGCCATGAAGGCTATGTGTCTGAGAATGATCGTAGTTACTCCTTTACTGGAAATGATTCAGGAATCGCAAGTTATTTCTAGTTGGGCGGAAAATGTGAAGGGAGAACATGTGGTGGGTATATTGCCTGTTATGGTAGGGGGTAGTCGCTGTCTGCTAACCCATTTGAGTCGAGTTTGGATTCTGAAAGCGGGTGAGACTCGCCAAGTGTTGTTAGATGAAGCTCCTAAGTCAAAGTTCTCCATTCATCCAGGTGCAACAAAGATGTACATGTATCTCCGCGAGGATTATTGGTGGCCGGAAATGAAGCGAGATAGAGCATGGCACATGGAAAAATGCCTAACCTATAGGAGAGTAAAGGCGGAACATCAGAGGCCACACGGGAAGTTACAACCATTGGGAATTCCTTAGTGAAAGTGGGAGCATATTACTATGGATTTCATCACTAAGTTACCGCGGAAGCCATAAAATATGGATACTATCTGGGTTATAGTGGAACAGCTAACTAAGAGTGCGTATTTCATACCGATTCAGGAGACTTTTACGACACGACAATTGGCTAAGACATGTGTGGATGAGGTTATATCACGCCATGGTATCCCTATCTCTATAGTCTCGGAAAGGGATGTTCGGTTCACCTCTCATTTTTGGAAGAAGTTTCATGAAGAATTAGGGACGCGACTTCTCTTCAGTATGGCGTATCATCCCCAGACAGACGGTCAGAGTGAGAGGAAAATTCAGACATTGGAAGATATGTTACGGGCGTGTGTGCTCGATTTTGGTGGGAGTTTCCATTTGGGATTCGTATATGTCATTGGCTTAGTTTTCGTACAACAACAGTTATCATTCGAGTATTGGGATGCCTCCTTTTGAGGCATTGTATGGGAGGAAATGTAAGACTCTGATTTTTTAGGGCAAGGTTGGTCAGCGGGTTTTCGGGAGCACTGAGATAGTACTCAATACGACCGAGCTCATTCAGCAGGTTAGAGAACGACTGCGCACAACATAGAGTAGACAGAAGAGGTATCCAGACAGACGTGGGTCTAGCCTTGAGTTCCAGGTGGGGGATTATGCACTTCTCAAGGTTTCACCTTGAAAGGGTATTATTCGGTTTCGGAAGCGAGGAAAGTTGGGGCTGCGATATATTGGACCCTACCGAGTCGTCGCTCGAGTAGGGCAAGTGGCTTATCGGAAGTGTATCGCTGATGAGTCCGCGTAGTACCATTGGAGGATATTCAAGTGGATGAATGCTTGAATTATGTGGAGAGGCCCGTGGCGGTTCTTGAAAGAAAGACCAAGACTCTGCGCAATAAAGTGATCAACACGGTGAAAGTTCAGTGGCAACATCATTAGGGTTCCGAGTGGACATGGGAACCGGAAGACGAGATGAGGAAGCATCATTTGGAGCTATTCGTAGGAGTGGATTTCAGGGACGAAATCCCGTCAAGGGGGGGAGAGTTGTAAAGCCCTTGACCAGGTATTTAGATTAAAATTATTTCTTGCAAATTAAAATGTGAAAATTGGGAAAATTAGATGTTAGCGCCACTAAAATTATAGTTAGCGCCGCTAACTCCTGAATGTCCTAGAATGTTTCCGAATCCAGCCTGGAAGGTTTGTAGGCATGCGCGTTCACATGTTAGCGACGCTAATGTGCATATTAGAGCCGCTAATATGTCTTGAGAGGCTTTTAAGCCCATAATCGTGTTTTGGGCAATATTTAAGCTTGCTAACTCACTTGTGGCCGTCATTTCTCACCTTAGACCTCAGAGAAACCCTAGAATACTCTCGCTAAGCTTCTTTTGTTGTTTTGGGTCTCATTATTGAATATTTGAAGATTTTGGAGGAAGAGGAAGGAGCTAAGGAGCTAGGAAGGCTTGGGTGAAGCTAGGGATCTGATTACTCATCTTATTGGACCCTTGTAAGTGTGTTAAACCTATGTCCCTTTGAGTTCTTAAGTTTATATTGAACTTATGAGACTCTTATGAGCTCCATGAGACAATGATGGCTTCTATAATGGATTAAAGGGGGATTTGGGGTTGAAAGGACTATTATGTTCTCCTTTTGCTCCTAGATCCTCGGTATGAACCCTAGCCAAGTCTCAACATCATTTTGGTTTAAGTTTGAGCATGTTAACCACCTTTTTGGTTGTAGATCTTCACCATGAGTTTGTTTAGCTAGGATTTGTTAATAAAGTTTACATTTCTATGAGTCAATGGACTGTTGGGATCATTTCTGGAAAGTTAGGGCTTACGACTTAATGCATTAAGCAATTTAGACAAGAAGGAAGTGGACAGAAGGATTACAGCCGCTAATCCATAGAGATTAGTGCCGCTAATCTCGGGCAGTATGGTTTTGGGTTGACTTTTGTTGACCGGTTGACTTCGACCGTTGGATAGTTGACTTCTAAGCTAGATTATGGGAAAAACCCTTGAATTAGAGTCTAATTAGAGGTTTATGGATAGAAACGTTAATTGATGAGTTGTTTTAATATTAGGAAGCTCGGGGAGGACTTTTACCGACTTTCCTTTTATTTACCTTTAGCTACGGATCAGGTGAGTCTTCTCACTTTCTGGTTATGATGATTATGATGATGATATGGAATTGGACAAGATCGGACCAAGCCCGCGAGTCAACGAATGGGAAAGAACAGGGCAAGCTCGTGAGCCAAAGGAATTGGACAAGATCGGGAAAAGCCCGTGAGTCAAGGAATTGGACAAGATCGAGGCAAGCCCGTGACTCAAGGAATAGAATGTTAAATGACAAGATCGGGCAAGCTCGTGTGTCAATGGATGAAATGATAATATAATTATAAATGATATGGAAATCTAGGAAACTCACTAAGCAATTTGCTTACGGTTTTATGTTTAACGTTTCAGGTACATCGGGAGATCGCGGGAAGGGTCCGGCTTGACTACATGACGCCTATCTCTATGTTTAGCTTTCTGCTGTTATCATTATCTTTTTATGTTTGAACAACCTATTTTGATGGAACAAATGTTTTGAGAGTTGTATTTATATATGAGACTTGGTGATTTTGGTTTTAAAAAGAAAAACTTTTGGACTGGATTTATGGGACGTTACATTAGATATCAATATTCATTTGTTTTAAAGAAAAAATTTTAAGTTATACTATGCACAGTTTAATAACTAGAATTTTTTTTATATTGTGAATATTGTAAAATGTATTAAAAATTCAGAAAATATATTAAGTGTTATATATTTTCACATAATAAACAAGTGTGAAAAAACGAAAAAACTGAAAGGTTTTCTGCAACTATGAACTAAAAATCCTAAGTTCACATGCAACCTATTTAGATCTAAGTTTTTCTACTAGTTAAACATATAACAATTCCTAAAAGGCCAGAAAGAATTAAACTAAAAGAAATATTAAGAAAAAACCAACCTTTATTGTAACTTGGAAGCAAAGCAACATAAATCTCTTGCCTCAAATGCAGTCACACCCTAGCTGGTAGTCTTGGCCGAAAATTCCTTGGAGAGAGAGAGTCAAAAACGCAGGTATTAGGGTTTGTGAGCCTCCCTATTTATAGGCTCCATGTGGTTGTCAGATAAACGTTACAAATAATCCTTTTTGAATTCGAATTAAGATAAAACCATTATTTTAATCATTCAAACTATATTTATCTGTAAATATATATATCTCGAAAATATATATATCTATATATATATATTTTCGGTCAACACACACTCAATCACACTGCCACTTACTCAACTATTGAATAATTACAGTTTTAGTCCCTGCACATTTAATTAATTAATTTAACTGCCAAATTAATTCCAGAAACATTTCTAATTAATTATTATAGTTTCTAATTAATATATTATCACTTAAATATATTAATAAACTATTTATTTAATTTCTATTGATTTATTAATCACATAATAAATCAATCTTTCTCTCTACCGGACTTTCTACCAATCCTCCAACTATGAGGGCAACCCAAATGGACTATGCTACTATTAATTAGATAAATATTAATTATTAGTCATGGCTTAGACACTTAATCCAATAGTCTCCCACTTGGATAAGTCTATGACTAAAATTACCAATTTACCCTCTAATTAATTTAGCAACTGTAGCTTCCTAGAAACCGCTGCCGAACTCTGACCTAGTCAGTTCTGTCCAAAGATAAGTGATCAGATGATCCTCCGTCCAACAAGATATTTTTCAGACTCAGGACATGGATTAAGATCAATCCTAGTCTGATTCTCTGTTTCCCGATTTCTGATTTACATATGACTTTAAGACTACTAATTGACCATGTCAATTTAGTCCTGGTTGGCCAACCCTTTCAGTCAACTTCAAAATCATCGAGAGGCCTACAGATATCTGTTTTCCCGACAAGATCAAGGGACGAATAAGTTTTGACTCATATACTTATGTCTTTTACTAGTCAAATCATTCACAACAACACGTTTTATAACACCGTGTTACCGATGCGTTTTCGCATTGTCAATGAACAACTGCTTGGTAAAACATAACTCATATGTCTCTACTTAAAGATCAAAAGATATTATCGTCTCAACATTGCTTATGATGAAATCCATGAAGCAATCTGTTGAGCGTGGGTTTATCCAATACTCAAATCCCTATTTCCTAAGTACTCATGAATGTTGTAGCAATCTTATTGCTATATCTAACTCATTAGACAATCTACAAAAAATATTCATGACAGTCTTTATTCGTACTTACTCCCTAAAGGTATGAGTGACTGTGGATATTCGAATAATAATTAAATTACTCAGGAAGTAAACATGCAAAATTGAAACACAATAATAAATAATCAACAAATGGTAGTATCAAATACTTATCAACAAAACTATATTATTAATTCACCATAGTTAATTACATTTATATTGCAACAAGTTTCAAATCCTATCTAATTACAAAATCTAATATAATCTGTTAATCCTATGCGCCGTGCATAATGATAGTGCTTAACCCTACTCAGAGCCTTTGTCAAGGGATCTGCAGGATTATCTTCTGATGATACCCTCTTCACTATGAGGTGACCTTCTTCTACCTTATGTCTTATGTAGTGGTACTTTCTGTCAATGTATCTGGACTTTCCATGATCTCTCGGTTCCTTTGTCAAAGCAACCGCTCCTTCGTTATCGCAGAACAGTTCCACAGGCTCCTGAATACTCGGGACTACTCCAAGGTCACCGATGAAGTTCTTCAGCCAAGCCGCTTCCTTTGCCGCTTCACTCGCTGCGATGTACTCTGATTTGCACGTTGAATCAGCCACCGTCTCTTGCTTGGAACTTTTCCAAGTCACTGCTCCCCTATTCAACAGGAATACCCAGCCTGACTGAGACCGACCGTTGTCTCTATCTGTCTGAAAGCTGGCATCAGTATACCCGTCAACTCTCAAGGTATTACTGCCACCAAGGACTAAAACAAAGTTCTTCGTCCTGCGTAGATACTTGAGTATGTTTTTGACCGCTGTCCAATGTGCCCTACCAGGGGTTTCCCTGGTATCGACTGACCATGCTCAAGGCAAAAGCCACGTCGGGACGAGTACACGTCATGGCGTACATGATCGACCCCACAACCGAAGCATAAGGAACCCGAATCATGTCCGTAATTTCCTCGTCTGTACTTGGACTCTGAGTCTTACTCAGCTTAGCATTACTTTGCGTTGGTAGCTCTCCCTTCTTGAAATTTTCCATACTAAATCTTTTCAGTACCTTTTCCAAGTATCTGCTCTGACTAAGTCCAATTAGTCTCTTCATCCTATCTCTCAATATTCTTATCCCGAGAATATAGGCCGCCTCTCCTAGGTCTTTCATGGCGAAACACTTCCCGAGCCAAGACTTGACATCTTGCAAAGTCGGAACATCGTTTCCCATGAACAGTATGTCATCTACATACAGCACCAGGAAAGTGACTATACTCCTACTAGCTTTGACATATACGCAAGACTCATACTCGCTCCTAGAGAAACCAAATTCTTTGACTTTCTCATGGAAACAAAGATTCCAGCTGCGAGAAGCCTGTTTTAATCCATAGATGGATTTCTCAAGCTTACACACTTTGTCAGGATACTTTGCATCAACGAAACCCTCTGGCTGATTCATGTAAACATACTCGGTCAACTTCCTATTAAGGAAAGCGGTTTTGACGTCCATCTGCCAAATTTCATAGTCATGGAATGCAGCTATGGCCAGCATAATCCTAATTGACTTTATCTTAGCCACTGGTGAGAAGGTCTCATCATAGTCAATCCCTAGGATTTGAGTAAAGCCCTTCGCAACCAGTCTTGCTTTGAAAGTGTGTACTTTTCCGTCCATGTCGGTCTTCTTCTTGAAGATCCACTTGCACCTGACTGTCTTTCGACCCGATAAATTGTCAACCAAGTTCCAAACTTGATTGTCATACATGGACTTGATCTCGCTGTCCATTGCCTCTTTCCACTTGGCAGACTCGGGGCCCGCCACCGCTTCCCGGTAGTTAGCAGGTTCATCCGAATTTATCAGTGTCCTATCACTGACAAACGTATCTCCATCCGTAGTTATATGGAATCCATAAAACTCGGGTGGCATGCTAACTCTACTGGAGCGTCTAAGAGGTAAGGATATGTCAGTTGGACCAACAGGAACTTCTTCCTCTTGTTGGTTGTTAGTTTCCGCTAAGGTTGCATCATCGGGTGACTCTTGAATCTCTTCAAGGTTAATGGTACTCCCACTGTCCTCTTTGAATATTAGTTCTCTCTCTCGAAAGACTCCCCGTCTCCCTACAAAGACCACGTCCTCGCTCGGTCTGTAGAACAGGAATCCAAAAGACTGTTTGGGATATCCAATGAAAAAACATTTCTCGCTTCTCTCTGCGAGTTTATCATGAGTCTCTCGTCTAATGAAAGCCTCACAACCCCAGACTTTGATATGTGCTAACGAGGGAACTTTCCCCGTCCACATCTCATGAGGTGTTTTAGCAACCTTCTTAGTAGGGACAAGATTGAGGATGTGGGCGGCAGTCTCTAAGGCATACCCCCAGAAGTGAATAGGAAGTGAAGCTCGACTCATCATGGAACAAACCATGTCCAACAAGGTTCGGTTACGTCTCTCGGCAACACCATTCAACTGTGGTGTCCGAGGAGGCGATAACTGTGAAACTATTCCACATTCCTTTAGATAGTCTAGGAACTCGATACTAAGATACTCTCCGCCTCTGTCGGACCTGAGCATCTTTATCTTCCTGCCCAATTGATTCTCAACTTCATTTTTGAACTCTTTGAACTTTTCAAAGGTGTCTGACTTGTGTTTGATTAAGTAGATATACCCGTATCTACTAAAATCGTCAGTGAAGGTCACGTAGAACCATGTGCCGTCTTTTGTGGTAGATCTGAAGGGACCACACACATCTGTGTGTATTATGTCCAAAAGACCTTCACCTCTTTCAAAAGAACCCTTGAAAGGTGATTTTGTCATCTTGCCCAAAAGACAATATTCGCATACATCATCCGATTTGAGGTCGAATGATTCCAACACTCCATCCTTTTAGAGTTGGGCGATGCGTTTCTTGTTAATGTGCCCAAGACGACAGTGCCACAAGAACGCCTTTTCTACACCACTAGAAGAATCAATAAAGTTTACACTATGACCTAAATTGTATACACATTGCATAGTTTCATACACACCATCACAAGGTAAAGCAGTAAATACAGAAATGCCATTTTGAAAAACAGAAATAGAACCATTATTATTATCAAACGATAACTGTAAACCTTGTTTAAACAATGCATGAAATGAAATAATATTCCTTGCCATTTCTGGCGAATAGCAACAATTAAAAAGTATTAAACAAACACCACTACTGAGCACTAAACTATAAGTCCCGATCTTGGTCACAGGTGACGATCTCCTATTCCCCATGATCAGGTTGAGTCTACCGTCCTCCACCTCCATGCTTTCCCTTAGGCCCTGCAAATCAGAACAAATGTTAAAACCACATCCTGTATCAACGACCCAAGAACTGAAAGATGGTGAGTTTTTAAAGATAGTGTAAATACCTGCTGAAGACGGCTTGACTTTGCCATCCTTCAAATCTTGCAGGTATGTAGGTCAGCTTCTCTTCCAATGGCCCCGTGCTTTGCAATAGAAGCATTCAGCTTCCTTAGGGTTGGCATTGTGAGGAATGCCAGAAGTCTTGGGCTTAGTCCCACTGCTGGATGACCCAACATGGACTTTTTCCCTCCAATTCTGCTTGTGAGGGCCCTTTCTCTTCTTCCCCTTTCCACCAGTAATAGCCAGGACGACTTCATTAGCTGCGGGTACACTCATACCCTTCATTCCGTCCTCAGCAGTGCGGAGCATGCGATGCAGTTCGGCCAGAGTGGCCTGAGAGTTGTTCAGATAATATGCCAGTGTGAACTGGTCATATGAACTGGGCAGAGAATTTAGCACTATGTCTACTGCCAAATCCTCGTGAACTGGGATCTCAAGCTTCCTAAGCCTTTCCACGTATCCTTGCATCCTCTGCACGTGGTTACGGATAGACTCTCCATCCGTTGGCTTCGCATTGGTGAAAGCTTTGACTACTTCGCGCCTCTCTATGCGCTCCTGCTTGCGGAACTTTTCCGCCAGCTCTTTGTGCATTTCATAGGGCCAGTAGTCTTCATATACTCTTTGCAATTCCGGGTTCATTGTAGCTATCATGATGCAAGCCACTTTGGTTGCATCATCAGAATGTTTTGAGTATTGAGCGATTTCTTCGAGAGTTGCAGTATCAGGGACAATTTCTACTAGCTCGGTTTCCAGAACATACTCTTTATGTTCAAACCTTAGAGCCATATTGATGTTACGGATCCAGTCATTATAGTTGGTACCGTCCAACGTAACTTTGGAGCATAATGACAAGATAGAGGTAACATTGGAGTTTGATTGGGGGGCGGTTTGATCAGCAGAAGACATCTATAAAAGAAGATAGTTTTAATTAGATATTAATAATTATCCCTATAATAACCCAATAATAATTATAAGGCTAGGATCCTACAATAACAATTTACAATCTCGAAGAGGGATGCCGTAATCAATATTGTAAATTTTATAAGGTAGGCGAATGACGATTCAGCCAATTCCACCGCGGAAAGATAATCATATTAAAATGGAATTCCTAGATTCTTTGAGATTTATTGAACTGTTCAATAGCATGTTTTAATCTCGGATGTGCCCCACTGTTTGTGACTGGGATACCGATGATCACATACCGGGTGTGAATAACCATGCAAATTAGCTTGGTACTCTCGAGGTCAGTTGTCGTCTCTAATTGATGTGCCGGTAAACCACACACGCTCCATCAATAATGACAACACCCGAGAAACCCATTGCAACTTTTTATGAACCCCAATTGGCGTGCCGGTAAACCACACATGCTCCACCAATGTTTCATAAAGTACAATGTGCAATTTCATGTGTTAGCACCAATTCACATTTTCCTAAAGTAACTAGATTGGGATTTTATTAAGTGTTCTAGTACTTTGAATCATTATACTTTTAGTGATTATTAGGTGGTCCTATCAAACCTGTTCGGCTAACGACCCTCCACTGATTAGGCGAGAGTGTTCACCCATTAGACCGCCATTTTATAGGCAGTCTCCTTGTACCCACTTTATAGACTAGCTTCGTGAATGAGGCCTACTAATGATTTGACTAACCATTTAATCTCATACATATAAAAAATAACTTCCTAGTTATAATATATATCAGATGTATTTTTTTTAAACCTTTAAAAAATTGTTTCTAGTTTATCTTTTAATTTATTGTCGATTTAAGCTATTAAATTTAAAATTAAATTAAACCATTTAAAGCCGATTTAATTATCTTTTAATTAAACAATTAATTAAATTAATTAAATTTGATATTTTAAACCTTTTAAAATATTTCTAGATTTTATCTATTAATTTTCGCAATTTAAAACAATTAAATCGAAATTAATTAAATCCTATTAATTATATTTTAATTAAACAATTTAATTAAATTAATTAATTTTGAAGATAGGTGTCACAAAATAATCAAATTAATTTAAACATATCATTATCCCCTAATTTTCGAATTTTAGGATAAGAGGTTTAAGGCTTTATCTATTTAAACAATTAAAGTTACCAAAAATAGAAAGCCTACTAAACCCTTCCTAAATTCACGCCAAGCAGGAGGGAGGGGCCAGGGTTTTCGAATCCCTAACCCTAAAATTCGAATTGGCCCTATTAGGGTTTAAAAACAATAAACCCTAATTTTCAGGAAAGCAGTTATAGCAATTTAACAAGAAAAACAACAAAATGCTCTGATACCACTGAAAGGTTTTCTGCAACTATGAACTAAAAATCCTAAGTTCACATGCAACCTATTTAGCTCTAATTTTTTCTACTAGTTAAACATATAACAATTCCTAAAAGGCCAGAAAGAATTAAACTAAAAGAAATATTAAGAAAAAACCAACCTTTATTGTAACTTGGAAGCAAAGCAACAGAAATCTCTTGCCTCAAATGCAGTCACACCCTAGCTGGTAGTCTTGGCCGAAAATTCCTTGGGCAGAGAGAGTAAAAAATGCAGGTATTAGGGTTTGTGAGCCTCCCTATTTATAGGCTCCATGTGGTTGTCAGATAAACGTTACAGATAATCCTTTTTGAATTCGAATTAAGATAAAACCATTATTTTAATCATTCAAACTATATTTATCTGTAAATATATATATCTCGAAAATATATATATCTATATATATTTTTTCGGCCAACACACACTCACTCACACTGCCACTTACTCAACTATTGAATAATTACAGTTTTAGTCCCTGAACCTTTAATTAATTAATTTAACTGCCAAATTAATTCCAATTAATTCCAGAAAAATTTCTAATTAATTATTATCGTTTCTAATTAATATATTATCACTTAAATATATTAATAAACTATTTAATTAATTTCTATTGATTTATTAATCACATAATAAATCAATCTTTCTCTCTACCGGACTTTCTACCAATCCTCCAACTATGAGGGCAACCCAAATGGATTATGCTACTATTAATTAGATAAATACTAATTATGAGTCATGGCTTAGACACTTAATCCAACAAAAACATGATTCTTAATGTGTGAATATAAGTTGTCATGGTTCTTAAGATTTTAGTGGTTCTTATGTGAACCAATTCATATATATATATATATATATATATATATATATATATATATAGTATATATATATATATATATATATATATATATATATATATATATATATATATATATATATATATATATATATATATATATATATATATATATATATATATATATATATATATATATATATATATATATAATATATATATATATATATATATATATATATATATATATATATATATATATATATATATATATATATATATATATATATGTATATATATATATATATATATATATATATATATATATGTAGATATATATATATATACATAGATATATTATATATATATATATATATATATATATATATATATATATATATATATATATATATACATGTATATATATATATATATATATATATATATATATATATATATATATATATATATATATATATATATATATATATATATATATACATATATATATATACACATATATATATACATGTATATATATATATATATATATATATATATATATATAAATATATATATATATATATATATATATATATATATATATATATATATATATATATATATATATATATATATATATATATATATATATATATGTATATATATATATATATATATATATATATATATATATATATATATATATATATGTAGATATATATATATATACATAGATATATATATATATATATATATATATATATATATATATATATATATATATATATATACATGTATATATATATATATATATATATATATATATATATATATATATATATATATATATATATATATATATATATATATATATATATATACATATATATATATACACATATATATATACATGTATATATATATATATATATATATATATATATATATATATATATATATATATATATGTATATATATATATATATATATATGTATATATATATATATATATATATATATATGTATATATATATATATATATATATATATATATATATATATATATATATATATATATATATATATATATATATATATATATATATATATATATATAGGGTCCCGTTCCGGTGAGAACTCGTAAAGACACCTTAAAAAAATGAAAAGAAACATAAAAAAATACAAATCATAAAATCGAGAATAGTATTATATCATGATCCAAAAAGAATTGGAAAAAAATTTTGGATCATTGAGAAACAGTAATGATCCACAAAAAATTTTATTTTGTGGATCATTGTTTCATTATAAAAAAACAATGATCCAAAAGTTTTTTTTTTGAATTTTATTTTTCTCCAATATAGTACTATGATCCATTTTATTATTTATATATTTTTTATTTTTTTCAATTTTTTTAAGGTGTCCTCACGAGTCCTTACTTTAAAAAGAGTCCTCACCCGATCACTTATATATATATATATATATATATATATATATATATATATATATATATATATATATTATATATATATATATATATATATATATATATATATATATACTTTGGATATTTTGAGAACCAACTTCACCCCGAGAACCCGAGAACTCCCAAACTGATATTTTTTTCAAAAAACCGACCACATAGGCCTCTAAAACGCTCAAATTGGTGCCGGGGCGCTGAAAACAATTTCCGAAAAAAATGACTTTTTTTTGAAAAAGATTTGCACATGTGCAAAAAAACTTTTTTGCACATGTGCAAACTGTTTTATACGTACATTTTTTTTCAAGTTTTTTTTATGGATGTTTTTCTAACATATATTTAAGGCGTTCTGTAAATTTTTTTTTTGAAAAAAGTGTACATATAAAAACGTTTGCACATGTGCAAAATTTTTTTTGCACATGTGCAAATTTTTTCCAAAAAAAAAGTCGTTTTTTTCGCAATTTTTTTTTTCAAAAATTCTTAGATATGTGCGTTTTAGATGCCTATGGGGTCGGCTTTTTGAAAAAAAAATATCGGTTTTGGAGTTCTCGGGGGACTTGTGTTTCTCAAAAGATCCTAACTCTGTGTGTGTGTGTATATATATATATATATATATATATATATATATATATATATATATATATATATATATATATATATATATATATATATATATATATATATATATATATATAGAGTTAGTATATATTAAAAACCCTAAATATTGTGTGAGTGTAGGACTTAATATGGGCCGTAGATCTAATCAAATCTGTGATCAATATATTAGGGGCAAATCAGGTATTGTAAATATTTCACTAAAATTAATTAACAGTAATTTATGATTTTGTGAGTGATTTACATGAACTGTTACAGAACTCAAGAAGGTATGTGTTTGTCGACTTTGAATATTTCAATCATTGTTTCACCTCTCCAATTCCATCCGTATTCGATAATCTTCACGATCTTAATAGATAATCAATCATACCAGTCAGACGAGGATAATGTTATCGATCAACCAGTAAGATCAGAAGAAGTTTTTTAGGACAATCACGATGAAGAATTTGTTTCTAATTTATATTATGAAGTCGATTCTATTGATATCAATCAAGGTTAGTAATTTAATTTTATTTCAGTTTCAATCAACATCTATTCTGTTTCAAACGTTTTTGTTACTAATTTTGTTATTGATTTTATATGATGCAGATTTCATTTCTAATATACACGATGAAGAGGAACATGTTGATCTCAATCAAGGTTAGTAATTACCTTTTATTTCAATGTCAATCAATATCAATTCAGTTTGTTACCAGTTTAATTTTGATTTCGTTTTTGATTGTATTACAATAAGTATTTTCTAAAATTGAATAAATATACACGAAATTGTATATTCTAACAGAATAACATTTGTTTTAGAATGATCCATATACTTTCGATGAGTTTTTTTTATGTTTTTGATACCGTTAAAGCAATTAATTGTGTATGTGTTCCTGATTATTCTAACAGAATGATATTATGAATATAGTTCTTGATTAACATGAAAACTATAGTTAGTATTTTTTATGATGTAACAACATATTCTGACAGAATAACATTTGTTTTAGAATGATCCATACACTTTTCAATGGGTGTTTTATTTTTTTATGTCGTTAAATCAATTAATTGTGTATGTGTTGATGATTATTCTGACAGAATGATATTATGATTACAGTTCTTGATTAACATGAAAACTATAGTTAGTATTTTTTTTTATGATTTAACAACATATTCTGACCGGATAGCATTGGTTTAGACCGATTCATGTTATTGATATCGTTATTGTTGTCATTATCATATACGTGTCTTTTCAGTTTGAATAAATATACATGGATTTTAAAGTAATCAATTGTGTATGGGTAGGTGATTATTCCGACAAAATGTTACTATGTTACAGTGTTGAGTAACATGAAAGCTATAGTTAGTATTTTTCATGATGTAACAACATATTTTATCAGAAAAAGAAGATTTACTTTGAATGCTACAATTGTTCATTATCATACAATACATATTAGTTTTATCCATGTAATATTACAGAATATGATTTGTCGACATTGATATAATTAATTTGGATGTTATTTTGTCGTATTGTCAATGATACATTTGATATGTCATTTTTTGGTTTAATGGTCACTGATACAATAAGTTGCCATGTATGTTAAAGATGAGTATATATACATACTAGAAGTTCGAGATGTTTTAAAACCAAAGATCAAAGAAATTTTTCCTTCCCTTGATGCAGCAGTTCAAATGTATAAAACATATGCATTGGAGGCTGGGTTTGATGTTAGGAAAGGATCAACCGAAAAGAAGAATGATGATACAATTAGAGTGAGATATTTGTTATGCAATAGAGAAGGGAAACCTAATACCGGTATACTTGATACAATGGACGTTTGTCACACCCTCACACCGTATTGGCGGAATAGTTCAAGGGTGGATGACTTCATGAACAATATCATAACAAAGTTGAATAATAGTGATTCCAAGCAATACAACCATCATTAAATAATTGCAAATGTTACATCGTTTAAAAGTTGCGTGTTTCAATTACAATTACAAATGATTTCAAAATGAACAAAAACGACGTCGTAACGTCTCTTCGAATCGCGCTGAGGTTTACCTTATCAATTTCCTGAGAATACAAGTAGTTGAAAAAGTGTCAACAATTAAGTTGGTGAGTTCATAAGATTTTTGCGTAAGAAATGTCATTTGTTTGTAAGCAATAGTGTTGAAAACCAAGAAAATCCAATATTTTCTCATAAAAATGTCCAAGTCTTTAAATCCCAAAGACTAAAATGTAATATGTAAACTGTAGTGTACTTTATTTGAAATGTGAGTTTCCACGTAAACAATTCATAAAAATATTAAGTTGATTATTTTCCCATGTGAGATACCCTATAACCATACTGTGACTAGTTGGCCTGCTGCGACGTTCTTCAGGCGTCGGAATGTTAGACATTTGGACACCTCAGACCTGCCGGTCAAGCTGTAGCTAGCAGCTCAGGTGCGGGGTTGTCAAGCCCCGTGTAGATCTATACTCAAATATCGCGCTCTCTTACCGAGACTCTGGTTATAAAAGTTCAGGACTTATAGTAGGTACTTATAAAAGTACTGTGAAGATTCATCTCACAAAAATGTATGTATTCCAATCAACTTGTTTACGTACGTTTTGTATATAAAAACTCTTGTAATCGTCCATTATCATTTTTCCCATGATAATATAGTATAGTTTAATAATTATATAATTTTTTATAATTATTTTTGTCATGTTCAAACGTCATAATAACTTGTATTCATAAACTATACCAATAATAGTCTATTTTAGTATTGCGTCGTAATAATCATATTTTTGTGAATAATAATGAAGTAATTTATTCAAATGATTATAAATATCATCTTTTGAGATATTTCTCACAAAAATAGTGTAATATCTTGATTATAACCATTTTTGTTAGAAAATAGTGCTTTTATTTATAAAAACGTAGTTTTTACTAGTTTTCGTTTTTATAACGTTTTTATCCAAGATCTAGTGTTTTTGTACACTTTATTTGTAGTTTTGTAACTTTTACACATCTTAACATGTCAAAATGTTCATAATACATAGATCTATTCATATTTCATGCCAAATTCAACTATATAAAATTTTTGTCCAAGATCTAACATTTTACACATTTTATATATAGTTTAGTAACTTTTACACTAACATTATATACATCATTATGAACATCTTACAAAGGGTTAACCATATTTCATGTCAAGAGCATTTTTACACAATTATTAACTTTATAAACTTGTGTAAATCAACATATATAACATTTAATCACATATAATCTTGAATAAAACAACATTTATAGTAAAAGAACTTGTATTCTCCCCCAAAAAGGTTTGAAAAGATGAAAATGAGGGGTATGAACTCACCTTGAGTGTGGATCTTAAGGTTTCTTGGTAGAAGATTGAAGAGTTTGGTTCTAGGACCCGGAGGACTCTTGGACAAAGCTATTATCCAATGGATTTTCGTGAGTATGTGTGTGTAAAAGAGTAAATGAAGGTATTTAGAACTTAAATTACTAGATGATCATAACTTACCAATAAGGCTTGAAAGATCCTTGAAGATGATGAAGATTTGAGCTCAAAGACCCTTGGACAAATCTAATATCCAATGGATTTTGATGGATGTTATTGTGTGTAAAAGGTGTAAAACTTGTGTTATGTTGTTTAGAATCAAAAGATGGATGAAGATTACCTCTTGAACTTGTGAAAGAAGCTTGGAATTGAAGTTTGGAGATGGTGATGGTGATGGTGTTTGAGGCCGAGAGAAAGAGAAAGGGGAGAGGAGAAGAGAGTTGTGAAGTTGGTGATTCTCTTGGTAAGGATGAAGATATGATGCTAGGTTATGAGATTTTAGGCTAGATTTTTCTATCTTATTTTATTAATAGTCTTTCATTGCCCTAGATCTTGAATAGTAACCAAGGATATGCATGGGGCTGGTGTGTGTAGCCGATCGGGTGGGGTAAGGGGGGGTGGGGTAGGTTAGTTTTTATAAAATAGCAATATACTTTATAAAAATAAGTGATTTTTATAAAATAGTAAGACGTTTTAGTGAATTTTTATGCGTTTTTGACGAAACGAAGTTCTAAATAATTATTTTGTATAAAAACATTGTCAAACATTTATTTTGATTGAAACATATCTCGTTGGGTGTCGGAATACGCGTTTAAGTGCATTATTCTTCCGTTTTCGCGATTTTTGACGTTTTACCGAAATCACATTTAGCTTTGAAATTAAATACTAGATATTATTACGTTACTTATCATATGAATTTTTATTTCATATTTGATGTTTAAGGCACCACATTTTGTATTTTGGTTCCAAACCCTGTGTACATTTATCCGTTCACAGCGATTTAATGGTTGTAACTTCCTCATACGAACTCCGTTTTTGACGTTCTATATATCCACAGGTTCGTATTTACGAGTAGATCGTTTTATGAATATTATTATTCTCAAAATAATAATTGTACGATTATCGAATTTTTTACGCTACAGTAGTCTGCTGTCCGTATTTTCGACCTTTAAACCGATAATTGTTTTTATTTAGCATACGTGATACTATAATATTAATAATTTATCGCAAAGTTATGGAAAATAACTTTTCAACATATAAATTGACGTACGCTTCGTTTGACTACAGTTGACTTTTGTTGACCAAATTTACAATTGTCACATCATCTACCCGTTAGAGATAATTTCGTCCCGAAATTTAACTCTTGAGTGGATCCTCAAGGGTTTGGGAAGAGATGTGGATACTTCTGTTTCATTTGGTCTTCACGCTCCCAAGTAAATTCAGGTCCACGCTTGGCACTCCAACGGACCTTAACTATCGGTATGCGGCTCTGCTTCGTTCTCTTGATCTCTCTGTCCATGATCTCTACGGGTTCTTCCACAAAATCAAGGTTCTCGTTCACTTCGATTTCGTCGAGCAGGATGATAAGGGTCTCATCGGACAGGCATTTGTTTAAGTTGGATACGTGAAAGGTGGGATGGACATTGCTGAGCTCCTGTGGTAATCGAAGTTTGTAGGCTACTGGGCCGATCCTAGCGAGGATCTCGAAGGGCCCAATGTATCTGGGGTTCAGCTTCCCACGCTTTCCAAAGCGTATCATTCCTTTCCATGGCGAGACCTTCAACAACACTCGGTCACCAACCTGGAATTCCAAAGGCTTGCGTCGCTTATCTACGTAGCTCTTTTGTCGGTCACGAGATGCTTTCAATCGTTCGCGGATCTGAACGATTTTCTCCATTGTCTCTCGTATGATTTCCGGACCGGTGAGAGTGCTGTTAGGTACTTGGCCTCTGGCTAGTTGAGTATCACCCACTTCAGCCCAGCACAGAGGGGATCTGCACTTGCGTCCATATAAAGCTTCAAACGGAGCAACTTTGATGCTAGTGTGATAGCTGTTGTTGTATGAAAACTCAATGAGCGGTAAGTGGGTGTCCCACGCATTACCGAAGTCTATCACACAGGCTCTCAACATGTCTTCCAGCATTTGGATGGTTCTTTCACTTTAGCCATCCGTCTGCGGATGGTAAGCTGTGCTCATATCGAGTCTGGTTCCCATAGCCTTTTGTAATGATTGCCAAAAGTGTGAAGTGAACCGGCTATCTCTATCCGAGATGATTGATCTTGGTACACCGTGCAAATTTACAATTTCTTTGAGGTAGAGTCTCGCCAGCTTATCCATCCTATCAGTCTCCTTGATTGGCAGGAAGTGAGCGGATTTGGTTAACCTATCGACGATTACCCATATAGTATCTAACCCACCGGTTGTCTTTGGTAATTTGGTTATGAAGTCCATTGTTATCCGCTCCCACTTCCACTTGGGTATTGCTGGTTGTTGTAGCAGACCTGAGGGCTTTTGATATTCTACTTTAACCTTGGCACAAGTCAGGCACTTACCCACGTAAGTAGCAATTTCTGCCTTCATGTTTGGCCACCAATACAGTTTCTTAAGGTCCAGGTACATCTTGTCGGACCCAGGGTGAATGGAGTATCTAGTCTTGTGAGCCTCATTCATGATAATGTCTCTGTATCCGC
This sequence comes from Cichorium intybus, assembly GCA_023525715.1. Classification (NCBI taxonomy): domain Eukaryota; kingdom Viridiplantae; phylum Streptophyta; class Magnoliopsida; order Asterales; family Asteraceae; genus Cichorium; species Cichorium intybus. Next base: position 54,977,857 of record CM042010.1, on the reverse strand, counting down.
CAAACTTCGGGGTCCAAATTCGGTTCATGAGATAACGAGCTCCGTCTTCCTTAAGTTCGAGGTTTTTATACATCCCTCGCAGGGCTTCATTCGCGACATTCTCTGGTTTTAAGGCTTCTAGCTGTGCCTCTTTGATCTGAGTGGACAAATGGGAATGGATTGTTATTGACAGAGACTTTACTCGGCGGCCCGAGTACTCTTTCCGACTAAGGGCATCTGCCACCACGTTGGCCTTTCCTGGGTGATAACGAATTTCGCATTCGTAATCACTTAGTAGCTCTACCCATCGTCGTTGTCTCATATTGAGTTCTTTTTGGTTGAGGATATGCTGGAGACTCTTATGGTCGGTGTATACCGTACATTCTGTGCCGTACAGGTAGTGTCTCCAGATTTTCAATGCGAACACTACTGCTCCCAACTCGAGGTCATGTGTAGTGTAGTTGACCTCGTGAGTTTTTAGTTTTCTTGAAGCGTAAGCAATGACCTTTCCTCTCTGCATGAGTACACAGCCTAGACCCCGGTTCGATGCATCGCAATAGACTACAAAGTCTTCTGTTCCTTCTGGAAGGGACAAAATAAGAGCGCTGCACAAAGCTTTCTTTAAGGTCTGGAAGGCGGCATCTTGTCTATCTCCCCACTTGAATGTTACACCCTTCTGTGTCAGGGTAGTAAGTGGCTTTGCAATTTTGGAGAAATTCTGTATGAATCTTCGGTAATAGCCAGCAAGGCCCAAAAACTGGCGGATTTCTGTCGGAGTTCTTGGTGCTTTCCAGTTTTCGATGGCTTTGATCTTGGAGGGATCCACATGTATCCCTTCTTTGCTGACTACGTGGCCTAGAAAGTCCACTTTTCAAAGCCAAAATTCGCATTTCGAAAATTTCGCATACAGCTTCTCTGTTCTTAATGTCTCCAAAACTTGTCGTAAGTGTTGGCTATGTTCCTCCTTACTTCGTGAATAGATAAAGTATGTCGTCGATAAATACTATCACAAATTTATCTAGGTAAGGTCGGCATACACGGTTCATCAGATCCATGAACACTGCGGGTGCATTGGTTAATCCGAAGGGCATCACAACGAATTCATAATGACCGTAGCGAGTTCTGAATGCCGTTTTAGGAACATCTTCTTCTTGAACCTTGAGTTGGTGATATCCCGACCTCAGATCGATTTTTGAGAAATAACTCGATCCTTGGAGTTGATCGAACAGGTCGTCAATTCGGGGTAGCGGGTATCGGTTCTTGATGGTGAGCTTGTTCAACTCCCGATAGTCAATGCACATACGGAATGATCCATCCTTCTTCTTCACGAATAAGACCGGCGCTCCCCAAGGTGAGGAGCTCGGCCTCATGAACCCTTTACTTAGCAGTTCGTTTAGTTGGCTGGATAATTCTTGCATTTCTGCCGGGGCTAATCGGTATGGCGCTTTTGCTACTGGGGTGGCTCCTGGGATCAAATCGATTCTGAACTCGACTTGTCGTGCGGGTGGTACTCCTGGAAGGTCTTCTGGGAATACGTCGGGAAAGTCGCAGACTTCGGGGATTTCTTTGATGTTCTTTACTTCTTTCTTTTCGTCAACAACGTGGGCTAGGAAGGCATGGTATCTTTTCTGTAGGTATTTTCGGGCTTTGATGCAAGACACGATTCGGAGGGTGGTACTAGGTTTATCACCGTAGACAACAAAGGTCTTGTCATCCGGTAGATGAAGTCGGATTCCTCGTTCGTAACACATGATGTCGGCATGATGGGGAATTAGCCAATCCATACCAACAATCACGTCAAAACTTCCTATTTTAACAGGCATTAAGTCGATTTGAAAGGAGTGATCGTCCAGAGTAAGTGTACACCCTATGTATATGTCGTTTGTGCTTTCTGTTTTGCCATTACCTATTTCTACTGTAAATGTTTCATTGAGTGGTTGAGGTTTTTGTTTTAGTAAGTATTTAAACTCGTGGCTTACGAAACTTCTCTCCGCACCGCTATCGAATAGTACACAAGCATATGAATTATTGATGAGGAACGTACCGGTAACCACGGTAGGATCCTCTACCGCTTCCACGCGTCCCATAGCTAGGACTCTTCCATTTCTCCCCACATTCTTTGTCTTTGGGCAATCACGCTTAAAATGCCCCGTCTCGCCACAACCATAGCAAGCTTGACTCACCCAAGCATTAGAGGCTTGGGTGGTTTATGGAGCTGGCGTCTTGCAGAAATGGGCGGTATGACCCTTTTGTTGCAGTTCAAGCAGTGCATTTCTCTACAGGCTCCGGTATGATGGAAATTACACTTGTTGCACTTGGGTAGTGTCCCATTATATTTCTGGGTTGCTGTTGGGGTAGTCGGGACAGTGGCTGCATAGACTGCCACGATCTGTTGTCTCTTGGTACCTTCTTGGTTAGGCTGATTTCTCCCCCTGTTCCAGGGTTTTCTTTTATGGTCCTTCTCTCTTGGTTGATCCGTTTTAGAGGTCATGGTGCCCTGGCGAACCCCATGGTCGACTAATCGTTGGGCCAGTCGTTTTGCGTTGTCGAAAGTGGCGGGGCTTGCCGCTTCTACATTCTCCTGAATCAGAGGAGATAGCCCCCAGATGTAACGTTCCACCTTCACAGATTCTGGTGTGACCATAGTAGGGCAGAGGGTTGCCAAATCGTTGAATCGGTTCGTGTAGGTGGTTAGATCTGAACCTTTCATGGTAAGGTTCCACAGCTCTTGTTCTAGCTTTTGGATCTCCCCTCTGGGACAGTACTCTTTCATCAGCATGGTCTTCAGTTCCTCCCAACTCATTGAGTTGGCCACAGGAAGTGTCAGGGTCTTAATATGACCCTTCCACCAAGACATGGCCGTCTCAGCAAAACTACAAGGGCGAATTTGACTTTAAATTCTTCGGGGCATGCAGAGATATCAAAGATTGATTCAGTCTTCTCAATCCATCTCATGAGAGCAAGGACACCACCAGTACCATGGAAAGTCACTGGTTTGAAATTCGCGAAGTCCTTGTAAGTACATACTCGCGATTGGTTTGATGTTTCTCCATTTGTGGAGTCGTTGGTGCCATTTCTGCTCCCGTTGCCATTCGTCCCATTTGAGTTTATCTGAGCAATAGCAGCTGCTACTGCAGCAGTAACAGCAGCTTGGAAAGTGGCTGAGTCCATCATGGGTGGCTCGGGAGTTGCGATCGGTGCACGTCTAGCGTTTCTTCGACGGGGTGGCATATTTCTGCCACAAGGATTCAAGATTTGACGTTGGTTAGTTCTTGGTAAGGGTTATCAAAGTACGGCGTTTCCATTATACGTTTGTGTCGACTATGTAGTGATAGGGGTATAATAGGTGCATAAAGAGTTTAGATGTATGGTTCTATAGTATCACAAAATACTCGTATAGTATTTTTGTTTTATGTTTTGTTCTAGTGTTTTTCTTTGTACATGGTTCTTGGTAGGTCTTTAGAAGTTGTTATAAGTAAGGTGATTTCTAAGGGGTATGAGAGGTATGTAAGAGAAAATTCTAAGTGTACGACTTCGTAGTATTCATAAAATACTCCTGTAGTATTTTAACTCTATGTTTAGTTCTATAGCGTCTTAGAATACTCCCATAGTATTCTATCTTTATGTTTAGTTATTTGGTTATTGGTAAGTGTTCAGACTTGTTGTTCACCACGACTATTCCTAAGTGTACGTTAATCATATCTTGGATCAATACAGTTGATCAGGCTCTATTTATCCAAGATATAATTACCAAAACACTTAGGCCTATCCGTAGTTTTCAATTCGTCATACCACTTTTGTATGTTTTTGTCATGATATCATTCTAGTATGTATGTATGTACTTATACTTTTATAAAAATTATCGTTGTAATTTTTAAAGTATACTTGTATGAAAATGTTTTCGAGAGTTTTAGTCCCATTGTATTTATAGTTGTATATCTTTAAATGGATTGATATACTTAGTTCACTATAAACAATGCTCTGATACCAATCTGTCACACCCTCAAACCGTATTGGCGGAATAGTTCAAGGGTGGATGACTTCATGAACAATATCATAACAAAGTTGAATAATAGTGATTCCAAGCAATACAACCATCATTAAATAATTGCAAATGTTACATCGTTTAAAAGTTGCGTGTTTCAATTACAATTACAAATGATTTCAAAATGAACAAAAACGACGTCGTAACGTCTCTTCGAATCGCGCTGAGGTTTACCTTATCAATTTCCTGAGAATACAAGTAGTTGAAAAAGTGTCAACAATTAAGTTGGTGAGTTCATAAGATTTTTGCGTAAGAAATGACCTTTGTTTGTAAGCAATAGTGTTGAAAACCAAGAAAATCCAATATTTTCTCATAAAAATGTCCAAGTCTTTAAATCCCAAAGACTAAAATGTAATATGTAAACTGTAGTGTACTTTCTTTGAAATGTGAGTTTCCACGTAAACAATTCATAAAAATATTAAGTTGATTATTTTCCCATGTGAGATACCCTATAACCATACTGTGACTAGTTGGTCTGTTGTGACGTTCTTCAGGCGTCGGAATGTTAGACATTTGGACACCTCAGACCTGCCGGTCAAGCTGTAGCTAGCAGCTCAGGTGCGGGGTTGTCAAGCCCCGTATAGATCTATACTCAAATATCGCGCTCTCTTACCGAGACTCTGGTTATAAAAGTTCAGGACTTATAGTAGGTACTTATAAAAGTACTGTGAAGATTCATCTCACAAAAATGTATGTATTCCAATCAACTTGTTTACGTACGTTTTGTATATAAAAACTCTTGTAATCGTCCATTATCATTTTTTCCATGATAATATAGTATAGTTTAATAATTATATAATTTTATATAATTATTTTTGTCATGTTCAAACGTCATAATAACTTGTATTCATAAACTATCCCAATAATAGTCTATTTTAGTATTGCGTCGTAATAATCATATTTTTGTGAATAATAATGAAGTAATTTATTCAAATGATTATAAATATAATCTTTTGAGATATTTCTCACAAAAACAGTGTAATATCTTGATTATAACCATTTTTGTTAGAAAATAGTGCTTTTATTTATAAAAACGTAGTTTTTACTAGTTTTCTTTTTTATAACGTTTTTATCCAAGATCTAGTGTTTTTGTACACTTTATTTGTAGTTTTGTAACTTTTACACATCTTAACATGTCAAAATGTTCATAATACATAGACCTATTCATATTTCATGCCAAATTCAACTATATAACATTTTTGTCCAAGATCTAACATTTTACACATTTTATATATAGTTTAGTAACTTTTACACTAACATTATATACATCATTATGAACATCTTACAAAGGGTTAACCATATTTCATGTCAAGAGCATTTTTACACAATTATTAACTTTATAAACTTGTGTAAATCAACATATATAACATTTAATCACATATAATCTTGAATAAAACAACATTTATAGTAAAAGAACTTGTATTCTCCCCCAAAAAGGTTTGAAAAGATGAAAATGAGGGGTATGAACTCACCTTGAGTGTGGATCTTAAGGTTTCTTGGTAGAAGATTGAAGAGTTTGGTTCTAGGACCCGGAGGACTCTTGGACAAAGCTATTATCCAATGGATTTTCGTGAGTATGTGTGTGTAAAAGAGTAAATGAAGGTATTTAGAACTTAAATTACTAGATGATCATAACTTACCAATAAGGCTTGAAAGATCCTTGAAGATGATGAAGATTTGAGCTCAAAGACCCTTGGACAAATCTAATATCCAATGGATTTTGATGGATGTTATTGTGTGTAAAAGGTGTAAAACTTGTGTTATGTTGTTTAGAATCAAAAAATGGATGAAGATTACCTCTTGAACTTGTGAAAGAAGCTTGGAATTGAAGTTTGGAGATGGTGATGGTGATGGTGTTTGAGGCCGAGAGCAAGAGAAAGGGGAGAGGAGAAGAGAGTTGTGAAGTTGGTGATTCTCTTGGTAAGGATGAAGATATGATGCTAGGTTATGAGATTTTAGGCTAGATTTTTCTATCTTATTTTATTAATAGTCTTTCATTGCCCTAGATCTTGAATAGTAACCAAGGATATGCATGGGGCTGGTGTGTGTAGCCGATGGGGTGGGGTAAGGGGGTGGGGTAGGTTAGTTTTTATGAAATAGCAATATACTTTATAAAAATAAGTGATTTTTATAAAATAGTTAGACGTTTTAGTGAATTTTTATGCGTTTTTGACGAAACGAAGTTCTAAATAATTATTTTGTATAAAAACATTGTCAAACATTTATTTTGATTGAAACATATCTCGTTGGGTGTCGGAATACGCGTTTAAGCGCATTATTCTTCCGTTTTCGCGATTTTTGACGTTTTACCGGAAATCGCATTTAGCTTTGAAATTAAATACTAGATATTATTACGTTACTTATCATATGAATTTTTATTTCATATTTGATGTTTAAGGCACCACATTTTGTATTTTGGTTCCAAACCCTGTGTACATTTATCCGTTCACAGCGATTTAATGGTTGTAACTTCCTCATACGAACTCTGTTTTTGACGTTCTATATATCCACAGGTTCGTATTTACGAGTAGATCGTTTTATGAATATTATTATTCTCAAAATAATAATTGTACGATTATCGAATTTTTTACGCTACAGTAGTCTGCTGTCCGTATTTTCGACCTTTAACCGATAATTGTTTTGATTTAGCATACGTGATACTATAATATTAATAATTCATCGCAAAAGTTATGGAAAATAACTTTTAAACATATAAATTAACGTACGCTTCGTTTGACTACAGTTGACTTTTGTTGACCAAAATTTACAATTGTCACATCATCTACCCGTTAGAGAGAATTTCGTCCCGAAATTTAACTCTTGAGTGGATCCTCAAGGGTTTGGGAAGAGATGTGGATACTTCTGTTTCATTTGGTCTTCACGCTCCCAAGTAAATTCAGGTCCACGCTTGGCACTCCAACAGACCTTAACTATCGGTATGCGGCTCTGCTTCGTTCTCTTGATCTCTCTGTCCATGATCTCTACGGGTTCTTCCACAAAATGAAGGTTCTCGTTCACTTCGATTTCGTCGAGCAGGATGATAAGGGTCTCATCGGACAGGCATTTCTTTAAGTTGGATACGTGAAAGGTGGGATGGACATTGCTGAGCTCCTGTGGTAATCGAAGTTTGTAGGCTATTGGGCCGATCCTAGCGAGGATCTCGAAGGGCCCAATGTATCTGGGGTTCAGCTTCCCACGCTTTCCAAAGCGTATCATTCCTTTCCATGGCGAGACCTTCAACAACACTCGGTCACCAACCTGGAATTCCAAAGGCTTGCGTCGCTTATCTGCGTAGCTCTTTTGTCGGTCACGAGATGCTTTCAATCGTTCGCGGATCTGAACGATTTTCTCCGTTGTCTCTCGTATGATTTCCGGACCGATGAGAGTGCTGTTAGGTACTTGGCCTCTGGCTAGTTGAGTATCACCCACTTCAGCCCAGCACAGAGGGGATCTGCACTTGCGTTCATATAAAGCTTCAAACGGAGCAACTTTGATGCTAGTGTGATAGCTGTTGTTGTATGAAAACTCAATGAGCGGTAAGTGGGTGTCCCACGCCTTACCGAAGTCTATCACACAGGCTCTCAACATGTCTTCCAGCGTTTGGATGGTTCTTTCACTTTGGCCATCCGTCTGCGGATGGTAAGCTGTGCTCATATCGAGTCTGGTTCCCATAGCCTTTTGTAATGATTGCCAAAAGTGTGAAGTGAACCGGCTATCTCTATCCGAGATGATTAATCTTGGCACACCGTGCAATTTTACAATTTCTTTGAGGTAGAGTCTCGCCAGCTTATCCATCCTATCGGTCTCCTTGATTGGCAGTAAGTGAGCGGATTTGGTTAACCTATCGACGATTACCCATATAGTATCTAACCCACCGGTTGTCTTTGGTAATTTGGTTATGAAGTCCATTGTTATCCGCTCCATTTCCACTCGGGTATTGCTGGTTGTTGTAGCAGACCCGAGGGCTTTTGATATTCTACTTTAACCTTGGCACAAGTCAGGCACTTACCCACGTAAGTAGCAATTTCTGCCTTCATGTTTGGCCACCAATACAGTTTCTTAAGGTCCAGTTACATCTTGTCGGACCCAGGGTGAATGGAGTATCTAGTCTTGTGAGCCTCATTCATGACAATGTCTCTGTATCCGCCAAACTTCGGGGTCCAAATTCGGTTCATGAGATAACGAGCTCTGTCTTCCTTAAGTTCGAGGTTTTTATACATCCCTCGCAGGGCATCATTCGCGACATTCTCTGGTTTTAAGGCTTCTAGCTGTGCCTCTTTGATCTGAGTGGACAAATGGGAATGGATTGTTATTGACAGAGACTTTACTCGGCGGCCCGAGTACTCTTTCCGACTAAGGGCATCTGCCACCACGTTGGCCTTTCCTGGGTGATAACGAATTTCGCATTCGTAATCACTTAGTAGCTCTACCCATCGTCGTTGTCTCATATTGAGTTCTTTTTGGTTGAGGATATGCTGGAGACTCTTATGGTCGGTGTATATCGTACATTCTGTGCCGTACAGGTAGTGTCTCCAGATTTTCAATGCGAACACTACTGCTCCCAACTCGAGGTCATGTGTAGTGTAGTTGACCTCGTGAGTTTTTAGTTTTCTTGAAGCGTAAGCAATGACCTTTCCTCTCTGCATGAGTACACAGCCTAGACCCCGGTTCGATGCATCGCAATAGACTACAAAGTCTTCTGTTCCTTCTGGAAGGGACAAAATAAGAGCGCTGCACAAAGCTTTCTTTAAGGTCTGGAAGGCGGCATCTTGTCTATCTCCCCACTTGAATGTTACACCCTTCTGTGTCAGGGTAGTAAGTGGCTTTGCAATTTTGGAGAAATTCTGTATGAATCTTCGGTAATAGCCAGCAAGGCCCAAAAACTGGCGGATTTCTGTCGGAGTTCTTGGTGCTTTCCAGTTTTCGATGGCTTTGATCTTGGAGGGATCCACATGTATCCCTTCTTTGCTGACTACGTGGCCTAGAAAGACCATTTTTCGACTCCAAAATTCGCATTTCGAAAATTTCGCATACAGCGTCTCTGCTCTTAATGTCTCCAAAACTTGTCGTAAGTGTTGGCTATGTTCCTCCTTACTTCGTGAATAGATAAGTATGTCGTCGATGAATACTATCACAAATTTATCTAGGTAAGGTCGGCATACACGGTTCATCAGATCCATGAACACTGCGGGTGCATTGGTTAATCCGAATGGCATCACAACGAATTCATAATGACCGTAGCGAGTTCTGAATGCCGTTTTAGGAACATCTTCTTCTTGAGCCTTGAGTTGGTGATATCCCAACCTCAGATCGATTTTTGAGAAATAACTCGATCCTTGGAGTTGATCGAACAGGTCGTCAATTCGGGGTAGCGGGTATCGGTTCTTGATGGTGAGCTTGTTCAACTCCCGATAGTCAATGCACATACGGAATGATCCATCCTTCTTCTTCACGAATAAGACCGGCGCTCCCCAAGGTGAGGAGCTCGGCTTGATGAACCCTTTACTTAGCAGTTCGTTTAGTTGGCTGGATAATTCTTGCATTTCTGTCGGGGCTAATCGGTATGGCGCTTTTGCTACTGGGGTGGCTCCTGGGATCAAATCGATTCTGAAATCGATTTGTCGTGCGGGTGGTACTCCTGGAAGGTCTTCTGGGAATACGTCGGGAAAGTCGCAGACTTCGGGGATTTCTTTGATGTTCTTTACTTCTTTCTTTTGGTCAACAACGTGGGCTAGGAAGGCATGGTATCTTTTCTGTACGTATTTTCGAGCTTTGATGCAAGACACGATTCGGAGGCTGGTACTAGGTTTATCACCGTAGACAACAAAGGTCTTGTCATCCGGTAGATGAAGTCGGATTCCTCGTTCGTAACACATGATGTCGGCATGATGGGGAATTAGCCAATCCATACCAACAATCACGTCAAAACTTCCTATTTTAACAGGCATTAAGTCGATTTGAAAGGAGTGATCGTCCAGAGTAAGTGTACAGCCTATGTATATGTCGTTTGTGCTTTCTGTTTTGCCATTACCCATTTCTACTGTAAATGTTTCATTGAGTGGTTGAGGTTTTTGTTTTAGTAAGTATTTAAACTCGTGGCTTACGAAACTTCTCTCCGCACCGCTATCGAATAGTACACAAGCATATGAATTATTGATGAGGAACGTACCGGTAACCACAGTAGGATCCTCTACCGCTTCCGCGCGTCCCATAGCTAGGACTCTTCCATTTCTCCCCACATTCTTTGTCTTTGGGCAATCACGCTTAAAATGCCCCGTCTCGCCACAACCATAGCAAGCTTGACTCACCCCAGCATTAGAGGCTTGGGTGGTTTGTGGAGCTGGCGTCTTGCAGAAACGGGCGGTATGACCCTTTTTGTTGCAGTTCAAGCAGTGCATTTCTCTACAGGCTCCGGTATGATGGAAATTACACTTGTTGCACTTGGGTAGTGTCCCATTATATTGCTGGGTTGCTGTTGGGGTAGTCGGGACAGTGGCTGCATGGACTGCCACGATCTGTTGTCTCTTGGTACCTTCTTGGTTAGGCTGATTTCTCCCCCTGTTCCAGGGTTTTCTTTTGTGGTCCTTCTCTCTTGGTTGATCAGTTTTAGAGGTCATGGTGCCCTGGCGAACCCCATGGTCGACTAATCGTTGGGCCAGTCGTTTTGCGCTGTCGAAAGTGGCGGGGCTTGCCGCTTCTACATTCCCCTGAATCAGAGGAGATAGCCCCTAGATGTATCGTTCCACCTTCATAGATTCTGGTGTGACCATAGTAGGGCAGAGGGTTGCCAAATCGTTGAATCGGTTCGTGTAGGTGGTTAGATCTGAACCTTTCATGGTAAGGTTCCACAGCTCTTGTTCTAGCTTTTGGATCTGTCCTCTGGGATAGTACTCTTTCATCAGCATGGTCTTCAGTTCCTCCCAACTCATTGAGTTGGCCACAGGAAGTGTCAGGGTCTTAACATGACCCTTCCACCAAGACATGGCCGTCTCAGCAAAACTACAAGGGCGAATTTGACTTTAAATTCTTCGGGGCATGCAGAGATATCAAAGATTGATTCAGTCTTCTCAATCCATCTCATGAGAGCAAGGACACCACCAGTACCATGGAAAGTCACTGGTTTGCAATTCGCGAAGTCCTTGTAAGTACATACTCGCGATTGGTTTGATGTTTCTCCATTTGTGGAGTCGTTGGTGCCATTTATGCTCCCGTTGCCATTCGTCCCATTTGAGTTTATCTGAGCAATAGCAGCTGCTACTGCAGCAGTAACAGCAGCTTGGAAAGTGGCTGAGTCCATCATGGGTGGCTCGGGAGTTGCGATCGGTGCACGTCTAGCGTTTCTTCGACGGGGTGGCATATTTCTGCCACAAGGATTCAAGATTTGACGTTGGTTAGTTCTTGGTAAGGGTTATCAAAGTACGGCGTTTCCATTATACGTTTGTGTCGACTATGTAGTGATAGGGGTATAATAGGTGCATAAAGAGTTTAGATGTATGGTTCTATAGTATCACAAAATACTCGTATAGTATTTTTGTTTTATGTTTTGTTCTAGTGTTTTTCTTTGTACATGGTTCTTGGTAGGTCTTTAGAAGTTGTTATAAGTAAGGTGATTGCTAAGGGGTATGAGAGGTATGTAAGAGAAAATTCTAAGTGTACGACTTCGTAGTATTCATAAAATACTCCTGTAGTATTTTAACTCTATGTTTAGTTCTATAGCGTCTTAGAATACTCCCATAGTATTCTATCTTTATGTTTAGTTATTTGGTTATTGGTAAGTGTTCAGACTTGTTGTTCACCACGACTATTCCTAAGTGTATGTTAATCATATCTTGGATCAATACAGTTGATCAGGCTCTATTTATCCAAGATATAATTACCAAAACACTTAGGCCTATCCGTAGTTTTCAATTCGTCTTACCACTTTTGTATGTTTTTGTCATGATATCATTCTAGTATGTATGTATGTACTTATACTTTTATAAAAATTATCGTTGTAATTTTTAAAGTATACTTGTACGAAAATGTTTTCGAGAGTTTTAGTCCCATTGTATTTATAGTTGTATATCTTTAAATGGATTGATATACTTAGTTCACTATAAACAATGCTCTGATACCAATCTGTCACACCCTCAAACCGTATTGGCGGAATAGTTCAAGGGTGGATGACTTCATGAACAATATCATAACAAAGTTGAATAATAGTGATTCCAAGCAATACAACCATCATTAAATAATTGCAAATGTTACATCGTTTAAAAGTTGCGTGTTTCAATTACAATTACAAATGATTTCAAAATGAACAAAAACGACGTCGTAACGTCTCTTCGAATCGCGCTGAGGTTTACCTTATCAATATCCTGAGAATACAAGTAGTTGAAAAAGTGTCAACAATTAAGTTGGTGAGTTCATAAGATTTTTGCGTAAGAAATGACCTTTGTTTGTAAGCAATAGTGTTGAAAAACCAAGAAAATCCAATATTTTCTCATAAAAATGTCCAAGTCTTTAAATCCCAAAGGCTAAAATGTAATATGTAAACTGTAGTGTACTTTCTTTGAAATGTGAGTTTCCACGTAAACAATTCATAAAAATATTAAGTTGATTATTTTCCCATGTGAGATACCCTATAACCATACTGTGACTAGTTGGCCTGCTGCGACGTTCTTCAGGCGTCAAAATGTTAGACATTTGGACACCTCAGACCTGCCGGTCAAGCTGTAGCTAGCAGCTCAGGTGCGGGGTTGTCAAGCCCCGTATAGATCTATACTCAAATATCGCGCTCTCTTACCGAGACTCTGGTTATAAAAGTTTAGGACTTATAGTAGGTACTTATAAAAGTAATGTGAAGATTCATCTCACAAAAATGTATGTATTCCAATCAACTTGTTTACGTACGTTTTGTATATAAAAACTCTTGTAATCGTCCATTATCATTTTTCCCATGATAATATAGTATAGTTTAATAATTATATAATTTTATATAATTATTTTTGTCATGTTCAAACGTCATAATAACTTGTATTCATAAACTATCACAATAATAGTCTATTTTAGTATTGCGTCGTAATAATCATATTTTTGTGAATAATAATGAAGTAATTTATTCAAATGATTATAAATATAATCTTTTGAGATATTTCTCACAAAAATAGTGTAATATCTTGATTATAACCATTTTTGTTAGAAAATAGTGCTTTTATTTATAAAAACGTAGTTTTTACTAGTTTTCGTTTTTATAACGTTTTTATCCAAGATCTAGTGTTTTTGTACACTTTATTTGTAGTTTTGTAACTTTTACACATCTTAATATGTCAAAATGTTCATAATACATAGATATATTCATATTTCATGCCAAATTCAACTATATAACATTTTTGTCCAAGATCTAACATTTTACACATTTTATATATAGTTTAGTAACTTTTACACTAACATTATATACATCATTATGAACATCTTACAAAGGGTTAACCATATTTCATGTCAAGAGCATTTTTACACAATTATTAACTTTATAAACTTGTGTAAATCAACATATATAACATTTAATCACATATAATCTTGAATAAAACAACATTTATAGTAAAAGAACTTGTATTCTCCCCCAAAAAGGTTTGAAAAGATGAAAATGAGGGGTATGAACTCACCTTGAGTGTGGATCTTAAGGTTTCTTGGTAGAAGATTGAAGAGTTTGGTTCTAGGACCCGGAGGACTCTTGGACAAAGCTATTATCCAATGGATTTTCGTGAGTATGTGTGTGTAAAAGAGTAAATGAAGGTATTTAGAACTTAAATTACTAGATGATCATAACTTACCAAGAAGGCTTGAAAGATCCTTGAAGATGATGAAGATTTGAGCTCAAAGACCCTTGGACAAATCTAATATCCAATGGATTTTGATGGATGTTAGTGTATGTAAAAGGTGTAAAACTTGTGTTATGTTGTTTAGAATCAAAAGATGGATGAAGATTACCTCTTGAACTTGTGAAAGAAGCTTGGAATTGAAGTTTGGAGATGGTGATGGGGATGGTGTTTGAGGCCGAGAGCAAGAGAAAGGGGAGAGGAGAAGAGAGTTGTGAAGTTGGTGATTCTCTTGGTAAGGATGAAGATATGATGCTAGGTTATGAGATTTTAGGCTAGATTTTTCTATCTTATTTTATTAATAGTCTTTCATTGCCCTAGATCTTGAATAGTAACCAAGGATATGCATGGGGCTGGTGTGTGTAGCCGATGGGGTGGGGTAAGGAGGGTGGGGTAGGTTAGTTTTTATAAAATAGCAATATACTTTATAAAAATAAGTGATTTTTATAAAATAGTAAGACGTTTTAGTGAATTTTTATGCGTTTTTGATGAAACGAAGTTCTAAATAATTATTTTGTATAAAAACATTGTCAAACATTTATTTTGATTGAAACATATCTCGTTGGGTGTCGGAATACGCGTTTAAGCACATTATTCTTCCGTTTTCGCGATTTTTGACGTTTTACCGGAAATCGCATCTAGCTTTGAAATTAAATACTAGATATTATTACGTTACTTATCATATGAATTTTTATTTCATATTTGATGTTTAAGGCACCACATTTTGTATTTTGGTTCCAAACCCTGTGTACATTTATCCGTTCACAGCGATTTAATGGTTGTAACTTCCTCATACGAACTCCGTTTTTTACGTTCTATATATCCACAGGTTCGTATTTACGAGTAGATCGTTTTATGAATATTATTATTCTCAAAATAGTAATTGTACGATTATCGAATTTTTACGCTACAATAGTCTGCTGTCCGTATTTTCGACCTTTAACCGATAATTGTTTTGATTTAGCATACGTGATACTATAATATTAATAATTCATCGCAAAAGTTATGGAAAATAACTTTTCAACATATAGATTAACGTACGCTTCGTTTGACTACAGTTGACTTTTGTTGACCAAAATTTACAATTGTCACAACGTTCAACAGAATAAAACTCAAAGAAGGAAAGACATATTTAGGACAGAGTGCAAGGCGAAAATAATTTTCAATCTTATTGATTGCACGAGAGTCCAACGCAAGGGATAAACAACAAACATTCTAACTTTGAAAAGATGTTAGGTGTTAAAGTTTCCGATGTTGTGGATATTCAGAATCCATCTGACATTCGAAACAAAGGTTGTTGTAGTCGTGGCAAGAGGTTAAAGAGTAAAAAAGAGATGATGGTAACGGAAAACTTGAAGCCGAAGAGAGAATGTAGTGTCTGTAAACAGATGGTAAATCATCGCAAGAGAAATTATCCAAGTAGGAAAAACTAAGCTATGTTTTGGTCATTTAATTAGTCTATGTTATATTTATTATAGAATGCCTTCAAGTAGACATGTTTTATTTTATGAATTTTTGTGTGACATTTTGTTTGGTCATGCAATTAGTTTTATTTTATATTTATTATTTTAACTTTTTCGTTAAAAGGTTTATGCATTGTCGTTCTTATTTGAATGCTCCAAGAATTTCGACATAACCACAAAATAAACATTGTCAAAGTCTTATCAGTTAATGTATCACACATATTCATACAGATTACATACAGTCTGCAATTGTTGTAAATTATACATTCATTAATGTTAAGTTTGCAACCGTTTTATTTTACCACTATCACAAAATGTTTTTTATGTCAACTTCCAGTCAGTATGTTATTCAATATGTCATATATAAAACAACAATTTACACGTTAGGTTATAATATGTAGCTACATTCTAACATAATGTATTCTTCATTCTACCAGAATTTGTTATACATTCTATCAGAATGAGTTGTACATTCTATGACTGCATTCTCCTAGACAATCATATTCTGTTATGGATCATAATTGTCCAATAAATAATAATTTAGAAGTCTCGTCACAAATTCGATGTTCAAGGATAAGATTGATCCGAACCCATTTCTTGAACCACCTTTTTTTGGCTTTCTGAGAGTGTTTTAACTGCCATCGTTATCCTACTCGGTGTCATTCTCGAAGGTAATCTTCGTAGACCGGGGTAATAAGTTTTGTCAACCTTCCTCACGATTTCCGTAGTTCTTTTGGCCCGTGTCGCAAAATCTTCCTTTTCAAACTTCCTCTTCGATCGCACTTCTTTCATTTGGTCTATTACATATTGTGCCACACTCTTTTGTCTCACTTTTGGAGATGATCCGACATTCATCGCGTTACTTTTCTTTATTGTTGTACTTTCAATCAATATTGGTTGATCAAGTACCTTAGGCGTGACATTTTTTCCTTCCTGTGCAACACTTACTAACAGTTGGCCTTCATTAACAATGTCTGCCCCTATAATAACAAGGATAAGGTTAGTCATAACAACATACCCATAGAAGTGTTTCATTCATAAACTATTCAATATTGTTTTCTAACTCATTCTAATAGAATTCACAAATAAACTATTCTTTAAAATTTCCTTAGAAAACACATACCAAACTGCCTTTAAACAAACCACTAAACAAGCAGATGATCATACACACACCCATTGTCTTTATTCAAAACAAAAGAATCAAATGATCATATGATATTAGAAACACGTACACATTGAGTTTTTTCAAAACAAATTAAACAGATGACCATATTTTAAAAAAAAAATTGAAGTTCATCCGTATAAGGAATACAATTCTTTCAGAATGCATAACATTCTGACACATCACCACACTAATTAAGGTACATTGACTTAAAGAATCAGGTACATTAGAGTATTCTAACAAATTACCATATTATAACCAATCAAATGATCATATTCTATCATAAACACATACACATTAAAGTATTCTAAAAAATTGGTATATTATTTACACAAACAAATGCTCATATTCTATCAGAATTCACAATGACACACACACACACATTTACTTTATTACTTATTCCGAAAGAATGTCAATTTCATCCATATAAGGAATACCATTCTTTCAAAAGTCAAATATACACCCACATTGACTTTATTCTATCAAAGATATTATTCTAAAAGAATTATTTTCGAATTCTATCAGAATGATTATGCCTTGTTTTTTCTTTGGATTGAAAATTTCACCTTTCTCAGAGTACCAGTAAACCCTAATCGTAAATTACCATAAAATTCATAGCATTCTAACATTGATACTAAACACTAAATCATACATACAAACTGATCTCACCCAAAATTTTCTCATACAACAACGACTACTTCCAAATTAGAATAACACATACCTTTAGGAGGATTATCAAAATCGACATCCTCAAAATCCAATGTTGTATCTACTGTGTTCGTGAACTTGTTCTTGAAGTTTTCCCTCAACCTTGAACTTGATCTAGACTTCTTCACTCCCCCAGAATACGTTTTAACTTTTGAAATTCCGACTCTGCACTTCGAACAGAATGATCGCACCACAGCTGGTTTTATGGTTGACGCTTATCGAATTCTTTGGAATAGGAAGAAAATCATTTGAAATCGAAAACTAGATTACATTGCAGCTATAATCCGACGTCTTTGAA
>CM042010.1:54817845-54957845 GCA_023525715.1 Cichorium intybus | reverse complement strand
ACTCCAATTAATCCAACTGCCACAATCATCAGAACTCCTTTGTTTGCACCACATGTATGAGAGGGATACAATGTTGTCTGCTACCTTGGTTGGAGCCGTCCGAGTGTTTTTGAAAACTTTGTCATTCCTTACCAACCAAATGTTCCAGAGTAGACAATCATATCACTTAAAATATCTTTTAAAACTTTTAATATTTTTCTCACATTAAATTCTATGAAAAGATATTTATAGTAAACTAGCCCTTCACATATGAACAAGAAAATCTGTCATTAAAGGAATAGATAATTTTATAGTAAACCGTCTTCGATAAATAACGTTAGCGACTTGATGCGAATTTTATCGACCTCCGTTATGTTGTAGATAAAACATATCATTACAATAAAGTGTTCATCGGAATACAATAAATATTTAAATCAGTTTAGCAGTATATTCAAATTTATGTCAATTATTGTTAAAAGATTTAAGGTAAAATCTAAATTAATATGTGAAAATGATAACAGGAGAATCTAAAAGTCAAAATAGCAATATTTTATTTGAAACTTATATGCATTTGAAGAGGTATTCATATTACACAGAGTGTACAAAATAACAAAACACTTATGTAGTATTTCATATGCAAGAAGGAATGAAATAACTTATTATGTCGAAATGAAAAACATTATGTTTGGTTGCTCGAAGAAGTGGAATGAAGCATTTATCATGGAATGTGATTCCTTCTTTTTGGCTGAATTTCATTCCATGGAGAAGAGTGTTTTGTTTTCAGTCACTTAGGGAGTTTTTTTCTTATAATATTCAATAAATATTAATGTTTTAAAAAATTTCAAAACTTCATTTAAATAATTCTTTTATTTTTAAAAATTAAATAATTTTTATCTGTATTTATTTTTTAAGATTTTATGGTATATGGTTACCAGCCCTTGACATAAGAACAAGAAAATTTAACCTTAACGAAATAGATAATTTTATAGCAAACCGTCTTCGATAAATAACGTTAGCGACTTGATGCGAATCTTATCGACCTCCATTATGTTGTAGATAAAACATATCATTACAATAAAGTGTTCATCGGAATACAATAAATATTTAAATCAATTTAGCAGTAGATTCAAATTTATGTCAATTATTGTTAAAATCTTTAAGGTAAAATCTAAATTAACATTTGAAAATGATAACAGGAGAATCTAAAAGTCAAAATAGCAATGTTTTATTTGAAACTTATATGCATTTGCAGAGGTATTCAAATTACACAGAGTGTACAAAATAACAAAACATTTACGTAGTATTTGATATGCAGTAATCGAAGAAGGAATAAAATAACTTATTCTGTCGGAATGAAAAACATCATGTTTGGTTGCTCGAAGAAATGGAATGAAACATTTATCATGGAATGCGATTCCTTCTCTTTGGCTGAATTTCATTCCATGGAGAAGAGTGTTTAGTTTTCAGTCACTTATGGAATTTTTTCTTATAATATTAAATAAATATTAATGTTTTAAAATTTAAATAATTTTTAACCATCCGTATTTATTTTTTAAGATTTTATGGTATATTGTTCTTATTATTTTATAACTTTTTTTAGAAATTATTGATAATTTTTTTTCAAGTATTTATAGAACATATAATATGTATTTTGAATGAAATAAAATATGTTTATAAGTAATTTATTTTAAAATATATCTTAATTTAACCAAAAATTTATATTATATAACGACATTCTTTTCTTTATTTATCAAATTTACTTTATTTAGAATTTTTATATTAATAAAAAAACAAAATGTTTGAATGACCTATTTCATTCATTCGAGCCAACCAAACATGAGAATGAAATATATGTGTGAGAGACAGATAAAATCTCTCTCTTGACTTCATACTTTATAAACTTATAACTATATAAAATATAAAGTGAAGAATATTTATATATATAAAAGAATAAATTAAAGGGCTAATAACATAAAAACCACCGTAGTTTGACCAAAATTCTGGTTTAACCACTATATTTTTTTTTGTTCCATAAAAACCACTCATACTTTCAAAAAAATTCATATTGACCACTGTTCATTTTATTTTATAACTTTTGACGATTGTTTTATCAAAAGGTTATGTGAAAAGTTTCATATCGACATTTTAAGCAAATATTGGAACTTCATTGCAGTGAAAATGATAAACAACATTGTCTACATGTAATTTTGGTTTTCGTAACTACAACTCTTCGGCCACGTTGTGAATGCATAGAATGTCCAAGTGAATCCACTAAATTTTGAATGTGACGGGGGTAAGAAGTGTTCCAATTTGACAACATACAATCATGATTTTAATTTGTTATAGTGCTCACAATGTATCTTTTTGAAAATATGAGTGGTTTTTACGAATTTTTTTGAAAGTATGAGTGGTTTTTTTAGAACGAAAAAAAATATAGTGTTTTAAACCGGATTTTGGCCAAACTATAGTGGTTTTTATGTTATTAGCCCTAAATTAAAACAAAAACATTGGTGAAACCATGACTAGGCTCACCCACATGAAATCGTGTATAGGGATTAAAGGAATGTTCTTATGAACCTGAATGAGGTTGGTTTTTATACGACATTTATTGCCTACCACCTTCGCCGCCCAACACTTTTTACCATGTGTAGTTAAAAGGTTTCATAGGGAAATGTTTCTTTCTAAGTTAAAAGTTTTAACTTAAAATATTAAAACAAAAACTCGTTTTAATTATATATATACAATGTTAACTATGTCCTACCCATGAGAAAAACACATTCTTTTTATGACTTGCTGGTGGAGCTGTGTGGTTAACCGGCACGCCAGATAAGGTTATACTTCAGGTGATGTGACATTCACGATTCTTAAGCGTATCTTGAGCCTGGCATCATGCGGGTTCTGCATGTTGAATTCATCATGTTATTTATGATCCATGACATCGTGTCATGAATTTGAGATGAGCACAAACGAGACTAACATGCCATTGAATGTAATCAATGAATCTCACAGATCTAGGAGTTTCATAGTGAATGAAATTCGCAAAAGTGTTTGTCTACCTTGATGACCATCGTTGTGTGATTATGACATTCCTCTTCACATCACAACTGGGAAATCTTGGATCCTAGCCTTTGCAAATAAATTGCGTAATTATTTGAAGGGTTAAAACTCAAACTAAACTAAAAAAATCCTTTATCTTATAGATGTCAAGTCTAAACACAAACATTCCTCCTATTCCTCCTCCTCCTCCACTACAATCCCGATCTAGTGAGATCGATAGCCTAACGTTTGCTGACATTTCCTCCGAACTCGAGAATTGTTTCAAGAGTGTCAGGGTACAAGCAAGGCAGGAACGATTCTAGCTCGTTAAATCCCTTAGGGCATATAAACTAGAAGAAGGTGCGTCTGTGTATACACATGTTCATAAGATGAAATCATACATAGACAGATTGTATAATATTGGTGTCCGTTTTCGAAGGAGTTAGCCACATATGTGGTGCTTAACTCGCTTCCTGGTTCATGTCATGAGTTTTTTATGAAATGTGACAAGAACCATCTGGACATGACCTTGATAGAGCTGCACGGTACACTAAAAACTGTCAAGGCTAGTTTGAAGCAATCACGTAGGTCAAATTCCACCGCTCCTGTCATGGCCATTCATCATGGTGATGCTAAGAAGAAAGTTTCTCATCACAGATTGTCTCCTCCCAGAACACCGCTGCAAAGTACTTTGTTTGAAAGAAGAAATCGAACATTGTTTGAAATAGTTTGATCCATGATGTGTTAAGCTACATTTCCAAATTGGTTTCAAAGAGTTATACCTTAGAAACAACAACCCGCATATTAAACCTCGTATCCAACTAAGTAGGTTGCAAAGACATTCTCTGAAATGTGAAGTGGGGTTCATCCCTCACTAGCACATGTGAAAGTATGGGGTTATGAAGTCTTCATTCGAAGCTCATGACAAGCTTGAACCTCACAACGCCTAGTAATATCAAGTATTTTAGGCGTTGTTTAGCCGTGTCTTAGTTAATTTATCATTATTAATTGGCTAATATCACTTACTTTTGTGCCAAAGTGCTTGGAAATGTTTTTAGTGTAAATACAGGGGTTTTAGTGCAATTCTGGAGAAGTTGTGGAGCAAAAAAGGCAAAAAATCGGATCAGGCGGAAAAAGAGGCGCTATCTATCAGAGATAGCGCTGCTATCGTGGATAGCGCCGCTATTTCTTGAGATAGCGCCGCTATTTCATGAGATAGCGCCGCTATCTCGTGACCGGATAAAATCTTCGTTTTTGAATTTTAAATTTCGAGATTGCGGGATAAGGCAACACGCGCGTCGCGGATTTAGCTTGGCCGCAACGCGGAAACCCTAATTTCGCACAACTATAAATACCAGAGTCCCGTCCGACTTTACACTCATCCCGGGACGTGAAGGAGGGATCCGGAAGGCTGATTTCGTGATTTTTCTCAGTTACATCAAAAGTTTGGTTAGTAATTTGATTTTTCTATTGTTTTATCAACTCAGTATCGAGGTATTCCACAATCGGGATTTCCGTCGATTACTCGATGTTCATTTAGATTCATAGTTTCTGATTTCAGTAGAATAATCATTAGTTTAGATCTGATATTCGATTGTATGGTTTGGATTTGAGTTGGATTTGGATTTATAAAAGTTAATCATTCGGTTTGATGTTTATTTGCACTTTTTCGATATTGTTTCTGTTGAATGCTTGTTTGGATGTTTTGGGATTGTCATTGCTTCTAATTTTTCTGGAATTTACTTCTGGAGACAGTAAGTAATCTCAGTTTAGTTAGTTTAGTTTAGTTCATGCTTGATTTGGATTTTGGCAATTCTTTGATATTGTGTTTTGTGTTGATTTTTGGGAAAGAAGAAACAATACCGCTGACTGTAGAGTGACACTACAGTTGGTATATTGTCGTTCTATTTTGACCACCAAACTCCCACGGATCGACCCTTGCTGCCACTATACTATTGTGTGTAAGGTTTATTTTATTATTTTTGACCGCACGACGACCGCTGCGATGTCAAATTTTGGCGCCGTTGCCGGGGAGTTGTGCGCTTAGGATAGACGATCAGTAGGGTTGTTTCTTTTGATGTTTGATTTTAGTTTTTTGATTTTTGGTATTTGTACGTCTTCATAATGGGCGATTACATATACCCGGATCAGTATTATGAGTATTATGAAAATCCGGCCGACACATATTACGAGGATGATTACTACAATGGATCATTCGATGACAATGGATGGCGGACCGAGGAGTCATCTCAACCTAAAAATTCTGTAACTTGGTCCCAACTTTGGGTACTCATGTATAGCACCTACCATGTGCAGAAGGACCAGGCTGATGCTCTTGAAAAATTGCAAGTTTCATTAGATAAGTTAGAGGAAAATTGGAAATGTTCATCACTCTCGCCAGAACCTGAGGCGAGTGATTTTTATACCAATGATAATGTGTGTGAACTTGCATCACCTGAATATGTGATGGAAGGGCATGCACCGTGGGAAAATTAAGACACCATTGAGAGGGTCGAAAATGTTGTTGAGGAAGAGGTTGTAAGTGACAATGCTACCTCTAACACAACAGCTTTTGATGTTTTTGAAAATGTTAATAATGTTGAGCTGGTGATGAGTGAATCCATACCATCACCAGACAATTTGGTTGAGGAGGATGTTGTGGAGGAGGTTGTAAGTGATAGTACCGATCCCAGCCCAACAATTCCCGAAATTGTTGAAGTTATTGATACTTTTGAGAGAGGGGGCGTAGATGACAATACTACCCCCGACCATGTAGTTTTTGAAAATTTTGAACATTTCGAAAGTAAGGATCTGGTGATGGGTGACTTTATACAACCACCAGATGAACCAGTCGCTCACTCTTGGTCTCAATCCACCTGTTGGACGATGATCAAGAAGATGATGCCGACGAGTTGATCTTTGAAAATAATAAACATGAATTCTTTGGCACTCATGATCCATTCATGAATGGAAAATTAGATGTTATCAATACCATCGATGAGGATATATGGAAGCATCCCGATATGTTCCCTTCCAATCCCATTCGATTGAAAAACATTTATTGGTACTGCAAGCCAAAATTGCAAACTGAAGATAGCACGCGAGACGCAAGCAAAATGAAATCTGCAAAACAATTACTGGGAGAGGCACTGGGTGCGCTTCACATCAAGCCGATAATCTTGAAGAGATACCGAAGGAAAGACCGAGCTTGGAGATTTAAAGTTACTTCCAAGCATTCGCGGGAAATAATAAGAAAACGACAACCGGGCAGCAGCAGAGGAACCGGCAAACCATTTGACCCAGGGAAATTGGAGTATGGAATCAACGAAGGGACGGTGGTGACAGGAAATCAGCGGAGTCAAATGGCGTACGATCCACCGTAGCCGCAGAAAGATGGTCCAGCTAAAAGACCGAACAAAGAAGCGCTTTCGGGAGGCAACCCAACATTTCGGTAAGTATTTTTAATTTTTGTTTTTTATTTTTTAGTTTTTATTTTGTCAAAATATCATTTGGAAAATTTTTCAAAATGTCCTGGCATAACTCGAGTGTGGGGTGGTTGAACGGGTTTTAAAAATACGGAAAAATCGCAAAAAAAAATGGAAAAAATACAAGTTAGCCACTAATTTTAATATTAGTGACGCTAACCCTTGGTTAACGCGTGGTCAACTCTCCAGCCCTTCTCGTCGCTAACTTGGACTCTCCCCTCCCCCTCTTCACGTCTGTTGAGCCGAACACGCATACATAACCCGATTTTTTTCGATTTTTCGTGAAATTGATCCAACCAATCTTCAATTAAGCATTCAAGGTACATTTCCTAGCTATTCTATTTACAGTTTCACGAAAAATCATGGCTGAAATCGAATTTTTGAGCCGAAATTGGCGTTTCGGGTTTCGCACCCTTTACCCCCCGATTCAGGCGATTTCTGTGTTGTTTTTCATGAAATTGAAGCTTGGGGTTTGTTAATCGGATGTCTAGGAATGCATTGGTAGTTTTAATTTGTGCTTTAATAGGTTAAAAATCGAAAAAACGAAAATTAGGGCCCGTTTTTGGGGTTTTCAGAAAACCGGACCCTTCATCCTCAAATTGAACGATTTCTTGTTTGTTTTTCGACAAATTACCACCTAGGGTTCCTTACATGTAGCTACCTAGTGGTGTATTCAATTTAACAAAAACATGCAAAATTCAAGATTTGGAGAAATTAGGGTCGAAATTAGGGTTCTTCAGGTTTTTACCCAAATTGGCCAACTTATAGCTCGTTTTTCTGAAAATTGACAGAGGGCTTTTGTTAGTGGTTAGTTTAGGATGCTATTGGTGTGTTCAATTTGATAAAAACAGATCGTAATCTAAAATCAAAATTCTAGGGTTCATAATTGGGGTTTTTGACCTAAATGAGAAATTAGGGCAATTTTAGTTTGTTTTTCTGAAATTAAACTTAGGGCTTTTGTTATTCTATAGTTTAGGAACATATTGGTGCAATCAATTTGAAAAACAGACTAAAATTGAAAAAATCGAAAAATCTGGGGCGTTTCGTGCATCGCGACGCGTTCATCTTCATTTGGCGCCGCTGACATTCGAATTTGATCAACAGACACCGGATTTCATCGCGTTTACGCGCCGCGGCATTGATACTTCGGCGTCGCAGAGACTGGGAATCAGCAAGGACAACAACGCGTAATAAGTAATTTTCTTTTGTGTATTTTGCAATTTTTTTATATATGTTGTTAGTATTTGCCAAACTGTGATTGCTGCACCAACTGATGGAGTTGCATAACGCAAGTGTGGGGTCACCGTACCCCTACACTCGTGTTATGCCGACATGTTTACTGCTGCGCCCTACTCCCGGATTTCATCGTAAATGACGTGAACAATCAACCCTGCTACAGTATGGTCCCGACAATCAAGCAATTCGCCGTTCCTAAGGGGTAACTCTTTCTCCCTAGTTTTGAAATCATTTTATGTACAACGGGGACGTTGTACGGTTTTAAGTGTGGGGTGTGGACGGTCGAAAGAGTGTGTTTTTGAAATTTTTGCGGGAAATGAGTCAATTTTCAAAATTTTAGCAATTTTTCAAAATTTTTATTAGATTGTAATTTTGAAACGAATAATTTGTGAATGTTATAGCACTGGTAGTTTTCAAGAAATACTATTTAGTGGTTAGCATGCTATTTGTTTAGTCAAATAAGTTGAGTTTTAGAAGTTAGAAGATTGGAGTGTTTTAGGATTGGAATTTAGGAAAGGACTATCAATCAGTGGCCTTTGTAGTTCGAGCCGGTAGGTCCGAAAAGGGTGGCCTCGAAAAAGGCATTTATGCACCTTACCACCTAAGATCGTCTGGTCTAGGATGGTATTTCTGAAAGCTCGCTACACGGACAACATCGAAAGCCATGGACAATTCTTTAATGGCCTTTAGAATCTGAATGAGTACGTACACTTCGTTGTGGACAGAAAATTTGTAATCAAGGGTTCTTTAGAAAGTCATGAATTCCAAAAGATATTCTGGTTATGTTTTCACAAACTATTTCAATCTAACTCTTAGGACAATAAGCTTTGAAATTAAACGCATTCAAAAATTGTTTGAGTCTTAATTAGAATTTGTTAAAAACTCTCTTGCTTGGGGACAAACAAGGCACAAGTGTGGGGTGTTTGACAACGCCTAGTAATATCAAGTATTTTAGGCGTTGTTTAGTTGTGTCTTAGTTAATTTATAATTATTAATTGGCTAATATCACTTACTTTTGTGCCAAAGTGCTTGGAAATGTTTTTAGTATAAATGCAGGGGTTTTAGTGCAATTATGGAGAAGTTGTGGAGCAAAAAAGGCAAAAAATCGGATCAGGCATAAATAGAGGCGCTATCTATCAGAGATAGCGCCGCTATTTCTTGAGATAGCGCCGCTATCTCGCGACCGGATAAAATCTTCGTTTTTGAATTTTAAATTCCGAGATTGCGGGATAAGGCAACACGCGCGTCGCGGATTT
The DNA here is from genome assembly GCA_023525715.1 of Cichorium intybus. Classification (NCBI taxonomy): domain Eukaryota; kingdom Viridiplantae; phylum Streptophyta; class Magnoliopsida; order Asterales; family Asteraceae; genus Cichorium; species Cichorium intybus. The sequence goes on along the minus strand of CM042010.1, from coordinate 54,948,853 downwards.
AGCTTGGCTGCGACGCGGAAACCCTAATTTCGCACAACTATAAATACCGGAGTCCCGTCCGACTTTTCACTCATCCCGGGACATGAAGGAGGGATCTGGAAGGCTGATTTCGTGATTTTTCTCAGTTACATCAATAGTTTGGTTAATAATTTGATTTTTCTATTGTTTTATCAACTCGGTATCGAGGTATTCCACAATTGGGATTTCCGTCGATTACTCGATGTTCATTTAGATTCATAGTTTCTGATTTCAGTAGAATAGTCATTAGTTTAGATCTGATATTCGATTGTATGGTTTGGATTTGAGTTGGATTTGGATTTATAAAAGTTAATCATTCATTTTGATGTTTATTTGCACTTTTTCGGTATTGTTTCTGTTGAATGCTTGTTTGGATGTTTTGGGATTGTCATTGCTTCTGATTTTTCTGGAACTTACTTCTGGAATCAGTAAGTAATCTCAGTTTAGTTAGTTTAGTTTAGTTCATTCTTGATTTGGATTTTGGCAATTACTTTGATATTGTGTTTTGTGTTGATTTTTGGGAAAGAAGAAACAATACCGCTGACTGTAGACTGACACTACAGTTGGTATACTGTCGTTCTATCTTGACCACCAAATTCCTACGGATCGACCCTTGCTACCACTATACTAGTGTGTGTAAGGTTTATTTTATTATTTTTGATCGCACGACGACCTAGGTGAGTCAGAACCCAGATCATAGAACTGTCATTTCATTGGTTACCCTGCAAGTCCTTTGGATACTTGTTTTAACATGCCTTCTGAGAACAAATTGTTTGTAGACCAAAGGAGAGTCTTTTTTTTGTGGAAAAGATCATATACAAAGAAGCCAGTGGGAGTAAGATTGATCTTGAAAAGATTCAAGATTCATGCAATGAAAGAACCTTTAGTTAACACTAGCACTCAACCAGAGGATGAGACTCCTATTGAGGAAATTGAAATATCTCCACCTGAGTTGCTCACTCTTATGAGTATTATGGTTCCATATTATTGGAAGTGACATATTGATTAGTGTTAAAACATTAAGTTAGTACAAATGAGTCATCCAACTACATGGAAGCATTGGTGAGCCCTTGTGGCTGCCTAATAAAAGAGGATTTATAAAGCGAGACTCAGTCCATGTTTTAATTTGACTGATCTTACACATGGCTTGAAAACCAGTAAGAGTAATTGGATATTCAAAAGAAGAACAACATGGATAGGAATGTACACACACTCAAAGCAATACTAGTTCAGTATGGCTATACTTAGACTCAAGAAATTGATTCTAAAAAAGACACTCTCATCAACAACTAATAAAGAATCTATTGGGATATTGCTTTCCACATCTGCACCTTGTGAGGCATGGCAAAGTGGATGTTAGAACCGCTTTCATTAAATGGAAAACAAAGAAGTTGTGCGTATGGCACAACCGGTAGGGTTTTCAACATGAAAAATATCCAAATAGAGTGTACAAAGCTTGAAAGATTCATTTGTGGAATCAAACAAGCACCTGCAGTTGGAATCTTTGTAGTCATAAAATGCCAAATTGTTTGGATTTTCATGAAGCATAAATAAGTCCTGTGATTATGTCAAAGCTGGTGGAAGTGTTGTAGTCTGCCTAATAATGTATGTCAATGATATACAGCTTATAGGAAACAATTTTCCAATGTTTCAAAGTGTAATGACTTGGCTTGGGAAATGTTTCACTATGAAAAATAGGAGACACGATACATATACGTGGGAAAGGATCTATAAAGATAACTATAAACGTCTAAAAGGACATAGCCAAAGTACATTTTGAGCATGATCTTCGAGATGCATGACTCTAATGAAAGAGTTTCCACCCATGGTATGAAATTGATTGGAGAATCAATATCCTAGTACTAGAGAAGAAATGGAAAGAATGAGTCGAGTCCAATATGCTTCTGCTATAGGATCGATCATGTATGTCATGACTTATACTTGACCTGATATCCCGTATGCTTTGAGCATAGTAAGTTGATTTCAGGACAACCCTGGCAAAAGTCATTTAAAAGCAGTGAATAACATTTTAGAGTGTCTTAGGAGAACAATAAATGTTTATGGAGAAAAAGGAAGAGCTAAGAGGAAGTGCTCATAATGATGCCAGAGATAACTCTTGCTCACAATCAGGATATGTGTTCCTGTTCAAAGAGGAGTAATAACATGGAAATGTTCCAAGTTGAAATCAATACTAATCCGAGTGTATAACAACTACTGATGTTGTGTAGGAGACTACATGGTTGAAAGATTTCATTGGTAATTTGGGTGTTGTCCCCAACATTAATGATCTCCTTGAAATCTTCTTACTGAGGGTGCAATCACCTTGACTGAGGAACCCAAGGACCATGAGAAGTAAAATAATATAGTTTGGGGTTGTTGGTGTGTTTAGAAACCAAGTTAAGACATCACAGTGAATAGGACATCATTGGAAGAGTATCTGACTAATCATTTCATGAAGATATTGAGGCAGGCCAAGCATGAAAGTCATATTAGGGTCTATAAGCATTAGATTTTATAAGCATAAGTATTTTAGTTGTTAGTTTGATAACCTGAAACATATAACAGTATAAAATTTTATCTGATTTGGTGATTATCATGTGGAGACTTGACAATGAGCTAGACTTCTACCATTTGCATTAATTTAATAATGTGTTTCGCTTCAACATGTTTAGAACCCGCTTCTCGAGTATTAATTTACTCAAACCTCCACAGTCGGTCGTACTATTGGAAGAAAGTAGTGATTTAAGATTGTCATGGAGTGTTAGTAGATTTTCTTCAGAGATCAGACATAGCATGGTGATTATGACTAGCCCTCATGAGTACTTGATAGAGATTCAAGTATTGGAACAACCCCTACTAAAAGATTACTTCATGGATTAAGTCACAAGTAACTCTAAGATGATAATATCTTTGATTATGTTATGCATTGGTCTACTCAAACGATGTCCATAAGTGGTAGTTATAAAGGGTATGTCCATGTATGACATGATGAAATAGACAGAAACTATGTAGTCAAAGTTTATATGGCCCTTCTGCCCTAACAAGGAGAAGCAATATTTGTGTGCCCCTCGATGATTTGATACGGACATTAAGCGTTTGGCCAAAGCCATACTAGATTGATGTGTTCGATTAGTAGTCTGACAGAGTCATCATAAATCTCTATCGAAAAACAGAATTTTAAACTTTTGGGCTTGACCTTATCCATGGCCCAGGTTCATTACGATATATTGTAGAACAGAAGAATAATTGATCACTTATCTAGGATTCGTCTCTTTTCTTTGATTAGAGTTCGGAAGTTGCATATGATGACACACTCTCTGCTAATTGTAAGATAATATTTAGACCATACAAGTTGACAACTTGTCCAAGTGGCAGACTATTGGAATAGTGTCCAAGGTCAACAACTTATGGTAATATCTCTATAATGGCAGAAGTCCTTTTGGGTTGCCCTCACGACCCATTAAAAACAAAAAGTAGCAGAAAAGGAAAAAGAGAAATTATTTTATTAATTTATTGAGAAATAAATTAATTAGAAACTAAATCATAAATTAGTTTTTAATTTATCAAGACATGAAAAATTAATAGGAAATTAATTTGGAAATAATTTGTAGAAATTAAATTACAAGGGATTGGATTGTAATTAATTAAAAAGTTAATTAATAAGTCCAGGAGGGTGTGGCTGCCAAAAGGCTCCTCAAGTTTGGAACTCTAGGAGCCTTCTAGTATAAATAGAGGCTTTGAGGTCAAACCCTAATCATCCCATTAGCCTCCGATGAGCCGCTAATTTCTCTCCTCTCCACTTCTCTGAGTTTTTGGTGATTTCCTTAATCCTTAAAGGGTTCTGGATCTTGTTCTTCAACCTAGAAGAAGTTTTGACTATTTTTTCTTTTTGTGTTCTTGGGTATGAGCCACTAGAGGGATTCTACTTTGGGTCATGTTCATGCTTTGCAAGATGTTGTTCATCGGATTCAAAGAAGGATATAATCATGAGGTACATTCTGTTTAAGTTTTGTAGCTATAACTGTTATGAACCGCATGATCCTGAAATATGTTCATGGATAAATCTATGATTTGATCTTGTTAGTCTTTCTCTGCATGTAATTATGTGTTTATGTGATCGAATCGCAACAATAAGTTACTCCATGGATCCTTGTCATAAGTGACTCTTGAAATTAAGTTGTTATCTTTTTATCCTTAGACCTAAGATGTATATTTGGGACTCAAGTGTAGGGAGCATTGTGCTTTGATCTGGTTAACTATTTTTTATGAAAATAGGGAACCATAAAGACTTTTTCAGGTATTTATAAACTATAGGTGAGGCGTATGAAGTCAAGACGATATTTTTCCACTTATATGTTCAGAGTAAGATATGTAAGATGCCTAAGTAAAACTTGACCGAAGTAGAGAATGATTGAGATCCATCTTTCAAGATCAACTTAATGTCAGCAACAAAGGGGTAATTGATAACTGACCTTGAACATCAATTAAATTTATGAGTTTTGAAATTTGATATTGTTAAATGGGAATTATGTCGTTTGTTTGGGAGGGGGGCAGTGAATTGTTGTTAGACAATCACCACTGTCTATATCATATCATAATGAATCATGAGCGAGTGAGAGATTTTTGGCTCTAAGTACTCAAAGAATCATTCTAAATATGATATTACCAATAACATATTATCTATAAGGGTCACACCAATTAAGGAAGTAGACGCCAATAAGACATTTTATGTGAAGATTTTTTCAACAAAAAATGTCATAAACCTTTTAAAATTCATTTTCGATAAAATGACATTATGATTATAAATCTCATATAATGTGCGTTAATGATAAGTATGTGAGAATATACATTTAATGGTTAAATGTTTAAATTGTTTATAGCTTAATATTTTATTTTAAGGATTAAAATAATATATATATATATATATATATATATATATATATATATATATATATATATATATATATATATATATATATATATATATATATATATATATATATATATATATATATATATATATATATATATATATATATATATATATGTCTGTCTGTATGTATGTGTGTATGTGTGTGTGTGTGTCTGTTAAATACACATTGGTATATGTGTAAACATGTGATATTGAGAGTTATTATTTATAAAAAGCATGATGATATTTTTATAAATAATAAAGAAAAGTATAATTGACTTTATCTCTACATGTGTCGTCACCTCATGGTTTAGTACAAACCAAAAGAGAGAAAAGAGATAGACATGCAACCTATTACATGTGAAGGATAATATATATTTTGTCTTTTGGAGAATATATACACATACACACACACACACACACACACACACACACATATATATATATATATATATATATATATATATGTGTGTGTGTGTGTGTGTGTGTGTGTGTGTATGCGCGCGCGTGTATGTCTCACATAATTTAAAGACACTTGCATGCAATCCGCTTTTTGTATATACAAAGATAGATATCCTATGGTTTTGGGCACTCAATACCTTGAGTGTTTTATAGTGTAGTTCTTGGGCTAGACAAAGGGGTTTGGTCTTGAATTCAAGAAGGTTTTCATAAGGAAGAACTTACATTCCAAGCAACTTCCTAATAGTGGACTAACTTTTGAGGGAAGCTTCTTTGGGTACATGCATTCGACATCCCCATCAAAGGATAGGCTTTTGGACATATTCGACAAAGTTTGTAGACTAAACTCCTTCTTAAACTCTTTAATCATTACATGCATTCAGAACTTGATCCTTAATGTGTGTGATTTGAATCATGTTCATCTTTCTATAAGGCTTTCGTTGCAATGTTCAAATGTTTTATAAATCCCGATGAACAAAACCCATTAGATATTATGTATAAAATGATGAATATAAAGATATTAATGTATACGAAAGATGTGTAAAAAATGAAGGCAGAACAACCACGTTTGACTTTCGAACCTGCTACTCATTTCAAGCTTTATCTTTTTAAGGTGTATAAATAAATGTGGTTTCAGTACACAAACGTATAAATACACAAAAACACATATTGTTGTAGTTATTACTATTATTATTATCAACATCATTATTATTATTGTTGTTGTTGTTGTTATTGTTATTGTTATACATACACACAATACGTATACACATACACATACTCACACTGATATACACTCTCCAATTTTTTCCATTGCCTTCTCCCTCTACAATCTACTTGTTTTTCAACAGTTATTTTGTTCACCATGGGCTTCCACTGTTGCTTCATTCGTTTCCATCGGGCCAAGCAAACGTATTTTATCTTTTTTTTTTGGGTCTATGTGGGCAAGTAAGAGGAGGTGACAATGATTTAACGAGTGCAGGTTGGAGATAAACATGGTATGAAGAGGTACCATTTGGGATTAATCTTGAAGAGAGAGATTGTAGAGTATGTAATGATGGAATATATTGGATGACGATGAATGTTTGTTGCCTACCTCTCGCATTGTTTAAATTTTGAAAAATTAAACATCATAGTAACACACACATAAGCATACACACACTCATATACACATATTAGCGCACATATACATACACACACTCATACTCATACTCACACGTATTATAAAAAAATTATAAACACTATCATTATTGACATTAAAATATCTTCATAACGAAAAAACGGCGATAAACGTGAAAACACGTCGTTGACATTAATTTGACATTCGAAATAACAAAATTGTGCGTATCTGTATGTGTATTAATGTTATTATTGTGAAACATGAAATAAAAAAATGACATTAAAGTATCTATCCGAAACAAAAAAAACTGATGTTAAACATGAAACGACATTAATTTGACATTCGAAATAACAAACTAATGCGTATCTGTACGTGTATTACTTAAAAATAATAGACATATTTGTAGTAGTAGTAATAATAATAACAACAACAATAACAATAACAACAACAACAACAACAACAACAATAATAATAGGAATAAAATTATTAATAATAATAGTAATAATAAAAATTAAAATGATAATAACAATAATGAGATTAATAATTGGATTATTATTATTAAAAGTAATTGTCACACTATAATGGAAAGAAAATGACAAATATAATTGGATGAGAATTATAGCATAGTGGAAGTTGTGTTAACCCTACAAACATGACATGTTTTTAAACCCTAGCTCACAATTTTTTTGACTGATTAAACCATCGACGAATTTGTGACGATGAGATTTTTTTTTTACCTTTTTAGTGGCTACGGACATACACACTTGTCAGCACTTAATGTTATTTTTGTTTTTTCTATAATAATAATAATAATAATAATAATAATAATATTTAGTATTATGTTTATTATTATTATTGTTATTATTATTATTATGTGTGTATGTGTATGTGCATGTATAGGTAGATGTGAGAGTATGTGTACGTACAAAAACATGATGTTAAGACGGTGTGTATACACATATACATACACATACACACATATACATATTCATATACATACAGATATACATATATACTCAAACATATACACACACATACACATACATACACGGTTGTATACACAAGTTTAAACACATACACATATACAAATACATGTAGACACATGCACATACACACTACATATACATATTTAATTCTATAATGATAATAATACTAATAAAAATAATAATAATATTATTGTTACTTTCAATAATAATAATAATAATAATAATAATAAAGATAATAATAATAATTATTATTAATTATAATACTAAGAGAAAAATAGAAATAACAAAAAATATTAATTTTGAGATGGAATTTTGATGATTTTTTATTCTAAATGTGTTGGAAATTACCGACGGTTTTTATTTACGTCGCTATTCCATCAATAAACCATTTTAATACTAGGGTTATTTTAGTCATTCATGTGTTAGTATTCCGTCGCTAAATACTTTTCGTCGGAAATACCCGTGGATAAATTGACGTGTTTATTGTAATGTAAGATTAAAGAACAACAATCGTAAACATAGAAAAATATAACATCATATTAACCATTGGTTGCAAGTAGGAAATATAAATTATATGTATATTGAAATTACAATAAGACAACCTATTCCTAAGATGAATATCCTCCTCAAGCCGGTATCACCTACTAACTCGTTATGCTAGCATACATATCAACTCGGTGTTGATCGTAGGTTGAAACAAAATAAAAAAAAGGAAGCAAAATATCGATTTCCCACTAGAAGATGGATAAGGGCCAACATGTTCTCAACTATGAAGTTGTTTAACTTAGCAAATGACTTGTATTTTCCATATTAGCTTTATAAATTACACATTATTAATTAAAGTAGGTAATGTCTTTAGAGGCATAGGTTTGGTCACGAGTTCATTTAGGTTTACCATTTAGAAAGAATAACTTTAACCAAAAACATGGTTATATATAGAGAAATAGTATACTTAAAGAAAAACCCAGAAAAGTTTGTCTTTTACGATTATGTCAAATTATGATAACTGTTAAATAGTGAATTGAAATTAAAACCTGTCTGGATTTTGAACACGTGCGTCACGGCCCATTAAGTGTCCGCGTCGCGGCGAGTCGTAACAGCTAGGGTACGGCTAGGGTTTTATGTGCCCATTTGTAAAGCCTATAAATAGAAAGGCTGGTCATTAGGGTTTAGTAGTTGTCAAAGTCAGAAGTCATTAGTCAGAGGAGGTCGATTACTAGCAATCTAGGTACGCTCTGTAACACCTATATTTAACTCTGTATTTAGCTCTGGAATAAAGAATACTCTCTCCTGCCCGTGGATGTAGGTTATCTTGGACCGAACCACGTAAATCTGTGTGTCGTTACTTTGTGTTTATATTTCTCCATTTATATTCTCGTTATTATTCCTGGGCAATAGGTTATAGATTTAGGTCTATTTCCTAACAAGTGGTATTAGAGCCGCGGTTTCAGATCTGCAGTGTTAGATCTGTGATTATTTGCGGTTTTAGGTCTGCGTGATTTAGTTCTAGTTGTAGTTTTGGTTGATTGAAGTCAGTAGTAGATCTAGGGTTTACGGCTGCCCGCGTCGTGTCCATTGAAAGACCACGTCGCGCCCCATTGAAAGATCGCGTCTGTTGGACCACGTCTGTTCAATACCGCGTCGCGCCCTGTTGAAGTCCGCGCCGCGACGACGACGAGCAGTAAGTAGTTTAGTATTTACTTGTTTATCAAAGACTACAAAGATCGGTTGATTGAAGATGTCATCTCACAAGTTCGATTTGGAGAAGTTCAATGGCTCGAATGATTTCACTTTGTGGAAGGTAAAGATGAAGGGTTTTCTGGTTCAACAAGGATGCGCAGTTGCAGTGGAAGGAGAATATGCAAAGGACACGACAGATGTTGTAAAGAAGGAGATCAAGGGGAAAGCAGATAGTGCTATTCTTTTGAGCTTGACGGATGAGGTGTTGAGGGAATTTGATCAACCTAGTACTGCCGGTATTTGGAAGAAGCTCTATGATACGTATCAGAACAGTTCTTGACAAATAGGCTGTATCAGAAGCAACGGTTGTACACTTTTCGGATGGCAGAAGGTACTCAAGTAAAAGACCATCTTGATTCTTTCAATCGTATTATTCTAGATCTTAAAGGAGTAGGAGTAAAGATTGATGATGAGGATCAAGCCCTTATTTTGTTATGTTCACTGCCGAATTCACATGAGAACTTTGTTGATACTATGTTGTATGGAAGAACAATAATTACTGTGAATGATGTGAAAGATTCTCTGCTGTCCAAGGAACTTAAACGTAGAGTTTCTGGGAAAGAGGAGACATCGGGTTCAGGTCTGTTTGTTGGCAGAGGAAGGACATCGGATAAGAAAGATGGTGGAAATCGGAGTAAGTCATGTTTAAAATCGATAGTTTCTGCAAAAGTCAAGTGTTATAACTGCAAGGAGAAGGGTCACTTCAAGAGAAATTGTCCATTGCTGAAAGGGGGGAAGGGAGAAAATAGAAACAATGGCAGTGCGGCTATTGTTCAGGATGGTTCTAAAGAAGAAGACATAGATGATGTGTTAACTGTTTGTACATCTAGTTTTGTTGATGCTTGGGTCTTGGATACTGGGGCATCTTATCATATGACTTTGCATCGTGACTGGTTCGAATCTTTTAAAGACTTGAAAGGAACGGTGAAGTTGGGTGATGATTGGGTTGCTCAGGTCAAAAAAAGCGATACGGTACATATTATGATGCACGATGGTATGGTCAGAAAAGCTTGATTGCTGTTATGTTCCCGATCTTCGTAAGAACTTAATTTCTCTCACTACTTTAGCAAAGAATGGGTTGAAATACTCTGGTGAAGATGACTGGGTGAAGGTCACCAAGGGCTCTCTAGTAGTTATGAAAGGAAAGGTGCAGAAGAGTGGGATTCCTGTCTTAGAAGGAAATTCGGTTAGGGGAACAGTGGCGGTTACTCAATCGTTAGAGAGTAGTAAAGATAAGACAGAGTTGTGGCATAGAAGGTTGGGACATATGAGTGAGAAGGGCATGTCAATTCTGAGTAAACAAGGGCTGTTTGGTGGTGAGCTAACTGGAAAACTCAAGTTTTGTGAATCTTGTGTCAAAGGCAAGCAACGCAGGGTGAAGTTTAGTTCGGGTAAACACACAAGCAAGGAAATCCTGGAGTACATTCACTCAGATTTGTGGGGTCTCTCTCCGGTCGAGTCTCATAAAGGTCATCGATACTTTATGACTTTCATTGATAACTACTCAAGGAAGGGTTGAATATATTTTCTGAAGACTAAAGACGAAGTGTTTGGGAAGTTCAAGGAGTGGAAGATGATGATTGAAAAACGGACCGGAAAATCTGTCAAGACACTCAGAACTGACAATGGGTTGGAGTTCTGCAATGCCCCGTTTGACAACTTCTGCAAGGCGGAAGGTATAGTGAGGCATCACACTATACGGCACACACCACAGCAGAACGAAGTGGCGGAACGGATGAACCAAACATTGTTAGCGCGTGCTAGAAGCATGCGGTTATATGCTGATTTATCGAAGAAATTATGGGCGGAAGCGGTTAATACTGCTTGCTATCTGGTGAATTGATCACCATCAACTGTAATCGACTTTAAGACTCCTCAAGAGGTATGGTCTGGAAAACCCTCTGATTATTCTGGTTTACGTATATTTGGTTGTCCGGCTTATGCTCATGTTAATGATGGTAAACTTGAGGCGAGGGCAATGAAGTGCATATTTCTAGGGTATGCACATGGAGTGAAAGGTTATCGTCTGTGGTGTACAGAAGAAGGGGGAACTCCAAAATTTATTAATAGCAGAGATGTGACCTTTAACGAATCTGCTATGGTGAACCAAAGAGGAGTTGATACAAGTCATGTAGGGAAAGATCAGGGTGCCAACCAGAAGGTGGATTTTGTCACACAAATTCCAATCAGAATGGTGATAAACGAAGAACAGCATGTCGGTGATGATCAACATAGACATGATGAAACTCATGAACAGCCCAATGAGGATCAGTCTGGTGATGCCGAGGCCGATGCAGAAAACGATAAGGATGAATCTATAGCAAAGAGAAGAGAGAAAAGGAACACGAAGAAACCAGCTAGATATGCTGCATGTGTTACTAATGGTGATATTGGTTTTGTTGCATATGCACTAGATGTTGGTGAAAACATTGGTACTGATGAGCCTCGGTGTCACACCCCGATCCTTGGCGGAATTGATCAAGGCGTGATATATTGTTCAAAGTCTCATGACAACTATGTTATAATATGATTAGATTCAATTAAGTACTAAGTAGGCAAACGAGATCCACAACATACAAATACAAACAACATTTATTACATCAAATTTAAATAGTCTTGTGGGTTTCTAAGGTACACCCTACTTTTCATCAACTTCATTCTTCAAATCTGCATCATGGGTAAAAACAGGTCAACTACGAGAGTTGGTGAGTAATCTAGTTTTATTAAAGAAAATGGTGAGTTTGAAATATTGATAATTTGAAACTTGTTTTCTTTTGAAGTCGACAAGCAAGTGTTATTGAGATAACGGTTTATAAATCAAAAATATTGATTAACAAATGATAACAACAACAATAAGTCCTCACCCTATATGTACATATACATGTATATATATAGGATGGAGCATCTAATCATCATACACACTCAACCACGTGCGATCAATCACCTTAGCGTCCCAAGGCGGGGTGGTCAACCCAATAGCGCTATTATTGTCCATAACGTACCTCAAGAATACGGGCATAGTCATGGAGATTAGACTAAAAATGATAATGCACTACAAGTACATGTAGCGTAAACAAACAATAATTATACAAATAATGATTCAAGTATAAATGTCCCAACAATGTCTCAATGGTGAAAAAATAATAAAATGAAGTTGGAACATATTAAAACCACATGATACACCCCAAAAGTATTGAAAATTATAAAATATGGGGTAGATTACTCACTTTAGTCCAAACGGAATACGCGTGTCGTACGAAAGACGGCTCGGGTCAAAATGACGCAGAACCTAATATAATTAATAGTTTTGGCTTAGGAATCGATAAACGGGAATGGAGTATTAATAAAAATAATTAGACACATATTCTTATATTAGATGAATTAACAATAATCCATTTTGATTTGAATATTAATGTATTCATATGTTAAATGAATATTAAATTGAATTAATTACTTTGGATTATTAATTTATGTTTTCAATTTAGGCAAGATTTTAATAATTTCTTATTAAAATAATAACTTGCCAAAATATAAGTATTTGCAGATTTTTTTTTATATTATAAAAATTTATTTATATGATATAATCATTAAAAAATGCATTTTTACATGCTTAAATACTTAGGAAAATGGTTTTAAATAGTAAACAGTAATGAAACATTCTGAAATTATCAGAAAATCATTATTTCATACAATATTAATTACTTTAAAATTTTCATATTTTTCCGAACTATTTTAGTATTTATTTAATATTTTAATGATTAAAAAACAACAAAATTGGGGGAAAATAATAAATGATCCCCAAAAATTCTGAAACATTAACCATAGTTCTCTAACATGATATAGAGCCTAGTTTGAGTGTTTTGGATATTTGTGACTATGGGAAGTATTTCTTATGTTTTTCTTTATTAATTAATCAATAAAATCATAAATAATAGTAAACTATTAAGGAAAATTCATTAAACTTTTTATCTATGATTAATATGTCATATATGATATTGTGACAAGGGTTTATAATTTTCTGACTTGTATAGCTATTTATTATCAATTTAACCCATTAAACAATCATTAAATTTGGAAAAATAAGAAAACATTCTTACAAAAATCTGTAAATTTTTGCATGGGGTCTTTATAATGTTATTAAGGTGCGAAAAATATAAAATCGTGTTTTTGACATACATAACTATATTTGTATATTTATTTAGCTTCAACAAAATAAAATACAAAATAACCAGAAAACTGTAATATAAATGCATGAAACTTCATAAATTATGTTTTCTCAGTTTATGGGTCATCCCATAATTTTCTCAGAATTTATTGAATACAAAAAGTATTTTATATGAATTATTGCCCTATTTTAGTGCAATAATTATAATAATTCGATAAAAATGAGTTAATTTCTGAGAATTTCCAGAACTTCTTATTTTATTAATGGGATTCTGAGAAAAATCAGGTTTATACATAAAATGAGTTTTAGATATTTTGGTGGATTTAATTTTTTTCATGTATGAATTTGAAACTTTTAACAACATACCTTGAGGAATGCTTCAAGAGGGATGAAGATTTGAGTATGAGGGATTGTTCTTGGCTGGAAAATGAAGCTTTCTTGGAGAAATTTCGAGATTGAGAGTGAGAGAAAGAATAGAGAGGGTTTGAGTGGTGATGAGAATAATGTGGTGAGAGAAAAAGGAAAGGAAAGATGATGGGAGGTGTGAGTGGGAGACCATGGGAATATCTTTTTGCTTTTGGTGGTCTTCATAATTTTCCACTAGCACAAGCATCTTAAGATTTTTATAAAATTTAATGTAGTGTTTATAAAAATAGAGTTTTATAAAAAAATAAGTTATTATTTGATTATAACAATCTACTTTGATTTGAAGTTTAATTATAGCCTTCAAGTTTGATTGTTTTAATTTAATTAGAGAATTATACTTTTATTTGATTATAATATGGTATCATAATTTAATTTGATTATAGTTATAACGTTATACTATGTTATATTGCTATTAACATCAATTTATAACGTATTGTATGAGTTTTGATCCTATTAGCGTCAAGTAATCTCGATTAGGGTTTATTAGATTTCCAATTGGGTTGGGTTGACCCGAATCCATTTTAGGCGGATGTCACAGTCTCCCCTACTTTAGGAAATTTCGTCCCGAAATTTAATAAGAAAGTACCTTAAGAGAAAAGATGCGGGTATTTGGTACGCATATGATCCTCACGCTCCCATGTATACTCGGGTCCACGTGCCGACTGCCACCTGGCCTTGACCAGGGGAATGTGACTTCTTTTGAGTTGCTTTTCCTTCCGGTCGGCAATTTCCAAGGGTTTCTCGATAAATTGCATTGTCTCGTCAATTTGGATATCCTCGAGAGGAACATGAAGGTTCTCGTCTGCTAAACACTTTTTGAGGTTAGCTATATGAAATAGTGGGTGAACTTTCTGAAGCTCTGTTGGTAGATCCAACTCATAGGCTACTGGTCCGATCCTTTTTAGGATCTTAAACGGGCCTACGTAGCGTGGTGCCAATTTACCCTTGCGTCCAAATCGAACCACACCTTTCCATGGGGATACTTTTAACATGACCATGTCACCCACGATAAATTCAAGCGGTTTGCGTCGCTTGTCGGCATAACTCTTTTGTCGGCTACGAGTTGTGAGAAGGTTATTGCGAATCTGAGTGATTTTGTCGGTTGTTTCCTGGATAAGCTCAGGACCAACGATTGGAGAATCCACTGTTGCGCGAATTACGTGAGACTCCCCAATTTCATGCTAGCAAATAGGAGATCGGCATTTACGGCCATACAATGCCTCAAATGGTGGCATCCCGATGCTAGAATGATAACTGTTATTATAGGAGAATTCCACCAACGGTAAATGAGAGTCCCAGTTTCCTCCGAAATCTAAGACACACGCCCTCAACATATCTTCGAGTGTTTGAATTGTCCTCTCAGATTGACCATCGGTCTGAGGATGATAGGCGGTACTGTATGTATGTATATATGTATGTATATGTATGTATGTATATGTATGTATGTTTGTAATGTCATTTTATAGCTGATACGCATAAGAGGAATAAAATATGCAAGATACAGGTGGACCACGAGCTGTATATACGCCAGGTGAGTAGGTTCTAATCCATTATTATGATATTATTTAATTAAATGTTCTTTGAATTATTTCCACTTTCAGGAGAAATTTTTTTTTTATTTTTTATAAAGAGTCTTTTCGTTTTCCCTGTCCTTATCGGAGTTAAGCAGTGAATGTTGAAAAAATAGCACTTTGGGTAGTCGAAAGGTCGCATCTACTGTAGATGGTTGGTTTTTTTTTTATTTTTTTTATTTTTATAGATCCACTTATAGATAGTTTAACGGATTACAATCCATTCATGGACGAGCACTTAACGAATAGTGAGATTATCCCCATGAATCAAGGATTCATGGCTAGCATACAGAATGACAATCAACTACAGGTGATTCATAACGATAGTGTTGGAATGAATCCCGAGTTTGAGGGAGGTTTTCAATACCAGAATCACCTTCAGATGATTCAAAGAAATCTAGAGGGATTTCAAAACCCTGGGTTCATAGCTGAAAATCAACAGTTACTGTCGACGTCAGATACTATTGTTATTGCACCAAAGTTTATCTTTGGTCAGGATCATGCTCAATTGATCCTGAATGACAATAGCACAACCGGATTTGATTCTTTGAGTCCAAGAACCACAGTAGTTGGCAGTGGAAGTGGTTCTAGACAGCCATTAAGTAAGGAAGCAATAACTCAGCACTTTAACAAGCCTCTTTTGGAAGCTGCAAAGGAACTCAACGTTGGATCAACCCAGTTGAAGAATCGTTGTAGGGAGTTAGGCATACCAAAATGGCCTCGAAGACAGCTTAAGAGTCTAGAAACTCTTATTAACAATACTCAGGTTAAAAATTGCATTTTTTTTTCAAAATTTTAGTACCATGAGATTGTATTGACTGAAGGTATTTATGTAACAGGAATTGAATAATATTGCTAATGAAGCAGACGTAATACTTGGTATAGAAAATGAGAAAAAAGCAATATTTGAGGGTTCCAGTTCGAAGATGACTGATACCACAAAGAAATTTAGGCAAGCTGTCTTTAGAGATGTTTACAGGAAACGAAAGGCCGAGGAGATGGAGGAAACTTCATCAGGGACCCATGTACAGCAGCAATCTTTGCCATCCGGTTCTGCTATAGATGTTGATTTACTTGGGCATGTAAATGATGAAGGCTCACATCCTATAATAGGAAGTATGGTTATTCCTATTCTTCAGGAAGGTCCAAGTCAAGTACTTTTTGATGAAGATTGGAGTTTCTTAGAACAGGAAGATATGAATCTTGATTTACTTGAGAATGTAAATGATGAAATTTCACATCCTATGATAGAAGGTATGACCATTCCTATTCTTCAGGAAGGTCCAAGTCAAGTACTTTCTAATTCTGATATGAGTGGTTTTAACCCTGACTTTCTCAAGATCATAAGTGAAGAGAAAACAGAAGACTTAACAGGTGAGATAGCCTGCTTTCGGCGTTCAGATTGAATTCCAACATTAGTCTAATGAAACCGTTGGTACCGTTCCTGTTTCCGTTTATGCCATTAATGCTAATGTTTGTCATGGCGGCTGCCACAACGACATGAAATATAACGGTGTCCACCAGTGGAGTCATCGGTCGATCTGTTGATGGTGTGATGGTATGTTGGTTACTTTGACAAGGTGGCATTCTTGTGCTATTGAGATTAAAGATGGAATGATTGTAGGTTTTCGATAATAGTTATTGGTCAGATATTATCGACCATGTAAGGGTAGGGGTATAACATATACATAAAATGTCTAGATGTATGGTTCTATAGTATTATAAAATACTCCTATAGTATTTTAGATTTGTATTCTGTTTTAGAGTTTATTTGTATATGGTTATTGATAAGTTTTTAGACTTGTTGTTCACTACAATTATTCCTAAACACATGTTAGTCATACCTTGGACCAATAGAGTTGATCAGGCTCTATTTATCCTAGATATGATTACATAACTATCTAGGCCTACTCGTAGTGTTCAACTCATCTTATTACTCTTGTATTGTTTTGGTTATGACACTGTTCTAGTATGTATGTACTTGTACTTATACTTTATAAAAATATCATTGTATTGGGCACCTTCTGGGCTTTCCATGGGTATTAAATGTGAATCATGTAGCATTTGCGTGGGCCCCCATAATACTAAGTTTTCACATGTTTTTCCCACTTCTAGGACCATTAGGGAACTTAATAGTCCAATGAGTTGGCCATTTTAGAGTGTATCCTTTCGGATACGTTTGATAAGGTCGGGTATTTTGATGGCTCAAAAGTAATGTGAATGACGCGCTTTGGCCTATAGGTTTGGGAACTCTCGCCTTTGGTCCCCAGGTAAGCAAACTGGTCCCTCGGTTGATTGGGATGTATACGAATGCTTACCTAGTCAGGACTTTCGGGCTACCGGCACCTCCCCCTTCCAGTTACTACGCGTCCATTACTATGATCCTACCCAACTAGAGTGGATGACTTGGAATTTCCTATGAGTTCTAAGGATTATATATGTATAATTTTTTTTTTTTTTGAAACCACTTGAGTATGTGTGTGATTTTCAGAGAAAGAAGAGAAAATTTACAAGTGTATGCACACATATAAGTGTCATGAGTAATACGTAAGCACATAAGGGAGCAATTAGCACACAAAGGTATTCCTAGAATTTTCTAAGTGCGAATTGCATGCAGTTGTGTGTGCATTTTATAAACTAGCATACGAGAGGACCCTAGAGGCTATAGACTAGGTCAAGGCAATTAACCTAATTCCCTATAGTCAAGGGCTCTGATACCAATCTGTCACACCCCGATCCTTGGCGGAATTGATCAAGGCGTGATATATTGTTCAAAGTCTCATGA
This sequence comes from Cichorium intybus, assembly GCA_023525715.1. Classification (NCBI taxonomy): domain Eukaryota; kingdom Viridiplantae; phylum Streptophyta; class Magnoliopsida; order Asterales; family Asteraceae; genus Cichorium; species Cichorium intybus. The sequence continues at coordinate 54,930,674 of CM042010.1, read as the reverse complement.
CAACTATGTTATAATATGATTAGATTCAATTAAGTACTAAGTAGGCAAACGAGATCCACAACATACAAATACAAATTCAAATACAAACAACATTTATTACATCAAATTTAAATAGTCTTGTGGGTTTCTAAGGTACACCCTACTTTTCATCAACTTCATTCTTCAAATCTGCATCATGGGTAAAAACAGGTCAACTACGAGAGTTGGTGAGTAATCTAGTTTTATTAAAGAAAATGGTGAGTTTGAAATATTGATAATTTGAAACTTGTTTTCTTTTGAAGTCGACAAGCAAGTGTTATTGAGATAACGGTTTATAAATCAAAAATATTGATTAACAAATGATAACAACAACAATAAGTCCTCACCCTATATGTACATATACATGTATATATATAAGATGGAGCATCTAATCATCATACACACTCAACCACGTGCGATCAATCACCTTAGCGTCCCAAGGCGGGGTGGTCAACCCAATAGCGCTATTATTGTCCATAACGTACCTCAAGAATACGGGCATAGTCATGGAGATTAGACTAAAAATGATAATGCACTACAAGTACATGTAGCGTAAACAAACAATAATTATACAAATAATGATTCAATTATAAATGTCCCAACAATGTCTCAATGGTGAAAAAATAATAAAATGAAGTTGGAACATATTAAAACCACATGATACACCCCAAAAGTATTGAAAATTATAAAATATGGGGTAGATTACTCACTTTAGTCCAAACGGAATACGCGTGTCGTACGAAAGACGGCTCGGGTCAAAATGACGCAGAACCTAATATAATTAATAGTTTTGGCTTAGGAATCGATAAACGGGAATGGAGTATTAATAAAAATAATTAGACACATATTCTTATATTAGATGAATTAACAATAATCCATTTTGATTTGAATATTAATGTATTCATATGTTAAATGAATATTAAATTGAATTAATTACTTTGGATTATTAATTTATGTTTTCAATTTAGGCAAGATTTTAATAATTTCTTATTAAAATAATAACTTGCCAAATTATAAGTATTTGCAGATTTTTTTTTATATTATAAAAATTTATTTATATGATATAATCATTAAAAAATGCATTTTTACATGCTTAAATACTTAGGAAAATGGTTTTAAATAGTAAACAGTAATGAAACATTCTGAAATTATCAGAAAATCATTATTTCATACAATATTAATTACTTTAAAATTTTCATATTTTTCCGAACTATTTTAGTATTTATTTAATATTTTAATGATTAAACAACAACAAAATTGGGGGAAAATAATAAATGATCCCCAAAAATTCTGAAACATTAACCATAGTTCTCTAACATGATATAGAGCCTAGTTTGATTGTTTTGGATATTTGTGACTATGGGAAGTATTTCTTATGTTTTTCTTTATTAATTAATCAATAAAATCATAAATAATAGTAAACTATTAAGGAAAATTCATTAAACTTTTTATCTATGATTAATATGTCATATATGATATTGTGACAAGGGTTTATAATTTTCTGACTTGTATAGCTATTTATTATCAATTTAACCCATTAAACAATCATTAAATTTGGAAAAATAAGAAAACATTCTTACAAAAATCTGTAAATTTTTGCATGGGGTCTTTATAATGTTATTAAGGTGCGAAAAATATAAAATCGTGTTTTTGACATACATAACTATATTTTTATATTTATTTAGCTTCAACAAAATAAAATACAAAATAACCAGAAAACTGTAATATAAATGCATGAAACTTCATAAATTATGTTTTCTCAGTTTATGGGTCATCCCATAATTTTCTCAGAATTTATTGAATACAAAAAGTATTTTATATGAATTATTGCCCTATTTTAGTGCAATAATTATAATAATTCGATAAAAATGAGTTAATTTCTGAGAATTTCCAGAACTTCTTATTTTATTAATGGGATTCTGAGAAAAATCAGGTTTATACATAAAATGAGTTTTAGATATTTTGGTGGATTTAATTTGTTTCATGTATGAATTTGAAACTTTTAACAACATACCTTGAGGAATGCTTCAAGAGGGATGAAGATTTGAGTATGAGGGATTGTTCTTGGCTGGAAAATGAAGCTTTCTTGGAGAAATTTCGAGATTGAGAGTGAGAGAAAGAATAGAGAGGGTTTGAGTGGTGATGAGAATAATGTGGTGAGAGAAAAAGGAAAGGAAAGATGATGGGAGGTGTGAGTGGGAGACCATGGGAATATCTTTTGGCTTTTGGTGGTCTTCATAATTTTCCACTAGCACAAGCATCTTAAGATTTTTATAAAATTTAATGTAGTGTTTATAAAAATAGAGTTTTATAAAAAAATAGGTTATTATTTGATTATAACAATCTACTTGGATTTGAAGTTTAATTATAGCCTTCAAGTTTGATTCTTTTAATTTAATTAGAGAATTATACTTTTATTTGATTATAATATGGTATCATAATTTAATTTGATTATAGTTATAACGTTATACTATGCTATATTGCTATTAACATCAATTTATAACGTAGTGTATGAGTTTTGATCCTATTAGCGTCAAGTAATCTCGATTAGGGTTTATTAGATTTCCAATTGGGTTGGGTTGACCCGAATCCATTTTAGGCGGATGTCACACTCGGTCCTACAAAGAAGCGGTGGCAAGTAAAGAAGGATCAAGCTGGTTGATGACAATGAATGAAGAGATGCAATCTCTTGAGAAGAATGAAACGTGGGATCTTGTTCCATTACCAAAAGGAGTCAAACCGGTTGGATGCAAATAGGTCTTTAAGAGGAAGGAATTCCAGGGGTTGAACCCGCAAGGTTCAAGGCACGGTTAGTGGCGAAGGGTTTTTCTCAAAAGGAAGGAATCGACTATCACGAGGATTTCTCACCGGTCGTGAAGCATAAGTCAATTCGGGTTCTTTTGGCTATGGTGAGTGCGTTTAATCTAGAGCTTGAGCAGCTCGATGTCAAAACTGCATTTCTTCATGGAAGCTTGGAGGAGAAGATATATATGTCACACCCTGAAGGTTTTCCGGGTTCTAATAAAGATCATGTGTGTCTATTGAAGAAATCTCTTTATGGTTTGATGCAGTCTCCTAGACAGTTGTACAAGAGATTTGATTCGTTTATGACTTCGCATGGCTACATTCGGAATCAGTTTGATAATTCTGTCTACTTGAAGCAGTTGTCCAATGGGTCCTTTATTTATCTGTTGCTATATGTTGATGATATGCTCATTGCAGCCAAGGAGATGGCCGAAATTAATAACTTGAAGAAGCTTTTGGAAAGTGAGTTTGAAATGAAGGATTTGGGTGCAGCAAAGAAGATATTGGGAATGGAGATTCAAAGAGACAGGAAAGCAAGGTTGTTATATGTTTCTCAGCAAAAATATATTGAGAAAGTCTTGAAGTTTTTCGTTATGGATCAGTCAAAACCGGTTGGAACTCCTTTGGCAGCACATTTTAAATTAAACAGAAGTACTATACCAACTACGGATGAGGAAAAAGACTATATGAGTAGAGTTTCGTACTCAAGTGCAGTTGGAAGCCTTATGTATGCTATGGTCTGTACTAGACCTGATTTAGCACATGCAATTAGTGTGGTTAGTAGGTTTATGGGTAATCCTAGGAAAGCTCACTGGGAAGCGGTCAAGTGGATCTTGCAATCCTTGAAGGGGACTAAGGATATTTGTTTGGTCTATGGTGGTAATACTCATAGTAACTTGGTTTCGTTATGTATCAGTCAAAACCGGTTGGAACTCCTTTGGCAGCACATTTTAAATTAAACAGAAGTACTATACCAACTACGGATGAGAAAAAAGACTATATGAGTAGAGTTCCGTACTCAAGTGCAGTTGGAAGCCTTATGCATGCTATGGTCTGTACTAGACCTGATTTAGCACATGCAATTAGTGTGGTTAGTAGGTTTATGGGTAATCCTAGGAAAGCTCACTGGGAAGCGGTCAAGTGGATCTTGTGATACTTGAAGGGGACTAAGGATATTTGTTTGGTCTATGGTGGTAATACTCATAGTAACTTGGTTGGATATGCAGACTCAGACTATGGTGGTGACTTGGTGAAAAGGAGATCGCTCACGTGTTATATTTTCACTTTGTTTAGATGTGCAGTCAGTTGGAAGTCAACTTTATAGCCTAAAGTTGCCTTGTCTACAACTGAAGCGGAATACATGTCAATGACTGAAGGTATAAAGGAGTGCATCTGGCTACATGGTTTGGTGGAGAGTCTGGGGTTGAAGGTGGAGAAGCCTGTCTTGAACTGTGATAGTGAAAGTGCTTTGTGTCTAGCAAGGAATTCGGTTTATCATGAAAAGGCAAAGCATATTGATATCCGGTTAAATTTCATTCGTGACATAGTTGAAGAAGACAAGTTCTCAATCTTGAAGATCGATACCAAGGTGAGTCCGACAGATATGTTGACAAAGTCGTTACCCAATGAGAAGTTTGAGCTATGCTTGAACTTGGTTGATGTTTGTAGGAGGTAAGTCCCTACGGGGCAAGCTGGCAGGAGAGGAGAGGAAGTTTTTTGGTTTCTAGAGCGAGGTGGAGCTATATTGAATTCGCAATTCAAGGTGGAGATTGTTAAATAGTGAATTGGAATTAAAACCCGTCTGGATTTTGAACACGCGTGCCGCGGCCCATTAAGTGTCCGCGTCGCGGCGAGTCGTAACAACTAGGGTACAGATAGGGTTTTATGTGCCCATTTGTAAAGCCTATAAATATAAAGGCTGGTCATTAGGGTTTAGTAGTTGTCAAAGTCAGAAGTCATTAGTCAGAGGAAGCTGATTACTGGCAATCAAGGTACGCTCTATAACACCTGTATTTAGCTCTGGAATAAAAAATACTCTCTCCTACCCTTGGATGTAGGTCATCTTGGACCGAACCACGTAAATCTGTGTGTTGTTACTTTGTGTTTATATTTCTGCATTTATATTTTCGTTATTATTCCTGGACAATAGGTTATAGATTTAGTTCTATTTCCTTACAATAACTGTTTGAAGTTTTTTATTTTTTTATTTAAATTCATGTTAGTGTCTCAAGTTGTTATCATGAACGTGTTAAATTGCAAGAGTCTTTTATGTAATTATCACCAAACAAGAAATGAGTTTGTTGAGCTGTTAGGATATAGAAGGTCAAAGATTTTGGTCCTATTTTGGTTTCTTATAGATAACGGCTTCTTTGAATCATGGAATTTCGCTCGGACTTACTGTACGAGAAGACCCGTCTGACCCAACACTAATTTAGTAATTTATAAAAACCAACCCTAAACCCCACTAGTATCGCACATCCACAGCTAACACAAATTCAGATGACCCGCGGCAATTCATCTCTTACCCGGGCGCCGGCGGCTAATGAAAGACAACGCCGTGATCGAATGAAACAACTCTACTCCAATCTTGCTTCTCTCCTTCACCTTCAACCATATGTATCTATCTCTCTCTCTCTCTCTCTCTCTCTCTCTCTCTCTCTCTCTCTCTCTCTCTCTCTCCATCTTTTAATCTAATCATCCAATTCTGATTTGAAGTATGTTATCTAACATCATACGTGATACAGGAGAGGATGCCATTGCCGGAGTTTTTGGACCGAGCGGCAAATTCACTGATGCGCTGGAAAGAAAGAGTGGAACGGTTGAAGGCTAGGAAAGAACAACTTGAAAACGAGCTCAGATGTCATTCGAATAACGGAGAGAGTTTGCAGCTTGTTCGAGTGACAGAAATGGGTTCGAAACTTGAGGTTAACTTGATCATCATGGCGAACAATAAGAAAGCCGAGCCTTTTCACGTATTGAGTATTATAGAGCAGGGCGGTGCTGAAATTACAAGCTCAAGTTTCTGCACCGTTGATCAACGCATCTATTGCACCATCCATGCTCAGGTCACCGCGGTTCTATCAAATTTTAAAACCATTTATATTCGTTATAAATTTATAATTCGAAAACAGCTTTCAATTAAATTATTTGTTCCTTACAGTTTCATAAAATTATTTCTTACACACACACAAGTACGTATATGTGTGTTTTTTTTTTAAACAGCGGTACTTGTTTTAAATATTCAACAATCGTTATTGTACACTATTAGAAAAGCTGCACCAGGAACGCCTAAAATCCATTACTACTAGAGGCTGGTTGCAACAATCGAAAACATGTAATTGTTGGTCTAAAATTTTGGATCCATCAATTCGTGTGTTCCTTTAGCATGTTACCGATTAGGCTACTCCAAAAGTAGCAGTGCATGTACATGCATATATGCCTCCATAGATGTCATTTATGTATCTATGTAGATATGTATGTAAGCATTTTAAGGATTATTTTACTTAATTCAAATTATCACAATTTTAGCACTAAAAGTAAGCTGTTTTATAGAAATGCTTATATAATTTAGATAAGCGGTAGCTTGTATCCAGCTTTATAATTTAAATAAGCAAAATTTGGCTGATCTAGTTCTCACGTATAAATGAGAAGTCGAATGCTTGACAATAAGGTCATAGCTAACCATCGCATTTTCTTTGATTTATGCAGGCTTTTCAAGCTCGTGTAGGCTTCGATGTTGCACTAATAGAATCCCAATTGTTGGAACTAGTTTACTTCCCATGTATGAGATGATTTTTTGCTGAGTTATTTGATGTCACACTAAAATTTTATAGTAAGATTGATAGATGGATAAAATATTGGCGTGAATGTGATAGATATACAACGTTGTAAATTATAAAGTCGCTGTATAAGAAGGTTACACGTGACTAATTAAAAGATGCTGTAAGATATGTTTTTAAATTGTATTTGCACAAATATCGTGCATCAGTTATGAATAAATTATATAAGTTAAGAAGAGATAATAATTTCAAGCATATAGAAAGCAATATATTAATATACACAACACGTACACAATTTGTAAGAATTAACAAGCTAGGAATATATATTGCTAAATATATATCAAAGGTATTAACTCGATCCGTTGAAAAGAAACACGTGAAACGAGGACAGCCTTTTCATTTTTGAGTAGTCAAGTTTCTTCATAAGGCTGAAGGGTGTGCAAAACACCCATGACAACCCATGACGTCCGCCATGTCGTCGCCACGTCATAAAGACTTCCAAGACACCCACTAGGGGTGTGCAAGACTCCCATGACTACCATTTTAATTTCCACGTCACATTTATATTTTACATTTATATTAAGAGAGAAATTTGTGTTTGTGTGTGTGTAAATTGTAGATGTGTGTGTAAAATATAAGTTGTGTGTGTGGTTTGTATTTATAATATGTAAAAAAAATTAAATTTTTTATTTTTTTTTAGTTTCCAACGGTAAGTAACGGGTATAAAATTTGAATTTTGGACGTCTTCGTACGTTCGCCGGAAGACGACGTCGGGACGCAGCACGTCGAGGACGCGGGGGGGGGGGGGGGGGCGGTGTTTGCCGCGTCTTTCCGGCTGAGGTGGAGGACGCGTGGGGGGCCGCATGCGGCATACCCCACAGCCTAAGGATCAAAACTATTTTTCAAAATACTTTCGTAGAAATGATGAATAACTTCTAAAGAAAGTCGTAATTATTTTTCTTCCAATATTAAAAATTACGATTTTGAATTTTAAACATTACAATAGTTTGTAAAGAATTCTGAACCAAGAATCACAATTCTCAACTCCAAAAAGAATTTGTAAAGAAATTTCGAACTTTGAAAGATGAATCTAAAATCGTAGACGCGCTCCTAGCGGCCAATTGCAGGTGCCCATGATCCACCTGGATGGATCGCTCCATTTTGAACATATATATCAGCATGTAAGTTGATTGCTGATCCATTTAGACCGATTCATTTATATATACCAAAAGTAAATTTTTGATTTCTTTTATATTTTTACGCTAAACTTTAATCTTATCATCCATTTGTTATTATCATTTTCAAAACCATCTCTCACCTCCAAACCCTTCCCCACTAATACCCCACCTCACTTGCATGTGTCGCTCCCCTAACTTTTTTTTGGACAAAGCAGGAGAAAATATCATTGTATTTTGTCGATATAATTGATAAAGACAATATATAATGTTACCCATATAGCAACTTACTTACAAATTCATATCAGTTACAGCAGCATTCAAAGCACCCGTCCCGTGTTTTTCTTCTGCACCTTCTTTTCCATTCTTCTAGGTCAAGCCCATTTCATTCACTATAGTCGCTATTAGACTAATCGGAGTACCCATCACATGATCACATGTGATGGGCGCCACATCATCGCCATCTCAGCATCACACACCATCACTATCCCATCACACCGTACTTGAAATACTCATCACATTTCATCAAACCACATCATTTTTTTAATTAAAAAAATTCAAAAATAAATAAAAGACTAATTTTTCATTAAAATATCATTAAAATAGAAAACATTACATAGACAAACCATGACATTAATTTAAAAAAAATTACGCAAAAAACCATACGGAAAATTCAATAATAAAATTACTCGTCCACATTCAAGTTGTTTTGATAAACATGCTCCGCTAAGTCTTCTCGAAGATATTGACACGTTCCAGAATCTTGAATTTCTACTACTCGTTGTAAATATTCGGCTGAACTGGGAATGAAATGTTGATATTGGTTAACTACGTCGGCCTCGTCGTATGTGCAAATCGCTCTACCTTTTTCTTCAATTATCATATTATGTAAAATGATGCATGCATACATAATTGTGCTTATCCTACCGTCGTCAAAGAGTCGTGCATCGTGTTTGATCACATGCCATTTTTGCTTGAGGACCCCAAATGCCCTCTCTATGTCCTTCCTAGCAGATTCTTGTCTTCGTGTAAACATCTTTGCTCTTTCAGTTCAAGGTACCGCGTACGTCTTCATAAATGTGGCGTAATCTGGATAAATCTCATCAAAAATATAGTAGTCGTGTTTATATTGACGTCCGTTCACTGTGAATGACATGTCAAGTATTGAAAATGGGAGACTGATTTAAAGTATTCTGGTCATTGTTGGCCCTGCAACCCCAAAGTATGCATGCCAAATCCACAAATCTTGTGATGCAACAACTTCCAATATCATAGTTGACTCACCTACGTCACCTCGGATAAATTGCCCTCGCTACGTATTTGGACATTTTCCCACTCCCAACGTGTACAATCAAGGCTACCAATCATTCCCGGTAAACCATGTTTCGTTTCATGTGTCAAATATAATATCTCGATATCACGTGTTGTATGTTTACGCAAATACTATTTACCAAACACGTGAATAACACATGCACAATACCAATCCACACAATCCCTTATGGTCCTCTCAGCCATTTTTAAATACTTGTCACTAGCGTCAGTTGTTATGCCGAATCCTAAATACCTAAGTGCAGCCGAATATTTTTGTATACAACTGAAACCCATTCTACCTCTAACATCTGGTTTTTGCTTAAAATAATCATATCGCGCCTCTAAAGCGTTGCTAATGCGTAAAAATAAGTCTCTACTTAAACGATAACAATGTCTAAATAATATCATCATAAAGAGGATTATCAGCAAAATAGTCACGTACCAAAAGATCATGTGTAGCTTGTCTAACTCGGTTGATAACGGCTCTTGTTTGTCTAAAGTTTGAAGACTCTTCATCGGTAGCGTGCGCAACAACATTAAAGAATGTTGTGATAAACTCGCCATCGTCTGAATCAAATTCTTTAAAGAGTACCATCTTCTCCAAATAATCCATATTTTGGTGTGTGTGTGTGTGTGTTGGTGTGTGTGTGTGTGTGTATGTGAGAATAAGAGAGATTGCATGAATGTGTATTGGATGAGTTCGGTTATGTGTATAATTATAAGGAAAATTTTGTTTAAAAAATATTTTTTTAGAAATCTAGTCGTTAGAAACAATTGGCTCCTATTGACCGTTTTCCACCGTGCTCCTAGTCACATTCCTTCATGACCACGCCCACCACGGTGTACCGGGGGCGGTGTGCACGGCCGTGATGGGTAGCCACGTGGCCATCACGGTTCGTCCGTGAAGAGTATTCCGCTTGGTCTTAGTGCAAATGTCGTCGCCATTGTCGCCATAGTTTCGTGGCTATGGATCCCTTTTGTTGTTGCCATATATTTTCTCTCCATAGGTGCACTTTTAGGGATGATATATCGGTGTGATAATATATGTGGTATATTTTTTTTCATAAATTAAAAAAGATAGTTAAATATGTGCTAACGACCTATAGTAACGACATCGCGCCACTACTACAAAAAGCATTATAAGACCCGGTTAAATCAATTAAATAACCCGGTTTTCAACCGGGGTTTATGGCCATCGAGTGTTATGTGAAAAATGAAATATAACCCGGTTTTCAAACCGGTACCTTTTACTGTTAAAAAAACTCGGTTTTTGATATAAAAAAATTGGGACATATAAGGAGATTAGCTCAACCATATAAGGAGATTAGACCACGATTCAACTATTCAAACCGGGTCATATAAGGAGATTAGAGCCCGATCCTTTGACAACGCCTAGTGATATTGCATATTTTAGTCGTTATTGAGCCCTATTCTTAGTGAAATTATATCATATATATCGTGGTATTCTCACTTTTCGTGCCAGTACTTGTTTGGAAGAAAATAATGAAAACAGGGACCAAAAGTGTACAAATTGGAGAAAGTTTGGAGAAGAAGGAAAAATCAGGAAAATACGTACGCGCGCCACGGAAATTAAGAAGGCGCGACGCGGATACAAGGCGGTGGAACAAAATTCAAAGTCCGAAGAAACGGGAATAAAACCCTACACGCGCCGCGGAAACCATCGATGCGCGGCGCGGTTGCGTAAAATTTGCAACTATAAATAGAGGTGTTTTCAGCCGAAAACCCGAGCAAAACCCTGGTGAAAAATCAACCGTAGATGCTCTTTGACTCCAAGAAGTCGTTTCCAGCAACTACCTTTTGGTATTTCAGGTTTTTTATGTTTAATTTCTTTTTAGTTTAGTAGTAGTATTAGTGGCTAGGGTTTGTGGGAGTGACAACCACTGACCTTGAGCATTTGAGTAACTGTTTTTCAGTCTTTGTTACTGTATTGGATGATTGGAACCCGTTTTGGGTTTATAATAATCATTTGGTTACAAGTGATATTGGTTTTTCGGTGTTTGATGCTTGATATTGGATTGTGTTTGTTTGTTTGGTGTTTGGATGTGTTTATGAACTTGTTGGGACTGTTTTCCCTTGCTGATTTCGGTAGCCAACTAGATTAGCTTTTAGGTTTGGACTCTAGCCAGTGACTGTCATTTACAGTTTCAGTTATTGGTTCAGTTTATGCCTTGTGGTTGTTTATTTCTTTGGATGCCTTTGTTTGCTTCTGAAGCAGAGATGTACTTCTGATTTCAGAAAGTAACTAGGTTTGAGTTGAAGCTTAGCTTAGTCTATGCTTGTTTTGAGATTGTTTGGTTTATGTTTTCTGGGATTAGTAGTCAAAAGTGTAGGAACTAAGTCCTCTGACTATAGCGTGACACTATAGTTGGTAATCTATCACCTGACTTGACCACGTAACTCCTGCGGATCGACCCTGACTTCCACTGTGCTAAGTGAGTGTGTTAGGTTTTCTTATTTTTGACCGCATGACGACCGCTGCGATGTCATCCTTATCCCTAAAGTCGGTTCATATAAAGATAAAATTGACAACGGTTTCATTCAAATAACCTAGTCATATAAAGAAAGTCAAATTTTATACTACTTTTCATGAAATTAACTACTAGGACTTACATCCAAAATTACGCAGTGTTACAATTAAAACAAATACAACTAATAATTCATGTAAGTATAAGTATTAAATATTTATATCATTTGTCTTTGAATAAGTAAGAACAAAGAGAGTACAAAACTGAGCCAAAGCCCAAATTTATAAATATAAGGAAAAAAGATGATTCACCAGAGTTAAGGTTGATGTCTTAATCAACTAAATAACAAAACACATTGCCTCACATTTTCAAAGGCCAATCAGCTTATATATACGTTTGGGTATGTCTTCTTACATTCTTGGATTTGGGTCAAAACTTGAGAATCATTGATATAACAAAGTATGCCTTTAGTTGAGAACACGTACTCCTCTTGAATAAAGAAATTTTAAATTTTAGATTATATCAAGATTAATATTTCATAGTACATTGCTATTTCTAATGTATTATTAGAATGAAATTTTATATTATTTCGAGATTAAGATTTTGGTCAAAACTTGTGAAAGATTAATATTACATAGGAATTTTAAATTTTAAATTTTAGAACTTACCAATTAAGAACCTTGAATGAAAGTACGATGTTAATGTTAGAGTGATATGAGAGTTTGATGGCTTCCATTTCATAATGATCACAACATCGACCAGTGTCTTTTAATTGTTCATAGTTTGTATATTTTCCCTTTAGAGTCATTTTGCTTAGAAAAATTTATAAACGATAAATGTTTTCAATATAGTGTGTACCTCTATAACATGTCGAGTAGATAGATTCCAAAGGTTTCAAACTTCGCATACTCCAGTGACTTTTTTAGAGTCATTTTTCTTAGGAAAAATAATAAACATCTTCCTTTCTCTTGGGGCTGGTGCTGATCACAGTAACCTTAACACCAGGAGCCTTAAGAAACGTAACAACTATATGATCTAACCCACCAAGACCCATGCCACCAACATGCATTCTAGGCATATCAACCCTATAATATCTCATTAGGCTATAGAGATTGATCTCAATGCATAGTAAAGGTGCACCACTGTCAAGTGGGTAGGGTTATCAAGATCCATCTCACAATGTCTTTTTGACGTAGAAAGATTTTTCAGTGAGGATCCATTGTTAAATGATTTGACATGGAACATTGTTAAATGATTTGACCGAAAAAACAATGTGCATTACCATTGATTAGCTAAGAGGAACGCAACAAAAATAGCAACCATGCACAACATCATGTGGAAATAGATATACTTGTAGAAATAATCAGATCGGTCTCTTCGATTATATCATGAGGACAACATGCATCCACCACCATGAAAATGCAAATCGCCCCTCTTAACAACAATTACATTCCAGGAAGAGGTGAATATATATGTAATCTACATGTTTCTTTCAAGCATTTAGTCAAATAGTTTATGGGTATGTTAACTTTCAAAAATATTGAAAGAGTATAGCATAAATCGGTAAACTAAAATAGAGCTCAAATTTAATAGAGACAAATGAAACCGAAGAAAAAAGAAAAAGAATGCTCTCAAATTAACTTATTAGTAAGATGGTGATGTTTTTAACGAGATCATGAAGTTCGATGTAGCGTCCCAAATCCAGTATTCAAATTTTTCGTTTAAAAACGGTTCAAATACATAAAACAGGTTACCAAATGAAATTATCCAAATTAAAGCTTGTTATTCAAACATTAGAAATCATATTTATCAGAAACATTTACAAACATCATCCACCGGAAGACTTAATTATCAAAACCTCAGATACTGTACAGTTGCGCCGTGCTCCAAGCTCAAGCCAGCAAATACCTGAAAAACAGTTAGGGTGACACAAAGCTTAGTGAGTTCCCCAAAATACCACATGATTCATCACATAAACAGAATCATCGCCCTCTGGTGCCCATGTACGATTGGTCATTCATCGTCCTTGATCATGCAGCAAGCCTCGAGTTTAAACATCCTCGAGTGCCCAGGTACGACCGGTCATGCATCGTCCTTGATCATACAGCATCTCTCGGAGTCATCAACTCATTCTTTGATCTACGGGTGCCCAGGTATGACCGATCAAGCATCATCCTTGATCATGAAGCAACCCTCGGATCGATCAATTCATTCTTCAGTCTTCGAAACGAATCCAATGATTGTCACATAAAAGCACAACATCCTAAACATACAGCCTAACCCATCGGGTTTCTATTATCAGCTCAACAGTCAAATAATGTAAGGTACTCCTAGCTACCATACATTTCTACACACAGAAATTAAGTTTCCGGGGAGTTGTGAGCTTAAGATTAGGTGATTAGTAGGAGCTTTAGTTTCTGATTTTTCTTTTGAGAGTTTCATTTGGTTAGTATTTTGTTTTTTTGATTTTGTGGGTGTGTTGCATTAGTGCATGCGTACCCGCAGGGTGAGCAAGTATCCCCTTTGCATTTTGATCTTGAGATTGAGCGAACTACGCGCAAAAACCGTGCACGTAGGCATTACAATACCATGAGTTTTAGTAATATTAGCAGTAGTCCAGAGCATGTTGCCCAGGAACCTTCGGGTGAGGCAACGGGGATGTCTTTTATTCCCCCGGTTTCAGAGTTTCAATTCGGGAGCACGAGTGCTTCTGGTGGTGCAGTTTCAGCCCCTGTACCCATACCATCATGCACTCCGCCATCGATTCCACCATTTCCACCAGTATCACAACCACAATCCACAAATCCATTAACCTCTGCCATGTCTTGGGGAGCGCCGACCCGTGATGGCACACCAGTTTTTAGACAACAGACACGTACTTCACAACCAATTTCACAACCACAACCAGTACTTTTCAAACCTCAACCTACACAACCACAACAATACCAGCAACCTCCTCAGCAACAGTAACATTATCCAGACACCGAGGAGAGATACGATGAGGAAGATGAAGGATGGGTTCCACCAGCACCCCAAAAATCGTGGAACCGAGGTCTGGGCCTCCCAGAAGAACACAGCAGTATGAACAACCACCAGGTCAGCATGGGTATAACGATCAGCATTTCTACGGTAACCCTGCTCAACCTTTATATTTTGCACAACCGAGAAGGCAATCGGTTGCATCACATTTCCAGCCACGGGAATATGATGACTCGTCGCTAATTTATATTCCTGACAATATTGAATCTCAAGTAGAAATAAGGCCTCAATTGTTAGGAATATTACCGGAGTTTAGGGGGTACAAGCAGGATGACCCATACAACCATTTGTATGAATTTATAGCGATTGCCAATGCTAATAACCCCAGGAATACTAATAGGAACATCTTTAGGCTTAGGTTATTCCCATTCACCCTTAAAGACAAAGCCAAATATTGGTTTACGTCTTTACTAGCAAACAGCGTCACCACGTGGGACCAGCTCAAGGTAAAATTCCTACAAGAATTCTATCCAGCAAGCAAAACAACGGAGATTCGGAGGGTCATTCAGGACTTCCAGCAAAAACCAAGAGAAGCTTTCCATGAAGCATTCGATCGATTAAAGGAGCTACTGCGATCCTGCCCGCATCATGAAGTTCCCAAATGGCAGTTGGTCAAATTGTTCTTTGAAGGAGTCAGCAAAACACACCAAGCAATGATAAATGCCTCGTCAAGTGGGACATTCATGTGGCAAGACCCGGAGGAGGCTTGGCAGTTCTTGGAACAATTGAGTAATGGCTCCAAAGCGAACTTTTCTACGAGAAAAATTGTAGGCACAGCAGCAGCAGTGGGAGCTGATGCTGATTGGAAGAAGGAGGTAAAAAAATGAAATAAGCGAATTAAATAAGAAGTTTGACAGACTTATGTCAACACTGCAGAATGGACCTCAAGGTCAACCAAAAGGAGGTCAAGGAGGACCGAAAACTCAGGAGGTAAACCAAGTTTATGGCCAGGGTCAAGGTCAGTATAACAATAGACGACCCTACAGACCGTATAATCAAGGACAGCAGCAGAATTACAACAACCAGAGGCAGAATAACCACCAAGGTCAATCATCAAATCAGCCTAGGTCATACCAGGTCGCAAACAATAATGGAAATGCGAGTGGGGGTGGTAACAACAACAATAATAGGGGGGTCGACACTGCTTTCAACAATGCCCCAGGAACGCAAGAAGACTTGGTTGCAAAAATGTATGAGATGTTCAGTGCTACTCAGCAGCAGTCCCAAGCCAATGCAAAAGCTATTGCAAACATGGAAAGGCAAATTGGACAAATGGCTGAGGATCAGCGAAAAAGGGACAATGGAAAGTTGCCAAGTGCCACAGAAGTTAATCCAACCCATAATCAGCAAGCCGGAAAGGAACACGTCAATACTGTCGAGGCTGAATGGAGAAAGGTCACCTTGGAGGAGTTATTAGATTCAGGAAGCAAGGCAGAACCTGAGAAGAAAGAAGAAGTCCAGGAGAAAGCGGAGATTAAAGAGGAAGGAATGGAAGAAAAGGAAATTCCTGTTGAGGAGGGAACTCAACCAAAGGTGGACAAGGAGGTCCATGAAGAAAAGCAGTCAGTGATAGCAGGAATTAAGCAAAGAAAGAAAGATAAGGAAGGGAAGAAAAAACAGGAAGCGCCTAAATCAATAGGACCATTGATGAACCAACCTCTGTGGGATGAACTTAAAGACGCTCCTGAGGACACAAGGATCCTTCAGGAAATGTGCGAGAGAAATGAAAAAGGTAAGATTCCCACACCGGACACTGTTATATTGACAATCAAGGCAAGTGAGGCACTTTTAGGAACACTGCCCAAGAAAGAGAAGGATCCTGGATCACCATTGATCACTACTACTGTAGGAGATGTGGTCATTCGGAACACTTTGCTGGACTTGGGAGCAAGTGTAAATGTGCTACAGGGGTACTTGTATGATAAGTACAAGAATGAAGAATTAGAGCCAGCAAAGGTGGTACTGCAGCTGGCTGACCAATCAACAAAGGTATCCTGGGGAAAATTGACCAATGTCATTGTCAAGGTTGGAGACTTCTTATACCCTGTAGATTTCCTAGTCATGGAGTATGAAAGTTTGGATGACGCGCCTGCGCTCATTTTAGGACGCCCATTTTTAGCTACGACTGGCACTGTGATTGACTGCAAGACGGGGGATGTGGACATCTCCTTTGGGACGCGAAAAAGGAGGCTGAATATGTTCGGAAACCCTGTATCTTTACCTCCAGGGAACGATGACAAGCAAGCAGACAAAAATGTTCTAATGGAACCTGGAATTAGGAACAAAGAAAAAATATGGACGCGAACGGGAGAAGGAGGAAAAGAGGAGATTCTAAAGGAAACTAAGAATCACCCGTTGACCACTATTGATAAGGAGCAATTGCTGGATATGATGGAGATGCTAGAGGCCAGAAATCAGCAGTATGAGAAAGAATCCAGAGAAAGGGAAGCAAAAGTCTTCAAGCTTCTAGAATCGCAGCAACAATGGATCAGTGGAGCGAGTGATAGGATGACTCAACTCACATCCTTAATATCAATGATGGCCCAAAATTTCATACCAGAGTTCAAGCAAATGTCATCCGGAGTTCAAGAAGAAGAATAGGGGTAGAAGTACCAAGTCTGGCTGAAGACGTTAAACTTAGCGCTTGTTGGGAGGCAACGCATCGTGTCATAGAATAGGATTTGTATTTCTTAGAAGTAATTAGGAAAAATATCATCATTAATTGCAGGTACTAATGGTCTAAGGCAAGTGTGGGGTCGTGTGAAGAATTTGAAAATTTTAATGACCGCGCCGCGGTTTGTTCATATACGCGACGCGGGATCGTAAACCAACCCGATGCGCAGGGGTTGATTTGGTGACACACGCGCCGCGGGTTGTGCATGTAAGCGACGCAGGAAGCGATCGGTCGGTTTCCTTCGATATTAAGGTAAGCCGCGACACTATTCACACACACCACGACTCGGAGCTCTGATCACCAAAAATTTCTCGCATTTTTTCTTGCTCTTTTCGTTCTCACTACTACGGTAGGTCATTCTAACTAGCTTTTACTTGTTAAAACTAGTGATTAGGGTGTAATTTGGTTGATTTCTCCAAAAATGTCAAAACTTAGAAATCGCCAATGCTGACTCATAGGGTGTTTGTTGTGCCAAATAGACACCCTAGATGAATTAGTAAGCACCTAGGCTACCTTGTGGTGTATTTGGATTGAGTTTAAACAGGTTAAAACTCGAATTGGGTGCGGATTTTGAAAACAGACGCTCGACGCGACGCGCCTGGTTCTTGGGCTGCGTCGCGGTGCGGTTGGGAAGACAAAGGACTAAAATTGCAAAAAATTTTGTTTTGTGCAGATGGCATTCAGATTGAACCACCAGTTCCTGAAGTTCCCCGCCGAGCTCGATAGCTCAGTGGAGTATATATCACAGAGAGATGCCCTCGTCGGTCGCTGGGTTCTCGAGGCGACAGTCATTGATCGAGACATTCTACGGGACGCCGGGCTCTGGGGAGAGATTGAGCCGTTCTTGCATCGCACCTGGACCCATGGGGATGCTTTATTTACATGCCGGGGCTGGGATAGGCTCATGGCCACTCAGGAGGATACGGTGTACACCGAGCTCCTTCTGGAGTTCCTTTCTACTGTGCGCTATGCACCGGGATCGCAGGAGGCCCGTTCGAGGCTTATACGGTTCAGATTGGGGGTGTGCACAGGGAGTGTAGCCTTCGGGAGTTCGGGAGGCGTACAGGGATATACACGGAGGCGGATCTACAGCACCGCCACTTCACGCAGTTCCTTGAGGCATGCACTTAGGGGCAGCCCGAGAGGGCTGCCAATACGGAGGTTTGGACACCGCTGTCCAACATTTACTATGAGGCGGGGACCTCCAGGGAGAGTCATCTTCGCGACCCACTCCATAGACTCATGCACCGGATCGTCTCCACCTCCATCATGCATCGGGAGGAGGGTGAGAAGGTGTCCGACGAGGACATGACATTTCTCTGGGTCCTCCTCGACCCATCCAGGTTCCTTCACCTTCCGTTCGCCCTAGCCGTCGCCCTGTCCACTCGTGCGACTGGCGCATCCGCCAGCAGTCCCTTGGGCCGTGGGTATTTCATCACCCGCTTGGCCCGGTCGTATCAGATTCTTACTGCTCCGGTTGTAGCATCCCTGACCGCTATACCTCCAGTCCGTACTACAGCGCGGACACTGGAGAAGATGGGTCTGATCGAGCAGCAGCGGCCCGGTCAGTTTGTGAGGGCACCGACAGAGGCTGTCCAGGACCCCCAGCCAGCATACACCCAGCCTGGCAGGAGGCGCAGGAGGCAGCCTGCACCAGCAGAGCCAGCACCACAGCCACAGCAGGAGGAGGCGACTGAGCTGAGGCAATTGCAGGATCGAGTCGCCAGGATGGAGGACCAGCTGGAGTGGACCGGGGAGGTACTTTTGGAGTTAGCCACACAGCAGGGACGGCGCCCCCGACCATTCCCAGCACGAGCTCTCGGTCATGAGGCTGGACCTTCCAGGCCACCAGGTGGCACTTGATGTATTATTTTTCTTTTTCATTTTTTGGGATATGTGTACCGTATCTGTGACACACTTTTATCTTTTTGCTTGTGTACATTTTATTTGTTATATTTGCATTTAATGTTTTGTTGAGTCATGCATGTTATACCAAATGAGAAGGAGTTGTCTCAGACAAGTGTGGGGTCACCGTGCCCCCTCCACTTGTCTTGACCACCGGCGTGTTTACTGTTGCGCTACAACTCTAGAATGCGAAATCGAGGAACCTTTTTGTTCAAATTTGTACCTGTGATACCGAGTACCAACCAAGCAATCTACCGTCCAAAGGGTAACTATTTTTCCCTTGTTCTAAATAATTTTGTACAACGGGGACGTTGTATGGGTTTAAGTGTGGGGTGTGGACGGTCGAAAGAGTATTTTTTGATATTTGTTCAGAAATGACCGAATTTTCAAATTTCTAGCAACTTTTTCAATTTTTTAATAAATTGTAAGTTTTGAAACGAATGGTTTGTGATTGTTTATAGCACTAGTATTTTTCAAGAGATGCTATGTAGTTGTTATCATGCTATTAGTTGAGTCAAACAAGTTGAGTTTTAGGAGTTGGATGATTATAGTGTTTTAGGATTGGAATTTAGGAAGGAAATGTCAATTTGTGGCCTTTGTTGTTCGAGCCGGTAGGTCCGAAAAGGGTGGCCTCGAAGAGGCATTTATGCACCTTACCACCTAAGATCATCTGGTCTGCGATGGTATTTCTGAAAGCTTGTTACACGGACAGCATCGAAAGTCATGGACAATTCCTTAATGGCCTTTAGAATCTGAATGAGTAAGTACACTTCATTATGGACAGAAAATTTGTAATCAAAGGTTCTCTAGAAAGCCATGAATTCCAAAGAACACTCTGATTATGTTTTCACGAACTATTTCAGTCTAATTCATAAGGCAATAAACTTTGAAACTGAACACAGTCAAAAATTATTTGAGTCTTAGTTAGAATTTATTAAAAACTCTCTTGATTGGGGACAAGCAAGGCACAAGTGTGGGGTGTTTGACAACGGACTAGTGATATTGCATATTTTAGTCGTTGTTGAGCCCTATTCTTAGTGAAATTATATAATATATATCGTGGTATTCTCACTTTTCGTGCCAGTACTTGTTTGGAAGAAAATAATGAAAACAGGGACCAAAAGTGTACAAATTGGAGAAAGTTTGGAGAAGAAGGAAAAATCAGGAAAATACGTACGCACGCCGCGGAAATCAAGAAGGCGAGACGCGGATACAAGGCGGTGGAACAAAATTCAAAGTACGAAGAAACTGGGATAAAACCCTACGCGCGCCGCGGAAACCATAGATACGCGGCGCGGTTGCGTAAAATTTGCAACTATAGAGAGAGGTGTTTTTAGCCGAAAACCCGAGCAAAACCCTGGTGAAAAATCGACTGTAGATGCTCTTTGACTCCAAGAACTCGTTTCCAGCAACTACCTTTTGGTATTTCAGGTTTTTTATGTTTAATTTCTTTTTAGTTTAGTAGTAGTATTAGTGGCTAGGGTTTGTGGGAGTGACAACCACTGACCTTGAGCATTTGAGTTACTGTTTTTCAGTCTTTGTTACTGTATTGGATGATTGGAACCTGTTTTGGGTTTATAATAATCATTTGGTTACAAGTAATATTGATTTTTCGGTGTTTGATGCTTGATATTTGATTGTGTTTGTTTGTTTGGTGTTTGGATGTGTTTATGACCTTGTTGGGACTGTTTTCCCTTGCTGATTTCAGTAGCCAACTAGATTAGCTTTTAGGTTTGGACTCTAGCCAGTGACTGTCATTTAGAGTTTCAGTTATTGGTTCAGTTTATGCCTTGTGGTTGTTTATTTCTTTGGATGTCTTTGTTTGCTTCTGAAGCAGAGATGTACTTCTGATTTCAGAAAGTAACTAGGTTTGAGTTGAAGCTTAGCTTAGTCTATGCTTGTTTTGAGATTGTTTGGTTTATGTTTTCTAGGATTAGTAGTCAAAAGTGTAGGAACTAAGTCCTCTGACTATAGAGTGACACTATAGTTGGTAATCTATCACCTGACTTGTCCACGTAACTCCTGCGGATCGACCCTGACTTCCACTGTGCTAAGTGAGTGTGTTAGGTTTTCTTATTTTTAACCGCATGACGACCGCTGCGATGTCATCCTTATCCCTAAAGTCGGTTCATATAAAGATAAAATTGACAACGGTTTCATTCAAATAACCTAGTCATATAAAGAAAGTCAAATTTTATACTACTTTTCATGAAATTAACTACTAGGACTTACATCCAAAATTACGCAGTGTTACAATTAAAACAAATACAACTAATAATTCATGTAAGTATAAGTATTAAATATTTATATCATTTGTCTTTGAATAAGTAAGAACAAAGAGAGTACAAAACTGAGCCAAAGCCCAAATTTCTAAATATAAGGAAAAAAGAAGATTCACCAGAGTTAAGGTTGATGTCTTAATCAACTAAATAACAAAACAGTTAGATTCACCAGAGTTAAGGTTGATGTCTTAATATTACATAGGAATTTTAAATTTTAAATTTTAGAACTTACCAATTTAGAACCTTGAATGAAAGTACGATGTTAATGTTAGAGTGATATGAGAGTTTGATGGCTTCCATTTCATAATGATCACAACATCGACCAGTGTCTTTTAATTGTTCATAGTTTGTATATTTTCCCTTTAGAGTCATTTTGCTTAGAAAAATTTATAAACGATAAATTTTTTCAATATAGTGTGTACCTCTATAACACGTCGAGTAGATAGATTCCAAAGGTTTCAAACTTTGCATACTCCAGTGACTTTTTTAGAGTCATTTTTCTTAGGAAAAATAATAAACATCTTCCTTTCTCTTGGGGCTGGTGCTGATCACAGTAACCTTAACACCAGGAGCCTTAAGAAACGTAACAACTATATGATCTAACCCACCAAGACCCATGCCACCAACATGCATTCTAGGCTTATCAACCCTATAATATCTCATTAGGCTATAGAGATTGATCTCAACGCATAGTAAAGGTGCACCACTGTCAAGTGGGTAGGGTTATCAAGATCCATCTCACAATGTCTTTTTGACGTAGAAAGATTTTTCAGTGAGGATCCATTGTTAAACGATTTGACATGGAACATAACCTAGTTCAAATGAGCACATATTATAATCCATCTCTAAAAAAATCTTTAAAGTAGTGATCCAAGGTTGCATTATATAATGGTTGTTGAACATCCTTCCCTGATGTTTCATATGTAGAAGAGACCGAAAAAACAATGTGCATTACCATTGATTAGCTAAGAGGAACGCAACAAAAATAGCAACCATGCACAACATCATGTGGAAATAGATATACTTGTAGAAATAATCAGATCGGTCTCTTCGATTATAGGACAACATGCATCCACCACCATCAAAATGCAAATCGCCCCTCTTAACAACAATTACATTCCAGGAAGAGGTGAATATGTATGTAATCTACATGTTTCTTTCAAGCATTTCGTCAAATAGTTTATGGGTATGTTAACTTTCAAAAATATTGAAAGAGTATAGCATAAATCGGTAAACTAAAATAGAGCTCAAATTTAATAGAGACAAATGAAACCGAAGAAAAAAGAAAAAGAATGCTCTCAAATTAACTTATTAGTAAGATGGTGATGTAGCGTCCCAAATCCAGTATTCAAATTTTTCGATGTAGCGTCCCAAATCCAGTATTCAAAAAATATTCGATGTAGCGTCCCAAATCCAGTATTCAAATTTTTCGTTTAAAAACGGTTCAAATACATAAAATGGGTTACCAAATGAAATCATCCAAATTAAAGCTTGTTATTCAAACATTAGAAATCATATTTATCAGAAACATTTACAAACATCATCTACCGGAAGACTTAATTATCAAAACCTCAGATACGGTACAGTTGCGCCATGCTCCAAGCTCAAGCCAGCAAATACCTGAAAAACAGTTAGGGTGAAAGAGTAAGCACAAAGCTTAGTGAGTTCCCCAAAATACGACATGATTCATCACATAAACAGAATCATCGCCCTCTGGTGCCCAGGTACGATTGGTCATTCATCGTCCTTGATCATGCAGCAAGCCTCGAGTTTAAACGTCCTCGAGTGCCCAGGTTCGACCGGTCATGCATCGTCCTTGATCATACAACATCTCTCGGAGTCATCAACTCATTCTTTGATCTACGGGTGCCCAGGTATGACCGGTCAAGCATCATCCTTGATCATGAAGCAACCCTCGGATCGATCAATTCATTCTTCAGTCTTCGAAACGAATCCAATGACTATCACATAAAAGCACAACATCCTAAACATACAGCCTAACCCATCGGGTTTCTATTATCAGCTCAACAGTCAAATAATGTAAGACACTCCTAGCTACCATATATTTCTACACACAGAAATTAAGTTACCTACGCATATAACTTCACCCATAGTATAGTGAGAAAGACTCGCGTGATTCGCAAAGCCCAACAGCGTTCCACACGTGCATCTTCAGATCCCGACAGCATGAACCTCCTAATAAGGATAAACTCAATTAGAACTTCATAAACCCCAAACAGGATAAATCTCTAAGACCGGTATCCAAAACCCTCAAGTTTGACAAAAAGTCAACTGGTTAAAAGTCAACGGTCAACAGTCAAAGTCAACAAAAGTCAACCACACAGTTAGCACCGCTAACTCCCCAAGTTAGCGTCGCTATCTATAAACAGTCTCAAAAGTCCATTAAGCTCTTAATCCATTCAGCCAAGGTCTTAATCCTTCCAGGGACTTTCCAAACAGTCCCTGAGTCCATAAAAATCCCAACTTTAAAATTCAAGCATAACCTTGCTAGCTCAAGAACAAGATCCAAGTCCAAAATGATCCAAAACTAACCAAAATCACCAAGATCCAAGTCCAAAATGAACCAGGGACTTTCCAAACAGTCCCTGAGTCCATAAAAATCCAAACTTCAACATTCAAGCATAACCTTGCTAGCTCAAGAATAATATCCAAGTCCAAAATGATCCAAAACTAACCTAAATCATCAAAGAGAGTTTGGCTTACTCTCTAAACCATCCTAAAGGTTCTAAATCAGGAATTTAAGGCATAAAGTTCCATACTTTATCCTCCACAATCATGGGCAAACACTACCAGGGACCATTACACTAATTAACCCATGAAAACTCACTTAAAACATCATGAGAACCTTAATAAAACATAACGGTGTGAGCTTTACTCACTATAGTCCAGAAAAATACAGATCTTTGAATCTTCACTCAAGAGAATCGACTTATAGCATCACTACCATCCTTCTAGTATAATCAAGGCTTCAAAAATCTATCCAAACACACCAAAATCATCACAAACCCATTCCAAAGGTCTAAAGAGAGAGAAAAACGAGTTTGGAGGCTGAAAGGGTGAAAATGGCGAATGCCCTAGGGTTTCCCACCCTTAAATACAGCTAAAGCATGAAATCTAGGGTTTTGGCCCAAATAGGACAGTTAGCACCGCTAACTGAGGTCATGCCAACCCACAACACTGCACACTTAGCGAAACTATAAAAATTATTTGCTACAGTATTTACCAAGTTAGCATCGCTACCATCCATCTTAGCGTCGCTAACATCTATGTTAGCAGCGCAAACTGGTCCCCTTAGCTAAACTTCATATTTTGGTCCTTTTAATCCAGAACATAGGTATTTCGAGGTTAGGGTCTTACATTCGAGTAAGATGACGATGATGATTCTTCAATAATGGTTGTACTCACAATCTCGATTCATTGTTGCAGACCTGCAATTACAATCCATGATTAGTATGAGTAGAGCTATGAAGTAAGATATTGATAGGAAATAGATAACTTACAAATTGCAATTTTAGTTCAAAAGATGCATCGATGTATGGTTTTCAATTTTAGGATATAAAAAAGAGTTGAGGCATACGGGGCGACGTATATTAGGCATAGCGGGAATGAATTTATAAAGAAGCGGGAAAGAATTTTTGAAGGTATACCGGTTTCTTTATATGAAACAGGTTGAATATATAAAATTAAACTTCATATACCATGGTTTCTTAAGCTTAACTAGGTCATATAGATTTTCCCACTATAAAACCTGGTTTTTTCGTCATATATCCTGATTTTCTCAAAAACGGGGACCTATTTGACGGGTCTTATCAGTCGTTTTGTAGTAGTGCGTGATTGTACTGTAGTCACAGTACTAAATGTTTTTCCTCGTCTTCTCTTTTCTCTATTATCTTAGATTTTTCATCCATAAAAACTTTTGAAACAGTAAATTTAATAACATAAACATTAAAATATCATACAAAATCAATTAAATTCAAATACAATTTGCATACAAGTAGTTTAGCAAAACATTTTAAAGACAATAGGAAAATTTTTAAAAGTTTCATGCAAATTAATTATACTGCCTAAGTTAATCGTCTTCGTAAGTGCTTCGCAGATCATCACTTTCATCATCTTTTCCATCGACCTGATTGTTTGGAACTTGTAGTTATGAGCGAGCAAATTGGAATTGAACTTGTGGTATGTGTTGGTAGTCTGGATTTTCTAACATCATTTATTGAAAATGTTGTTGCATTGGTTGCATTGGTTGAGCAATTGTTGATGTAACACCGCGTTACTATAGGTAAGTACTTTAAATTTTCTATAGTTATGAATAGAAGTTTAACGAATAAGGTGTTAAAGTTGATTCTATCAAGATAGATGCGGTGATGAGGTAGGAAGCACCGAAAAGTCATACTGAAATCCAAAGTTTTCTCGAATGGGCTGGATATTATAGAAGATTTGTGGAGAATTTTTCATCGACTGCATCCCCGCTTACTAAACTCACGAAAAAGGGTGAGAAAATTGATGCAGAGAGGCCGCGTAATTACTTATGTGTCTCGACAATTAAAAGAATCTTAAAAGAAATATCCTACCCATGACTTGGAGGTAGCTGTTATTGTATTAGCACTAAAGATTTGGCGACATTAGTTATGTGGTACAAAGTTTCAAGTTTACACTAATCATAAAAGTTTGAAATATTTGTTTGATCAAAAGGAGTTGAATATGCGTCAGAGACGGTGGACGGATCTTCTCAAAGATTATGAGTGTGAGATTTTGTACCATACAAAAAGGCTAATGTGGTTGCTGATGTATTGAGTCGGAAGGAACGTCATCTTCGAGTGATGTCTACTTATTTTGGTGTACCGAATTGTATTCCTCATTTAATAAAGGAAGCTCAAGTTGAAGCTTTGAATCCTTAGAAATTAAAAGGTGAAAGAATTGTGGGATATGTAAAGCAACTGGATGAAGATTCTCAACAATTAAAGACTTTTAGGGGATGTGTATGGGTCCCTAAATGTGGTGATGCTCGGAGGCTTGTTCTGGAGGAAGCACATTGTTCGATGTATTCGGTGCATCTTGGTAGCACCAAATTATATCGAACAATCAAAACTCAAAATTGGTGGTCTGGCATGAAAAGAGATGTAGGAAGATTTGTAGAAAACTGCCACACATATTTGCAAGTGAAAGCGTGTCATCAAAAACCTTATGGAAGTATACAATCGTTACCGAGTCCTGAAAAGAAGTGGACGAAGTCATGATGGATTTTTTCGCCAAGTTACCATGCACACTGGTGGTTATGACACAATTTGGGTGATTGTAGATTGGTTGACTAACACCGCCATTTTTATTCCCATCCGAGAAGATAATAAAGTTGAAAAGCTTGTCAATATCTACATCAAGGAGGTAGTGAGCAGGCATGGAGTACCCATGTCTATAATCTTTGAAAGAGACAGTCCGTTTGCTTCCAGGTTTTGGAAGAGTTTCCATGAGCAAATGGGTTCAAAGGTGTTGATGAGTACATCTTATCATCCCCAGACAGATGAGAAAAGTGAGGATGATTCAAACTCTAGAAGATATGTTGAGGGGTTGCATAATTGATTTTGAAGGTAGTTGGGAGGATCAATTGACATTGGTGGAGTTTTCTTACAACATCAGTTTCCATTTTGGTATACAAATGGCTCCGTATGAGGCATTGTATGGTGCACCTTGTCGTACTCCTTCATGTTGGACTGAAGTTAGTGAAAATTGCTCATGCGACCTGAGATTGTATCGCAAACTGAAGAGAGGATCATAGAAAATATGCTTATGGCACAAAACTAGAAAAAACAATATGTTGATAGGATATTAAATCCTTTGGAGTTCAAGGTGGGAGATATGGTGATGTTAAAAGTATCTCCATGCAAAGGTATCATTCGCTTTGGAAAACAGGGGAAACTAAGTCCTAGGTTAATTGGTCCTTTTCGAGTTGTACAAAGGGTAGGAGCAGTTTCTTATCGGCTAGACCTTACCGTGGAATTGCAAGGGACACATGATGTCTTTCATGTATCAAACTTGAGGAAGACCTTATTTAATAAAGCCCACAAGCTATCTTTGGGGGAGGTAGAGTTGGATGATAAGATGAGATATGTAGAACAGCCAGATAAAATCTTGGATTGGAAGGAGACAAAGCTAAGGAGGAAAACAGTGAAGTTGGTGAACGTGCAATGGAAACATCACAAGGGTGTTGATATGACTTGGGAGTTAGAAGATGACATGAAGAACAAATATCCGCACTTGTTTGACAATATTCTGGGGACGGAGTCTCTTTAATGGGGGGGGGGGAGAAATAGTAACACTGCATCCCTTTTTGGTAAGTGTTTATGTTTTGACCTTCGTGTGATTAAAACTTGTTATATGATTTAAAGGGTATTTTGGTTATTGACAAATGTGTAAGTTGATTGAAATCTTAGTTAGATAGAAGTGAGTGTTGAAACTGAGTCGAGTGTGGTTGGAAATTCTTTTGGAAGTGTTGTAGCAGGAAAACTGAGCTGAAACTCATCTCCAGCATAGATAGTGTAAGACCCGTTCCGCCGAGGCGTGGCTCGGGCGGATCCGCAGCGCGGCTTTGGGAAGGATATGGATTCGCGAATGAATTATATGCGCGGCACGACTCAGGAGGATCCGCGGCGCGGTGCGCCGTAGATATGAAAAACCCTAATTCGGATTTAAACGCCTGTATAAAGGGTCCCAACCCTAGGGTTCGTGTTTTTGGAAGTTTTCGGGAGTAGAGTCGACTGAGTTCAGCAGAGGCTCTTCGGTTCCAAGGTTTTGATGGTTTTGAGAGATTGGAAGAAGGAGATACAACGTAGGGGAAGGCTTGTAGCCGATCGTGTGCATTCCTCCGTTTTCCAGAAGCAAGATAAGAGGATCTACCTTTCTGATATTTCATTTTATCCCGTCATATGGTCTTATCCCTTGGTTAATAGTCTTAGATGACTTGTAATACATAGGGTTTTGGACCATGGACATGCATGGACTTGCATGTCCATAAGATAGTGACCTTAGGGTAGTTTCTGACCTCAGGCTATGTCAGGGACGCGAATTGGAGTAAACCTCGTATGCATGTGACAATAGTCCGCGACGCGGAATGGGAAAGGCCGTGCCGCGGCGAACGACTGTTTGACCCAAGAGTTTTTTTCGACCAATGTTGGTTAGGTTATGTTGGGTCTGACCTTTAGGCAAGTCTATAGGAGTTTGGTCAGTGCTTGATATGCTGTGTATGTGGGATTTAGGTGTGTGGACGAGCTAAGTGGGGATATTAGAGAATATCTACACGGTTACGAATCAGGTGAGTATCCTCACCTTACTATATGATGTTGCATGCTAGGCATCTTGTATGTTATTTACAGTTATATGATTTGTTCTATATCTGTGGTTATTCGTTGCTGGGCTCAGTACTGATGCGGGTTCACTCGTTGCTGTTGTATGACGAGTTGGACTATAGCCTTGTCCCATAGCTGTTGTATGATGGGCTGGGCCATAACCGGGAACCCATAGATATTGTATGATGGGTAGAACCGCCCCGTGTCCATAGCTGTTGTATGATGGATGCCCGTAGCTGTTGTATGGCAGGTAGAGTCGGGTCGTTCTCGAGGACGGGTTGTTTAACATGTGGGCATGTATGATAATTTGTGGACTCACTAAGCTTTGTGCTTACCCGTTGATTTTAAAACATTTTAGGTACTTCAACTGACAAAGTTAAGGGCAAGGTTTGACGGCAGCACATCGCATCCACGAGACCTTAAATTAATTTTTATGTCATGGATTTTAAATACTTTAGTTATTAGTTTGATAAAAATGTTGAAACTATTTTACTTTTTGAATAAAGATTTTGTTGGAACCTTGGTAATAAATGAAATTTTATAACTGTGATTTTGGGGCGATCAGAGCCTTGGTTTGAGGGATTTGAATGAAGTGTATTGGGAATCCAAACTCAAACTTAGGGCTGAGTGATTTTGCTAAGAAAATGATTTTGGAAAGTTAATCTAACTAAGAGAAGATGCGATGCTAACCGTCAACCGAGCTCAAGTAAGTTTTGTGATTCCCAATTACCCATGCCAAGTTTGTGCTATGTATTATGCTACTAGGAAATAAAATTGCCTGGATAAGATACTTTATAGAATGTTTTGTGCAATATGTGCTGCCTTGGAATTTTATGCTAGTGTCGTTAGGTTGCTTAGTGAATGCTGATAAGTTACATACAATTAGGATAAGATAGCCTAAGAATTCTTGGTCTGGCCTTACTGGCTGTTCCTTGTCTAGTTGTGACTTTAGGGTAGGATCAGTTATTCAAACGTTTATCTTATTCCCGATTGTGTACGACTTTTTGTCCGTGAGGCGACTCGACGACAGGATTCGTAGGAAATGGTTTATCAGCGTGCGTACGACAATTTAGGGGATGGTTGATGAATTTGGAACAAGGACGAATAGGTGTGGAAGGTAGTACCAGACTAGTGCTACCAAAAACACAGGATTCACGCTTAAGCCAAGAGTAGTCAACCAAAGTCCTAGAAAGTCGAGTAGTTGGGGAAATGAGCGTGACCCGGGTTTTGATATTAAAACTTTTACGCATTTCAGAATGGCAATCACTCGAAGTAACGGTGGGGCCGATGCGGGTGCCTCAAACGGGGAGGGCTCAACTGATGAACATCTCTGCAACCTGATAGCGGAGGAGGTTTCGCGAGAAGTGTTGGCTACAATAACTCAGTTCTTTGGTACTATTAAGACTGAGGTATGGGCAATACTCGAGGAACGACTGGCTACTCAGGGCACATCAAGGGCCAGGGATGCAAGCTATGAGGGCTTTTCGGCTTGTTCGCCTCCGATGTTCGATGGGGACAGGGATCCAATTGTCAGTATGCGGTGGATTTCCGCGGTGGAGGGTGCCTTCCGCACCTGTTCATGTCCTGAGAACTCCAAGGTAACATTTGCGGTGAATCTCTTGAGAGAGGGTGCGAAATATTGGTGGGAAATACGAACGAAAGATCTCACCGCTGCTCAGTTGGATGCTATTACGTGGCCACAATTCAAGGAACAGTTCAAACTGGATTATGTTCCACAGGTGGAAATGGAACGCTTGGCGCAGGAATACCTGAATCTGACCCAGACCACTGAGACGCTGACGGAGATCACCAAAAAGTTCAATGAGCGAGAACTCTTCTGTCCAGAGTTTGCGGCAACCGAGCGCATGAGAATGACTAGATACTTGGCAATGCTTCGCACAGACATTCGGGAATTTGTGTCTGCTGCTAGGCACCAAACTCTTACTGATATGATGGCGGCCGCTCGGGCCCGAGAGTAAGAACTGGAAACCCAACAAAGGCAGAAGCGTCTGGCGCCTACTCAGACTCAGCAGGCGTCAAAGAGGTTTTGAGGGGCAGATTAGGGAAATCAAGGGAAAAGGAGCCATAGTAAGTGCGGTAAGTGTGGAAGGAATCATGAGGGGCTTTGCTGGGTGTTAATATGCCATAAGTGTGGAAAGGAGGGCCACTATGCTAAGGACTGTCGACAAGAGGTCAAGATTTGTTTTAATTGTAATCAGGTGGGTCACTTCAAGGCTCAGTGTCCCCGTCTGAACCAGGGAGCAGTTCAGAATCCGGCACCCACTAAACTTCGAATTACCGATGGTAGGCAGGGAAAAGGGGAAGCCCCTAAGACCAAGGGTCGAGCATTCGTCATGACCGCCGAGGAGGCACAGGATGCGCCCGACGTCGTTACGGGTACTTTTTCTTTACTTGCCTCGTGTTTTGGTGTGTGTACTTAATGTGTTTATTATGCTTTGATTAGGAACTTTCTTAGTCAACTCTACGCCTACTTTTGTACTGTTTGATTCGGGTGCTAGTCATTCTTTTGTGTCTGCCGATCTGGGAAAGAGTTTCGGTATCGCGTTAGGAACTCTTCATCGCCCATTAGAAGTAGAAATTGCGGATGATAAAACCGTGCAAGCGACTAGTGTTTACCGAGAAAGTGATGTAGTGATTCAAGGAATAAAGTTCCCGACTGATCTCATCCCTATACCATTGAGCGACACTCTGCTTATTATCAGTATGGATTGGTTGAGTCGGTACGAGTCATGGATTGACTGTAAGAACAAGCGAGTGTGGATTCAAACCCCAAGTGGGGGAGAACTAGTAGTACAAGGAGAGAGGAGGAATCAGGGTGCAGCCTTCTGTTCAGCTGCCAGGGCAGTCAGACATTTTCAACATGGAGGCTCGGGGTTTGTGGCATATGTTTTGGATGCACGAGAACAGAAGTCAAAGCGGAGGACGGAGGATATACCTGTGGTTCGGGATTTTCTTGATGTTTTTCCCGAGGACCTACCTGGCGTGCCACCGAAGAGGCAGGTGGAATTTAAGATCGACTTAACTCCCGGTGCGGCTCTGATAGCTAAAGCACCGTATCGTCTTGCACCTCCAGAGATGCTGGAGTTGTCTATTCAACTTCGAGAACTACTGGATAAGGGGTTTATTCGACCAAGTTGCTTGCCGTGGGGAGCGCCTATTTTATTCGTTAAGAATAAGGATGGTTCCAATAAGATGTGCATTGATTATCGTGAGCTGAACAAGCTCACAGTAAAGAATCAGTATCCATTACCTCGCATCGACGACTTATTTGATCAGTTATAGGGCGCCTTGTGGTTTTTGAAAATCGATCTGCGATCAGGATACCATCAGATGCAGGTACGAGAGGAAGACCTCCAGAAAACGACTTTTCGAACGAGATACGGCCACTTCGAGTTTGTAGTGATACCGTTTGGATTGACCAATGAACCTGCAGCCTTCATGGACTTAATGAATCGAGTGTGTCGACCGATGTTGGATCGGTCGGTTATATTATTGACGACATTTTAGTCTATTCCCGGAGCAAGGAGCAACACAAACAGCACTTAAGGGAGGTATTGGAGACTTTAAGGAAGGAGAAACCTTATGCGAAATTGTCCAAGTGCGACTTTTGGCTGCGAGAGGTCCAGTTCTTAGGTCAAATCATAAACGAGCAAGGAATCATGGTAGACCCGACTAAGGTGGAGGCCGTGATGCGGTGGGAGGTTCCGAAGACTCCCTCGAAGATTAGAAGTTTCTTGGGTCTAGCCGGTTATTATCGTCGTTTCATCCAAGATTTCTCAAAGGTTGTTGTACCTTTGACTCGGCTAACTAAGCCGAACGCTGCTTTTCGATGGGATGAGGAGCAGCAGCAGGCCTTCGAGACTTTGCGGTGGAAATTTTGTGAAGCTCCAGTTTTGACTTTGTCTGAAGGCATGGAGGATATGGTGGTTTATTGTGATGCATCTATTTCTGGGTTGGGGGCAGTCTTGATGCAACGAGGCAGGGTGATTGCGTACGCCTCGCGACAGTTGAAGCCCCATGAGGCTAACTACCCTACTCATGACTTGGAATTGGGAGCGGTGGTCTTCGCTCTCGAGATTTGGAAACACTATTTATATGGAGTGAAGTGTACCGTCTATACAGACCACAAGAGCTTGAAGTATCTGATAGATCAGGAAAATCTTAATATGAGGCAGAGGAGATGGTTAGATGTATTGAAGGACTATGATTGCGAGATACACTATCCTCTTGGAAAAGCCAATGTGGTGGCGATGCTCTAAGTCGCAAGGTTACGAGTGCACCCCTTCGGGGCATTTGTCTAAGGATGACAATTGTGACACCGTTACTTGAGTTGATAAGGGAAGCTTAGGTGGAAACAAGCAAGAGTGAAAATAAAAAAGGTGAGAGAATAGTGGGACAATTGTCAACTATGGTCAAGGATAGCAGAGGCTTGTTAAGTCGCTACGAGAGAATTTGGGTACCTAAACTTGGTGGGGTCCGTCAAACCCTATTGGAGGAGGCACATATATCCAAGTTCTCTATCCATCCCGGAGCTACGAAAATGTACAGGGATCTGCGTGAATATTATTGGTGGCCGGGTATGAAGAAGGAAGTAGCTTGGTTTGTCAAAAGATGCATGACCTGTCGTAGAGTCAAGGCCGAGTACCAACGGCCTCATGGTAGATTGCAGCCTCTTGAGATCCCAGAATGGAAATGGGAGCATATCACAATGGATTTCATCACAAAGTTGTCGAGGATCCCTCGACAAATGGACACCATATGGGTTATTGTGGATCGACTGACTAATATTGCTCATTTCCTCCCCATGCAAGAGACCTTTTCTGCAAGGGAATTGGCTAAGGTCTACGTAGACGAGATTATCTCTCGGCATGGTATACCGGTCTCGGTGATATCCGACCGGGATGTCCGATTTACGTCTAGGTTTTGGAAGAAGTTTCATCAAGAATTATGCACTCGCCTCCATTTCAGCACAGCATATCACCTTCAGACGGATGGGCAGAGTGAAAGGACAATTCAAACGCTAGAGGATCTGCTTAGGGCACGCGTTATCGATTTCGGTGGGAGTTGGGATTCCCATCTCCTTTTAGTTGAGTTCTTCTATAATAACCGTTGTCATGCGAGCATCGACAGGGCACCCTTCGAGATGTTGTATGGAAGGAAATGTCAGACTCCTGTTTGCTGGGGCTAGGTTGGCCGGCGTGTGTTGGGTAGTACTGAGGTAGTACTCAAGACTACTGAACTAATCCAGAAGGTTCGAGAGAGGTTGTTAACGGCTTAGAGTCGACAGAAAAGTTATGCTGATAAACAGCAGTCCGATCTTGAGTTTCAGGTTGGGGATTATGTTCTTCTAAAGGTGTCGCATTGGAAAGGAGTTATTCGTTTCAGGAAGCGCGGAAAGCTTGACCCTAGGTACATTGGACCATATCGAATCATCGCGCGAGTCGGTAAGGTAGCTTACCGGTTGAGGCTGCCTGAGCAGCTTAGTCAGATTCACGACACATTTCACGTTTCGCAACTCAGGAAGTGCGTTACCGATGAAACTTCAATAGTGCCTTTGGAGGATATTCATGTAGACGAACGCCTGAATTATGTGCAACGGCCGATTGCCATCATTAAAATGAAAATAAAGACTTTACGAAATAAAACGATAGGACTAGTTAAGGTGCAGTGGCAACATCGTAAAGGATCCGAGTGGACTTGGGAACCGGAGGAGGAAATGCAAAGGCATTACCCGGAGTTGTTTATAGGCGCGGATTTCGGGGATGAAATCCAGCGAAGTGGGGGAGAATTGTAAGACCCGTTCCTCCGAGGCGCGGCTCGGGCGGATCCGTGACGCGGCTTTGGGAAGGATCTGGATTCGCGAATGAATTATACGCGCGGTGCGGCTCGGGAGGATCCGCAGCGCGGTGCGCCGCAGATATTAAAAACCCTAATTCGGATTTAAATGCCTATATAAAGGGTCCCAGCCCTAGGGTTCGTGTTTTTGGAAGTTTTCGGGAGTAGAGTCGACTGAGTTCAGCAGAGGCTCTTCGGTTCCAAGGTTTTGAAGGTTTTGAGAGATTGGAAGAAGGAGATACAACGTAGGGGAAGGCTTGTAGCCGATCGTGTGCATTCCTCCGTTTTTCAGAAGCAAGGTAAGAGGATCTACCTTTCTGATATTTGATTTTATCCCGTCATATGGTGTTATCCCTTGGTTAATAGTCTTAGATGACTTGTAATACTTAGGGTTTTGGACCATGGACATGAATGGACTTGCATGTCCATAAGATAGTGACCTTAGGGTTGTTTTTGAGCTCAGGAAGGGTGCAGGGACGAACCCTAGCCGATAGCTGTACGGATTAAGAACTAATAAAGATTTCGGACTAATACGAGTCCGCGACGCGGACTGGCTATGTCAGCGATGCGGATTCGGGTGAACCCCGTATGTATGTGACGATAGTCCGCGACGCGGAAAGGGAAAGGCCGTGCCGCGGCGAGCGACTGTTTGACACAAGAGTTTATTTTCGACCAATGTTGGTTAGTAAATGTTGGGTCTGACCTTTAGGCAAGTCTATAGGAGTTTGGTCAGTGCTTGATATGTTGTGTATGTGGGATTTAGGTGTATGGACGAGCAAAGTGGGGATATTAGAGAATATCTACATGGTTACGAATCAGGTGAGTATCCTCACCTTACTATATGATGTTGCATGTTAGGCATCTTGTATGTTATTTACAGTTATATGATTTGTTTTATATCTGTGGTTATTCGTTGTTGGGCTCAGTACTGATGCGGGTTCACTCGTAGCTGTTGTATGACGAGTTGGACTATAGCCTTGTCCCATAGCTATTGTATGATGGGCTGGGCCATAACCGGGAACCCATAGTTGTTGTATGATGGGTAGAACCGCCCCGTGTCCATAGCTGTTGTATGATGGACGCCCGTAGCTGTTGTATGGCGGGTAGGGTCGGGTCGTTCTCGAGGACGGGTTGTTTAACATGTGGGCATGTATGGTAATTTGTGGACTCACTAAGCTTTGTGCTTACCCGTTGATTTTAAAACATTTCAGGTACTTCAACTGACAAAGGGAAGGGCAAGGTTTGACGGCAACACATCGCATCTACGGGACCTTAAATTAATGTTTTATGTCATGGATTTTAAATACTTTATTTATTGGTTTGATAAAAATGTTAAAACTATTTTACTTTTTGATTAAAGATTTTGTTGGAACCTTGGTAATAAATGTTATTTTATAACTGTGATTTTGGGGCGTTACAAATTGGTATCAGATCCTTGGTTTGATGGATTTGGATGAACTGTATTGGGAATCCAAACTCAAACTTAGGACTGAGTGATTTTGTTAAGAAAATGATTTTGGAAAGTTAATCTAACTAAGAGAAGATGCGATGCGAACCGTCAACCGAGCTCAAGTAAGTTTTGTGAGTGGGGAAATGTCAAGCTGACCAGATAGCAACGCTAATCTTAGGCATAGCGACGCTAAGTGAGTTAGCGACGCTAACTTCCATGATAGCAACACTAATCTTGTCTGACAACAATTGACTTAAAAACCCATAGGTTGGTCATTTGGAGAAAATTTCACACAAAAACATGAGAAACGAGAGAAAAGGGTTCCGGGAGACTTTTTGGGTCAAATCTAACTATAGAATGTGGGAATCAAAGGGATTTTTACACCAAGTTCAAGGATTGAGGTTAGTAACCTAATATATGTGAAATTTGTAGTTGATTCTAGCTTGATTGCTGAATGTTGGAGTATATGGAGGTTTGGGAATTTAGGGTTTGGTTACGTAATTGGCTTGCATGTGGTATATCTTAGTTTCTAGAGTGTTTGTGAGCTGAAAGAAATGGGTTTCTGAGCTAAACCTTGTGAATGTTCATAGATAGAGACTCTATTTGGAAATATAGTGCCTCTATCTAGTATATGAAAGGAACACCACATAATGTTTACTATGTAAGCTGAAATGGTGATAAGATATGACTAAGGAAAGTTTAAACTTTGTTCTTGTGTAGACAAGAAGGTATAAGGAAGCTTACATCCACCACATCTAGCTTACTTTTGACTTTCGACACACGGTGAGTGACTTGTAGCTTCACTCTCACGATGGTTGATATAGAATATATGTGCTATTGGGTTGTATTACAGGCACCTTACATGTCACTACTATGAATATCTTGTATACATAACTTATGGTAATATACAATGGGATAGGTGTGAAATCCCTTGTATTTTATACTTGGTGTTTTGGGCTAAATCTTAGCCACTACTTAGGGTGAAATTAAGAGACTGGTATGTAGTCTCTATTGGCTGGTGTAAAGCCATATTCTTGGTGACCCTTAATTGGTATTAACACTTCAGTGTTACATAACTTGGTGAAGAAATATTTATGATATCGTTACAGGTATTGGAAAATTATTCAAGTAACTCACTAAGCTTACGCTTGCCTAGTTGTTGTTTCTTGATGTTTCAAGACCTAGTGGAGCTAAGGGTAAGGTTGTCATGGAGGACTGAGAGATCCCCTATCCCTTATCATATTTTGTCGCTTTTGGGAACTAAATATATGTAGATGATAACCCAGTTGGGTCATGTAGTTTCTTTTGAGTATTTTGTAACTAATTCTCATGATCATGATCTAACGTGTATCTATGCACATGCTTACACTTCTTTTGGTGTAAAAACTTTTGTTTTCTTTAAAGATTTTGTGATGTGAAAGTCATGTTTTGTTGGGTGTTACATAAGGAACGAATCCTATCAATCACAACCATGATTATTTTTCTACTCTTTTTAACTCATATTTACTCATCATGTAGTTATACAACTCTATCTCACTCGAAATGCAAAGAAATTTCACATTTCTCAAAGCAGCTACATGACACACGCACCTACTCACATCAACACCTCTAACAATATCACTTCACTATCCTACCTCACAGTACTCTCGTATTGTCACTCAGCCTCAGATTCCACCTCTCTTCAACCCTTGAGGTCTCGAGCCACACAAGCTCACCATTATACCCACACATATCCACACACAAAAATAGTACAATATATGTACTCCGCATCACCATACAATGCACACTTGTCTACACACAAGCACAACACTGCAACACCACGGTATCAAGTAATAAAGACTCACCGCCACACTCAATTATGTAAAAACTACTGGCCTTAAAGGCCCATAAGAATTCTCAAACTACAAAGACTCAACACTCAACGTATCACCTCAAACTCAGTTGTAGTGTGCAATCAACTACACACTCACCTTCTCTCTTAACTCATACTCTTTTAGCTATCTTAGCCATTTAGTGTGATCAACCACACTTGCAAATCAACTATCGACAATAACTCACGATCTCTTTCAACTCATATTTCTTCTCGACTCATAATCTTTCTCAACTCATACTCATATTTATACCCGAGTCATAATCATACTTATTTGCAAGATAACGCATATCATAAAGCATCCGCACAACTACTCACACATTACAAAATCAGCCAGTATGGCATTGACATCACCGTGGTCGTCATGCAGTCAAAAATAATAAAACCTCACTCTCACTTAGTACAGTGGTAGTCAGGGTCGATTCACAGGAGTTTCGTGGTCAAGATAGGTGATAGATTACCAGTTGTTGTGTCACGCTACAACCAGAAGGACTAGTCTATACTTTACCAAAAACGGTCCAAATGCACAAAATCCAATAATTACCAAAAATTAAATCTAGCATTAACCAAACCAAGCCAAATCAATTCTTGAACCAAAATTGTTTATTGAAATCAGAAAATATAATCCAAATCCAGAAACAATAAGAACAATCCAAGCTCATCCAAAACACTAACCACAAAATAAAGGTAAAATGAGCAAACCAACATTAACTGAATGATTAACTTGTATAAACTCAGATCCAAAGCATCCAAAACAGTAAACAATGAAAAATCAGAAACTTCAACCTAATGCTAATGGTTGTCACACCCAAAAAACACCAAGCTAAACTACTAAAACAACTAAAACTATTATGAAAACTAAGTGAAGAAACATAAATACCACGAATGGCGACTGAAAACCGAAACTTGTAGTCAAAGAAGCCTTGTGTCCACCTTGTGGGTCCTTCCTTGCCTTCTGATTTTGACCTAATGGCCTCTATTTATAGTTATGGAAATTAAGTGGCCGCGTCGCGCGTATCTCATATCCGCGGTGCGCGTGTAGGTTTATCCCCGTTTTTTCGTCATTTGAATTCTTCTCACTACCTCATCGTTGACTCAGCACGCCGCGCCTACATGCTTCTCCGCGGCGCGCGTGTTCAGGCGACTGTTTTTTTCTTTATCTCCAATCTTCTTCCATTTTGTATGCATTTAACCCCTGATTGTAACTTTTCTTTCCAAACAAGCACTGACACAAAAAGTGAGAATACCGCAGCATATATGATACAAAATCACCAAGAATAGGGCTCAACAACGACTAAAATACTTGATATTACTAGGCTTTTTCAAATATTCGAAACTCCTTCGTGTGATCCCACACTTTCCTCGAACCAATCTTTCTCAACTCATACGCTTTCAACCGTCCACACCCCACACTTAAAACCGTACAACTCCCCCGTTGTACAAAATTATTTCAGAACAACGGAGAAAGAGTTACCCTTTAAACGGTTGACTGCTTGATGGTACTTGATTGTCACAAGTACAAAAACATGAACATTTCTCGCTTCAAATTCCCAGGAGTTGTAGCACAACAGTAACACACGTCGGTGATCATGGCAAGTGGAGGGGGCACGGTGACCCCACACTTGCCTGAAACAACTCCTCCACAGATTCTCCATTCTGTATTCCATGCATCACTCACAAACATATCACATGCAAAAAGAACAAACAACTAAAACATGAAATATAAACAAACAAAAATAAAATAGTGTCATAGGTTTTGTACATATATCCCAAAAGAAAAGAAAAATACATCAATCGTCCCTGAGTGGCCTGGATGGTCCCGCCTCGTGATCATGTGCTCGGGCCAGGAAGGGTCGGGGGTGTCGTCCCTGCGGAGAGGGCATCTCCAAAAGTACCTCTCAAAACCATGCCAACTGGTCCTCAATACCAGCAACCCTGCCCTCCAATCGTCGGATAGCTGTCATCTCCTCCGACTGCGGTGGCTCTGCTGGTGCAACTGGTGGTGCGGCAACTCTCTGGCGACGCCTCGCTGGTCCCTCCTCCTGAGCACGGGCTGGTCGAGGTGACCTCGGCGCCTCCGTCGCCACCCTCTGATATCTCCTCGCTTGTGGAAGATGGATAAGGCTCATGTTCTCCAAGAACCGGACCGATGTACGCATAGGCGGTATCGCCGTCAAGGTCGCTATGGTGTCAGTAGTCAGCAAACCATATGCTCGGGCCAAGCGGGTAATGTAATACCCGCTGGCCAAGGGGCTGCTGCTGGATGCACCCGCTGCTCGGGTGGATAGGGAAACCGCCAAGGTATATGGTAGATGGAGGAACCTGGTGGGTTCGAGGAGCACCCACATGAATGTCATGTCCTCACCAGACACCTTCTCACCCCCGTGCTTCTGCATAACCGAAGTGGAGATGATATGGTGCATGAGGCGGTGAAGCGGGTTGCGGAGCTGGCTCTCCCTGGCCAACCCCGCCTCAAATCGAACGTTGGACATCGTAGCCCAAATAGTCTCGTTGGCAGCCCGATCCGGCTGCCCCTGAATGCATGCCCAAAGAAATGGCGCGAAGTGACGAATCTAGAGCTCCTCCTCCGTGTATATCCCCGTGTGCCTCACAAAGTCCCGATGACTGCACTCCCGACTAACTCCCCCAAGTCTGAAGCTGATCGGCCTGGGTTGTGCCTCTCATGCCCTCGGTGTGTAGTGTACTGTGGACAGGAACTCCAGGAGAAGCTCCGTGTAAACTGTATCATCTTGGTTGCCCATCAGCCTCTCCCAGCCACGACATGTAAAAGTGAACTCCCCAGCAGACCAGGTGCAATGTAGAAATGGCTCGATCTCGGCCCACAATCTGGCCTGCCCAAGAATATCTCTGTCAAAAATGGTCGCCTCGAGAACCCGGTGAGAAATCAACGCGTCCCTCTGTGCAACGTACTCGGGAGTACTCTCTAATATCTCGAGGAACCGAAGGAAAGGGTGGTCACGTCTGAAAGCCATCTGCACAAACAAACAAACCACACAAAACAAAATTTTTTGCAAAATAAGTCCCTTTGTCTTCCCCACCGAGGCGCGGCGCGGCCCAAGAACGAGGGCGCGGCGCGCCGAAGTCTGTTTAAAAATCGAAACCACCAAAACGATGATTTTCACCTTTTAACTCAATCCAACACTTCTACAAGGTATCTTAAGCACCGACTAGCCCCTCTAGGGTGATTATTTTGCAAACAAAACACCCTACGAGCCAGCATTGCCGATTTCTAAGTTTTTCAGTTTTTGGAGAAATCAATCAATTTCACGGCCTAATTGCTTGTTCTAACTAGTAACAACTTGTTAGAATGACGTACCTCGATTGTGGGAATCAAATACACGAGAAAAACATGAGAAATAAGTTGGTTGATCGGAGCTCTGAGGCGCGGCATGGGAGTTTTGTGTGTGCGACGAATGAATATGACATACCTTATAAGAGTCTGTCCAATCATTTCCCGCGTCGTGAGTAAGGGCTAGCCGCGGCGCGCGTGTTCCCAAATCAACCCCTGTGCATCGGGTTGTTCTGCGTAAGCGCGATGCGCCAAACGCCATACCGTGGTGCGGACTTCAATTCTTCGAAACTCCTTCGTGTGATCCCACACTTTCCTCGAACCAATAACACCTGCAATAACACCTGCAGTGCTAGTTTAACATCTTCAGCTAGACGGATTCCTCACATTCTTCTTGAGGCATCATTTTCTTCATTCTGGTGCAACATTATGGACCATCATCACGAGCAACGTTGTGAGTTGCGTCATCCGATCACTGACTTATTGGCTTATCCATTGCTGCTATGCATCCAGGAGTTGGAAGACCTTTGCCTCCCTGCACCGTGTGTCTTTCTCGTATTGTTGGTGCTTTAACTCCATCAATTCCATCATGTCGAGCAGCTGCACTTTGTCAATGGTTGACAACGGATGTTGCTTCGCTTCCCATGAAATTTCTTCTTTCCCCACTTCACCTGCTCGTGTCCATTGCTTTCCTCTGTCTTTTATCCCCGGTGTCATGAGTGGATTGCTGCTTAAGTACTTATAATTATGCCCTTGTGGCAATGATATCGGGCATCCAAACATATTCAACCTACGTCTCCTTGTTCCAAAGGAGATATCCAAATCTCCCGTCTTGCAGTCCATGACAGCCCCAGCTGTGGCTAAGAATGGACGTCCTAAAATCAGCACAGGTGCATCCTCTAAACTTTCATATTCCATTACTAAGAAGTCGACGGGATAAAAGAAGTCACCAACCTTGACTATCACGTTGGTTAACTTGCCTCAAGAGACCTTGGTTGACTGATCGGCCAGCTGTAATACTGTCTTAGCAGGCTCTAATTCCTCATTCTTGTATTTGTCATACAGGTACCCTGGTAACACGTTAACACTTGCTCCCAAATCCAGCAAAGTGTTCCTGATGACAACATCCCGTACCGGGACAGTAATCAACGGTGAACCGGGGTCCCTCTCCTTCTTGGGCAATGTACCCAACAATGTCTCACTGGCTTTAACTGTCAACCTCACCGTCTTAGGTGTAGGTGCTTTACTTTCCTTATTTGTCTTGCACATTTCCTGAAGAATCTTGGTATCTTCAGGAGCATCTTTCAACTCATCCCACAAAGGTTGATTAATTGAGGGCCTAGTTGACTTGTTTGGCACCTCCTGCTTTTTCTTTTCCTTGTTATCCTTCTTCCTTTGTTTAATTCCAGCCACCATTGGCTGCTCCTCCTCTTGGACATCCTTG
This sequence comes from Cichorium intybus, assembly GCA_023525715.1. NCBI lineage: Eukaryota > Viridiplantae > Streptophyta > Magnoliopsida > Asterales > Asteraceae > Cichorium > Cichorium intybus. The sequence continues at coordinate 54,887,906 of CM042010.1, read as the reverse complement.
TCCTCCTTTATTTGAGTTTCCTTCTCAACTTGAATCTCTTCTTCGTCCTTATCCTTCCTTTCAATTTCAATTTCAACCTGAACTTCTCCTTTACCCTTACCTTTCTCTTCTTCAACCTTAGCTTCCTCCTCATATCCTAGTAAATCTGATGTGGGCCCTAGCGTGGAGGAAAGGGGCCTTATGTTTTTGGAGGCCCAAGATCGTGTGACAAAAGGCGCTTCACGAAAATGGCCATAACTTTGGTTATGGGGCTCCGTTTTGGGCCTGCGACCAGCCGAACCGAAGCTTGTATCGAGGAGCACAGCGTCTTAAGGACCCATAGGGGCCTTGCCCATTTTTGAGCCTAGAAAACACTTTCTGGATGAGTTTATAGGCCATTTTATGTTTTTTTTTCGTAATTTTGGGTTTTGTTTTTGGGATTGTGTTTAGCCCATGACTCTTTTTAGGCCCATTCGAAATTTTACTTCTTATTTAGGGTTTGTTTATGTGCCCTAGCTGCTCAGACTTGATTTTTATGAAATTTCAGTTTTTACCCCAAATTCCTTGTTCTTGGTTTGAACAGAATTTGAGCCTAACTACGTGACTTGTTGAATTAATGTTGGTTAGAAGAGGTTGTCCTGGTATTCAGTGAATCAACAGGATTAATCTGTGTTTTGTGTTTGTACTCTACATCAAAATCTTCTACAGTCACCTTCCTCCATTCGGCCTCGACAGCATTCACATGCTCCTTCCCAGCCCACTGAGTATGGTTCGAGTTGATTTCCGTAGTGCTCGGCAACTTACCATTGTCTCTCTTTCTCTGATCCTCAACCATCTAAGCGATCTGCCTTTCCATGTTGGCGATGGCTTTCGCATTAGCCCGAGACTGCTGCTGAGTGGTATTGATCATTTCATACAACTTTACGGTCATGCCTTCCTAATTTCATGGGCATTGTTATTGGCATTAGTCGGCCCCCTGTTGTTGTTACTTCCACTTGAGTTGTTGTTGTTTGCAGGTTGGAATTGCCTGGGCTGATTAGACGACTGCCCTTGATAATTATTTTGCCTTTGATTATTGAAATTCTGAGAACCCTGGTTATAAGGTCTATAAGGTCGTCCATTGTTGTACTGCCCTTGACCTTGGGCGAAAATCTGATTCGCCTCATGGGTCCTATGTCCTCCTTGCTGGCCTCCCTGTTGCTGTTGTTGGGGCTCATTTTGTAAGGTAGACATTAATCTATCAAATTTCTTATTCAACTCGCTGATCACCTTCTTGACCTCCTTTTTCCAATTGGCATCAGCTCCTACTGCTGTAGATGTGCTCACCGGCTTCCTGGTAGAAAAATTTGATTTTGATCCATTGCTAAGCTGCTAAAGAAACTGCCAAGCCTCATCAGGATCTTGCATCATGATGGTACCACTAGACGATGCATTGATCATCGATTGGTTCGCTAAGTCCACACCTTCAAAGAAGAGCTTGACCAATTGCCATTTCGGAATATCATGGTGAGGGCACGATCGCATCAATTCCTTCAAACGATCCCAAGCCTCGTGAAATGCTTCTCCAGGCTTCTGTTGAAAGTCTTGGATGGCTCTCCTAATTTATGTAGTTTTACTCGCCATGTAGAACTCTTGTAAACACTTGGCCTTGAGCTGATCCCATGTGGTGATGCTATTAGATTGAAGAGACGTAAACCAATGCTTGGCCTTCTTTTTTATGGTGAATGGGAACAACCTTAACCTAAAGATATTCTTGTTTGTGTTCCTAGGGGTATTGGCATTCGCTATAGCTATGAACTCATACAAGTGATTATATGGATCATCCTGTTTGTATCCCCTAAATTCAGGAAATATACCTAAAAGTTGCGGCCTAATTTCTACCTGAGCATCAACATTTTCAAGAATAAAAATGGGTGATGAATCGTCATACTCCCGTGGTTGGAAGTGCGACGCAACCGATTGCCATCTCGGTTGTGCAAAGTATAAAGATTGAACAAAGTTACTATTATAGTGATGATCATTGTTGTACCCTTGTTGACCTTGCGGTTGTTATGGTTGTTTCATCCTTTGTGGAGGTGTCCGATCTCTGTTCCATTGTTGCTGCTGTTGCTGCTGAGGAATCCATGCTTCTTCCTCTGCGTCATATCCGTGCTCAACCTCCTGGTATTGATATTTTTGCGGTGGAGTTTGTGGTTGATATTGTTTTTTTGGTTGTTGTGGTATGGGTTGAAAAGCAGGTTGTGGTTTAAAGATGGTTGCTTGGTATGGTGGTTGTAATGGTTGTGATTGTTGTGGTTGAGAAATGGTGGTTTGCTGTCTAGGCGGTGGGTTGCCATCTCGGGTCGGCGCTCCCCAAGCCATGGTAGCTGAAAAAGGGTTGGTGGTTGGTTGTTAAAATGGTGGAACTGAAGGCAGAGTGCATGCTGGTATTGATGCGGGGGTTGAAACTGCACCACCAGTAGCACTCGTGCTCCCATACTGAAATTCTGACACTGGGGGTATAAATGGAATCCCCCCTGTTACCTCACCAAAAGGCTCATGACTAACATCCTCAATACTAACACTACTAGGACTCATCTTATCTAAACGCCTACGTGCACGGTTCTTGCGCGCAGTTCGTTCGATTTCAGAGTCAAAAAGCAAGGGTGATAACTGCCCACCCCGGCGGGTACGCATGCACTACTGCAACACACCCGTCAAAACCAAAAAAAAACTACTAAATAAAATCAAATCTCAAAATTAAAACTAAAAATCAGAAACTAACTCCTTACAGATCACCTAATCTTAAGCTCACAACTCCCCGACAACGGCGCCAAAATTTGACACGCCTAGCTCGTCAGGCGATCAAAAATAATAAAACCTCACTCTCACTTAGTACAGTGGTAGTCAAGGTCGATCCACAGGAGTTTCGTGGTCAAGATAGATGATAGATTACCAGTTGCAATGTCACGCTACAACCAGAAGGACTAGTCTCTACTTTACCAAAAACGGTCCAAAAGCACAAAATCCAATAATTACCAAAAACTAAATCTAGCATTAACCAACCAAACAAAATCAATTCCTGAACCAAATTTGTTTACTGAAATCAGAAAATATAATCCAAATCCAGAAACAATAAGAACAATCCAAGCTCATCCAAAACACTAACCACAAAATTAAGGTAAAATGAGCAAACCAACATTAACTGAATGATTAACTTGTATAAACTCATATCCAAAGCATCCAAAACAGTAAACAATGAAAAATCAGAAACTTCAACCTAATGCTAATGGTTTTCACACCCAAAAAACACCAAGCTAAACTACTAAAACAACTAAAACTATTATGAAAACTAAGTGAAGAAACATAAATACCACGAATGGCGACTGAAAACCGAAACTTGGAGTCAAAGAAGCCTTGTGTCCACCTTGTGGGTCCTTCCTTGCCTTCTGATTTCGACCTAATGGCCTCTATTTATAGTTGTGGAAATTAAGTGGCCGCGTCGCGCGTATCTCATATCCGCGGCGCGTGTGTAGGTTTATCCCCGTTTTTTCGTCAGTTGAATTATTCTCACCGCCTCATCGTTGACTCAGCGCAACGCGCCTACATGATTCTCCACAGCGCACGTGTTCAGGTGACTGTTTATTTCTTTATCTCCAATCTTCTTCCATTTTGTATGCATTTAACCCCTAATTGTAACTTTTCTTTCCAAACAAGCACTGACACAAAAAATGAGAATACCACAGCATATATGATACAAAATCACCAAGAATAAGGCTCAACAAGGACGAAAATACTTGATATTACTAAGCGTTGTCAGGCATACGCACAACACGCACTTATGAAACATGATATTTTTGTTATATTATTAACAAATACACAAAATATAACATACACAACCATCAATCCCAAAAGGGACAATGTTACTCACATACCTCAACTCTCAACTCTTTACTATAATCAGCTACACCCAATCTCAGCTCTCAACTCTTGAGTGTAATCAGCTACACCCACATATCCCAGCTCTCAACTCTTCTGTCTAATCAGCTACACTCACATATCTCAGCTATAAATTTCTGAGTGTAATCACTTACACTCACATATCTTAGCTCTTAAATCTTGAGTGTAATCAGACACACTCACATATCTTAGCTCTCAACTCTTGATTGTAATCAGCTACATTCACATATCTCAGCTCTCAACTCTTGAGTGTAATAAGTTACATGCACATCCTTCATCTCTTTTAATTTATATGCAGCTCATGATCATACTCATTCTCATCATCAGTTGGGATCTCACCATCAGCCGGGATCTCATCTCATCATCAGCTGGAATCTCATCTCGTCATTAGCTGGTATCACATATCAACTGGAATCTCGTCTCATTTTTAGCTGACATCTCATCATTAACTGAAGTATCGTCTCATCATTAGCAGATATCTCATATTTGCTAAAATCACATAATCCAACAATTTCATCATCTGGTATTGGTCTAACCGACTGTGAGCATTTCATCAAATCGTCCTTCCTCTGACATCATATCTATTTTCACACACCAAATATAACAAATTACAGATATAACAGAAACGTTATATTCAACTCATACGCTAACATCTGCAACAACATCTTTTCCAAGCATGTGATAGGGGCACTCTCCTCTATTCAAGTTTAGGACTCTACACTCAACGATCTAGTTCACTAAATCACTGCTCTGATACCAACTTGTAACGTCCGGTTTTTTCATACAAAGTGTACTATTTTAAACACATAACACAAAACAATTCGGTATACCAGTACTCAAACCACGAAAACAAGATGTTATTAACATTTTAAAATATATACAAGGTCCTGACGGACTAAGCCAGACATTAAAACATAAAATCCAACATGACTAAAGGACGGGCTCAAAGTCATCCCTCTTTCTATATCACATGCTTTCTCCTATCACTGCTACATATACCTACAAAAGATACATATACACATATACAAAAAACATGTAAGCTTATAAAATCTTGGTGAATAATGTCGTTGCTCGACATCATCACAAGATATGTCAGTATTTATAAAGATATGGTAATAACCACAATCTTACAACACAATCCACATATCTCCCTCAGTGCACATTCTCATCATCCACCTTGCTATTTACATTTTCAAATATATATCTCCTCTTTGTATCTGAAATCGGAAAGTTCATTAGCTTCACAAACATCAGCTAATTACTAACAAACACCAACTCAATAGTAAGTACCACAACCAGTACAGCACATAAACTCAATCATAAACACTCGCATGTACTCAATCTGCAATCAACTATACTCAATTACAACAACACTCATGGATGTACAAATCCGACTAAAAGACTCTTTAACTTAACCACGCCAGCATCTACTCTGCTTTTACAAATTAGTATGTATACTCAACTCACCTTGTTATCCACAGATAACAAAATCACTCCACCAATAGGTTACCTCTGTAACAACATAACACACACACACACTATATATATATATATATATATATATATATATATATATATATATATATATATATATATATATATATATATGTTCGATTAGGTGTCTAAGCCATGACTAATAATTTGTATTTATCTAATTAATAGTAGCAAAGTCCATTTGGGTTGCCCTCATAGCTAGAGGTTTAGCAGAAATACCAGGAGAGAGAAAGATTGATTTATTATATGATTAATAAATCAATAGAAATAAAATAAATAGTTTATTAATATATTATGTTGATAATATATTAATTAGAAATTATATTAATTAATTAGAAATTAATCTAGAATTAATTGGAATTAATTTGGTGATTAATTGAATTAATTAAAGGTGTAGGGGCTGATTTGTAATTATTCAACAGTTGAGCGGTTTGACTGGTAAAAGATATAAGCATATCAGTCAAAGCTTATTCGTTCCTTGACCCTGATGGGAAACAGATATCTTTAGGCATCTCGATGATTTTGAAGTTGACTAAAAGTGTTGGCCAACCAGGACTAAAATTGATGTGTTCAATTAAAGTCTTAATGTCATATGCAAATCAGAAATCGGGAAACAGAGTATCGGACTGAGATTGATCTTAATCCGTGTCTCAAGTCCAGAAATATCTTGTTGGACGGAGGATCATATGATCACTTATCTATGGACAGAACTGACTAGGTCAGAGTTCGCAAGCGGTTTCTTAGAAGCTACAATTTGCTAGTTAATTAGAAGGTAAATTGACAATTATAGTCATAGACTTATCCAAGTGGAAGACTGTTGGATTAGGTGTCTAAGCCATGACTAATAATTTGCATTTATCTAATTAATAGTAGCAAAGTCCATTTAGGTTGCCCTCACAGCTAGAGGTTTAGCAGAAATACCAGGAGAGAGAAAGATTGATTTATTATATGATTAATAAATCAATAAAAATAAAATAAATAGTTTATTAATAGATTATGTTGATAATATATTAATTAGAAATTATATTAATTAATTATAAATTAATTTGGAATTAATTGGAATTAATTTGGTAATTAATTGAATTAATTAAAGGTGCAGGGGCTGATTTGTAAATATTCAATAGTTGAGTAGTGATTGTCTAGGACAACTTAGTGTTGGCGATTTTAAGGATGGATATATCATTAAAATAGATTTTTATAAATAGTAGATAAATTGTTTTGAATTAAATGATAAAGGTTTATCTTGATTTGAATTCAAAAGGTTTATCTCTAAGGTTTATTTGTAACCACCTAGAGCCTATAAATAGGGACCATTGGCCTCATTAGTGTGTGCCATATATTCCCTGACTCTCTCTAGATTTTGAAACCCTAGCACTGGGTGTGACTATATTTGAGGAAATACAATTGTGTTGCTTAGCTTTCAAGAATTCAACTAAAGGTTACTTTTTATTCTTTATTTCTTTTAGTAATTTTTCTATTGGGCTTAGGATTTATATTACATGTTCAAATAGATAAAAAATAGATACAATCTAGGTTGCATGTTAACTTAGGGTTTGAGTTTATGGATTTGCATAAAACCTTTTAGTGGTATCAGAGCTTTAGGTTGTTTTCTGTTTGAAACACTTTAATTGTTTTTCCTTAAATTTAGGGTTTATAGAAACTAAACCCTAAAAGGTGGCCAATTCGATTTCTAGGGTTAGGGTTTTCGAAACGCTAGCCCCTCCCCCTTATTTTCCATTTTAGCCTTAAGGTTTTAGAAGGTTTTCTATTTTTGGTAATTGTGATTATTTAATAAATGGATAACCTTAAACCCCGTTTGTGCTATTTTCGAAATGTAGTGGGTTAAGAATAGGATTAAATTAATTTGATTAATTTGTGATTCCTATCTGATTTAAGTATTTAATTAATTGTTTAATTAAAAGATTAATATTAAATCAATTAAGGTTTATATTTAATTTTAAATTAATTGTTAATTTTCGAAAAATTAAATAGTTAAACCAATAATATTTTTAAAGGTTTAAAATACATCTTATATATATATATTATTATTAAAGTTAATACCTATATATATAAGAATTGGTTAGTCAAATCAATAGTAGGTCTCATTCACGAAGCTGGTCTATAAAGAGGGTATAAGGAAACTGCCTATAAAATAGCGGTTGAATGGGAGTCCACTCTCACCCACCGCTCTCTTCATCATTGGAGGGTCGTTAGCCGAACGGGTTTGATAGGACCGCTTAATCTCATTAAAAGTATAATGTTATTAATCAAAGTACTAGAACCAATTTTATAAAATCTCAAATCTAGTTACTTTAGGAAAAATGTGAAAGATATGCTAACCCATGAAATGGCACATTACACTTTATGAGACATTAGTGGAGCGTGTGTGGTTTACTGGCACACTAATAGGGCTCATAAAGAGTTTGATGGGTATCTCAAATTTATCATTGTTGATGAAGCGTGTGTGGTTTACCGGCACATCAATTAGAGATGATAATTGAGATTGAGGTTACCAAGCTAATTTGCATGGTTATTCACATCTAGTTTGTGATCCTCGGCATCTCAATCACAAATAGTAGAGCATAGTCCGAGATTAAACATGCTATTGAACAGTTCAATAAATCTCAAAGATCTAGGAGTTTCACTTAATATGATTATCTTCTGCGGTGAAATTGGTGAATCGTCATTCACATACCTTTATAAAATTTACAATTAGATTACGTCATCCCTCTTTTAAGTTGTGAATTATATAGTTGGGTCGTCCTAGCCTTAATTATTATTATTGGGTTAATATTAAGGAATATATATATCTAATTAAAACTACCTTCTTTTATAGATGTCTTCCGCTGATACTTCCGCTCCCCAATCCGAACCCCACTCCAACAACAGTAATGTCACTTCAATCATCTCATTGTGCTCAAAAGTGACATTGGATGGCACGAACTACAATGACTGGATGAGGAACATAAAAATGGTTCTAAGGTTTTAGAACAAAGAGTATGTTCTTGGAAAAGAGCTTATTGAAGTTGACCCCGACACAGCTACTCCCAAGGAATATGCCTCGTACAAGAAACATTATGATGACGAGACCAAAGTGTCCTGCATCATGGTTGCTACAATGACTCCTGAATTGCAAAGATTCTACAAAGACTACTGGCCATATGAGATGCATAAGGACCTTGCGGAAAAGTTCCACGAGCGAGCTCGTGTGGAGAAATGTAAAGTAGTCCGAGCCCTCATGACCGGTAGGCTAAAGGACGGAGAGTCTGTCTGCACTCACGTGCAAAGAATGCAAGGTTATGTGGAGAGGCTGCAGAAGCTGGGTACGTAGATCGATGAGGAGCTGGCCATTGAAATGGTCCTTAACTCCTTGCCGAGTTTTCATGACCAGTTTGTACTGGCGTATCATTTGAACAACACTCAGACCGCATTGGCTGAGCTATATAATATGCTGCAGACTGTAGAAGACGGGCTGAAGGGTAAAGGTGTACCTTCAGCGAACACTCCTGTCTTGGCAATTGGAGAAGGCAAAGGAAAGAAAATGAAGGGTCCTCCCAAACAGAATTGGAAGGACAAGGTTCAAGTCGGGTCATCCACTAATGGCTCGAGATCTTGACCTTCTGGCATTCCTCATGTCTCGAACCCAAAAGATGCTGACTGCTTTTATTGTAAAGAGAAGGGCCATTGGAAAAGAAGCTGCCCCAAGTACTTGCATGACATCAAGGATGGCAAATTACACTATATCTAAAAACTCATCATCTTCTTGTTCTTGGGTCCTTGATACACGATGTGGTTTTCACATTTGTTCTGATTTGCAGGCACTAAAGGAAAGTAGGGAGGTGGAGCACGGGAGAATAAACTTAATCATGGGCAATAGGAGATCGTCACCTGTTACCAAGATCGGAGTTTATAGCTTAGTGCTTAGTAGTGATACTAGTTTAGAATTATTAAATTGTTGTTATTCGCCAGCTATGGAAAGAAACATTATTTCATTTCATGCATTGTTGAAACAAGGTTTTTAGTATTCTTTTAATAATTTGAATGGTTCAATTTCTATTTATAAGAATGGTGCTTTTATTTTTGAAGCTTTACCTTGTGATGGTGTGTATGAAATAGTGACTTTTGTAGATAATTTAGGTAATAGTGTGTTACAAATTGAATTTTCTAGTGGTGTAGAAAAGGCATGCTTGTGGCACTGTCGTCTTGGGCACATCAACAAGAAACACATCGCCCAACTCCAAAAGGATGGAGTGTTGGATTCATTCGATCTCAAGTCGGAAGATGTATGCAAGTCTTGTCTATTGGGCAAGATGACAAAGTCACCTTTCACGGGGTCTTATGAAAGAGGTGAAGGTCTGTTGGATATCATACACATAGATGTGTGTGGACCCTTCAGATCAACCACAAGAGATGCCACTCGGCTCTACTTGACTTTTATTGATGATTATAGTAGATATGGATATATCTACTTGATCAAGCATAAGTCAGATACCTTGGAAAAGTTCAAAGAGTTTAAGAATGAAGTTGAGAATCAATTGGGCAGGAAGATAAAGATGCTTAGATCCGACAGAGGTGGTGAGTATCTTAGTATCGAGTTCCTCGACTATCTTAAGGAATGTGGAATCGTTTCACAGTTGACACCTCGTAGAACACCACAGTTGAACGGTGTTGCTGAGAGGCGTAACCGAACCCTGTTGGACATGGTTTGTTCCATGATGAGTCGAGCTTCTCTTCCCATCCACTTCTGGGGGTATGCTTTAGAGACTATCGCCCACATCCTCAATCTTGTCCCTACTAAAAAGGTTGCCAAAACACCTCACGAGATGTGGACAGGGAAAGTTCCTTCGTTAGCACATATCAAAGTCTGGGGTTGTGAAGCTTTCGTAAGAAGAGAGACTCACGACAAACTCATAGAAAGAAGTGAGAGGTGTATATTTATTGGATATCTGAAACAATCTTTTGGATACTTATTCTATAGACCAAGCGAGGACGTGGTCTTTGTAGCTAGACGAGGTGCCTTTCGAGAGAGAGAGAGAGAGCTCATATTCAAAGAGGACAGTGGCAGTACCATTCATCTTGAAGAAATTCAGGAATCATCCGATGATACAACCTTAGGAGAAACTAGCACCCAACAAGAGGAAGAAGTTCCTATTGGTCCCACTGACATTTCATTACCTCTTAGATGCTCCAGTAGAGTTAGCATGCCACCCGAGTTTTATGGTTTCCATATAACTACGGATGGTGACACGTTTGTCAATGATAGGACACTGGTAAATTTGGATGAGCCAGCTAACTACAAGGAAGCAGTGGCAGGCCTTGAGTCTGCTAAATGGAAAGAGGAAATGGACAGCGAGATCAAGTCCATGTATGACAACCAACTTTGGAATTTGGTTGACAATGTACGAGGTCGAAAGACATTTGGGTGCAAATGGATCTTCAAGAAGAAGACCGACATGGATGGAAAGGTGCACACCTTTAAGGCTCGACTAGTTGCGAAGGGCTTTACTCAAACCCTGGGGGTTGACTATGATGAGACCTTCTCACCAGTGGCCAAGATTAAGTCCATTAGGATAATGCTAGCCATAGCTGCATTTCATGACTATGAAATTTGGCAGATGGACATCAAAACCGCTTTCCTTAACGGGAAGTTGGCTGAGGATGTTTACGTAAATCAGCCTGAGGGTTTTGTGGACGCAGAGTATCCTAATAAGGTGTGTAAGCTTGAGAAATCAATCTACGGATTGAAAGAAGCTTCTCGTAGCTGGAATCTTTGCTTCCATGAGAAAGTCAAAGAGTTTGGTTGTTCTAGGAGCGAATATGAGTCCTACGTATATGTCAAGGCTAGTGGGAGTATAGTCACTTTTATGGTGCTATATGTTGGTGACATACTGCTCATGGGAAACGACATTCCAACCTTGCAAGATGTTAAGTCTTGGCTTGGGAAGTGTTTCGCCATGAAAGCCCTAGGAGAAACCGTCTATATTCTCGGGATAAGAATATTGAGAGATAGGAAGAAGAGACTAATAGGACTTACTCAAAGTACATACTTGGCTAAGGTACTAAAGAGGTTTAGTATGGAAAATTCCAAGAAGGGAGAGCTTTCTATCCAGAACAATGCAAAATTGAGTAAGACTCAAAGCCCAAGTACAGATGAGGAGATAGCTAACATGAGTCGACTACCTTATGCTTCGGCGGTAAGGTCGATCATGTATGCTATGACATGTACTCGCCCTGACATGTCCTTTGCTTTGAGCATGGTCAGTCGTTATCAGGGAAACCCTGATAGAGCTCATTGGATAGCTGTTAAGAACATTCTCAAGTATCTGCAGAGGACGAAGAACATGGTTCTAGTCCTTGGTGGCAGTGATACATTGAGAGTTAGCGGGTACACTGATGCCAGCTTCCAGACATATATAGACAATGGTCGGTCTCAGTCTGGCTGGGTATTTCTCTTAAATGGTGGAGCGGTTACTTGGAAGAGTTCCAAGCAAGAGACGGTGGCTGATTCTACGTGTGAATCAGAGTACATAGCAGCAAGTGAAGCGTCAAAGGAAGCGGCTTGGCTGAAGAACTTCATCGGTGACCTTGGAGTAGTCTCGACGATTCTATGGAACTTTTCTGCGAAAACAAAGGAGCAGTTGCTTTGACAAAGAAACCGAGAGATCATGGAAAGTTCAGACATATCGACAAAAAGTACCACTACATCAGGAATAGGGTAGAAGAATGTCACCTCCATGTAAAGAGGGTATCATCTGAAGTGAATCCTGTAGATCCCTTTGAAGAGTTTTATACAAGCAATGAACTAGAAAATCACCTAAGTTCACATGCAACCCTAAAAGAGATCTACGTTTTCTTCTATGAACATATAATATAAAACCGAAAGGCCAACAATAATCTCTAAGGTATAAAACAGAAGAACCAACCTTTGATTCTTGATCCAGAAGCTACCAGCACAAGTGTCCTGCCTCAAATGGAGTCACACCCAAGCAATGGAGGAGAGAAGACAACAGAGTTTCTTCTAGTAGAGAGAGTTGGCGCAGAAAAGGGGATCACAGGGGTTCCCTATTTATAGTTTCAAGTGACACAGCTTGAAACCCTAGAGCCCAGCTTTTGACAAGCCTTTTGTCAATTAGGCAAGGCTTTCCTAAACCCTATCTAGGGTTTCGAGATTTGTGGTGTCACCACCAAAATCTCACCACTTTCACCCCTGCACACTGGCCAGTCAATATTCAACAATTGAATAATTACAGATGGACTTTGCTTCTATATCAATCCTCCTGCTATGAGGGCAACCCAAATGGACTTTGCTTTAATTAATAAGATAAATACAAATATAAAGTTATGGCTTAGACACCTAATCCAACAGTCTCCCACTTGGATAAGTCTATGACTTTAATTTATCTTCTGATTAATAAACAACCTGCAGCTTCCTAGAAATTGTTGTCGAACTCTGACCTAGTCAGTTCTGTCCATAGATAAGTGATCATATGATCCTTCATCCAACAACATATTCTCGGACACAAGACATGGATTGAGATCAACCTCTGTCCGATACTCTGTTTCCCGATTTCCGATTCTGCTTATGACTTTGGAACTTTTAATTGAACACATTAATTTAGTCCAGGCTGGCCAGCACTTTAGTCAACTCCAAAATCATCGAGAGGCCTACAGATATCTGTTTCCCATTTGGGTCAAGGAACGAATAAGCTTCGACTCATATGCTTGTGTCTTTTACTTATCAAGATTGCACACAACAATGCGTTTTATAACATCGAGTTACCGATGCGTTTACGGATTATCAATGCACAACCAACTCGCAAATTTCAACTCATATGTCTCCACTTCAAGATCATAAGATATTATCGTCTCAACATTGCTCGTGATGTAATCCATGAAGCAATCTATTGAGCGCGGGTTTATCCAATATTCAAATCTCTATTTCCAAGTACTCGTGAACGTTGTAGTAGTCTTACTGTAATGTCTAACTTCTTAGACAATCTACAAACCAATTCACGACAGTCTTCGTTCATACTTACTTCCTAAAAGTATGAGCGACTATGGACCTTCGAATAATAAAGTTATTCGGGAAGTGAAACATGCAAAAATGAAACTTAAAATCTGACTGGTAGCTACTCTTGCTTATTACCAAGTCTCCACGAGGTAATCACCGAGTCGGACTCTTCATAAAACTATTACCGGTTTCTAGATTCCTTTTAACTTTTAATTCATGTTTTATATCTATGTCTATATGACCCTTCACTCTTTCTATGTATCCAAATGTCTTACATTGATACACTTTATCCAATCGGACATTCTTTCGATGATATCTCAATTTAGTCATACTGTCATTCTCACTAACATCTCCATTTTGGTGATGTGTACTGTCACTTCCCATGGTTCTTGGGATCTTTAGTCCACATGACTGCACCCTAAGACTATTTCGAGGTATTACGATGTGCCGGTGACCCACGAAACTCTTTAACCATTAAGTCCTTTTACTTATTTGAAACCTTTTTCAAATTACTATTAACATTCACCCCAATCATTTCCCAGTGATTTCTCACGTATGTACAGAATCCATTAAGTATTCCCAGCCAGGTCATATCCTGAATCTGACTTACTAGGCTTTAAGCATTAAGTAATCTAGACATGTTCATGACACTTCTGATCGATCCAAGAAGCTTGTGGAATCCGATCTAATCTTATTCCAACCCCTTTTGGAATCTTAAGATTACTTACAATCCTTGTGTCACGACTTTTAATAACTATTTCCTCTCGGAGACTTTTTCTCATGCATCTTGAATCCTACCAAGATCATGCTTACTATGGCTAGGTCTATACTGATGATAACATCTATCCGTTAGATGTGTATGGATTATGTGAGTATGTTGCACCTTCTTTATATCTCTCATGCCAAATCATCACACTTGGCAATGATAGGAAAACCCTTTCCTAGGGCTATGCATCTTGAATCTCATGAAGATCATATTGGTAGAGGTTTTGATCTATCTCATAGATGTTCACAACCACCTGAGTATGCCGTATATTTATTAAGTCTTTCATAGCGATCCGTCTCTTAACACCAAGTCATTACACTTTGTAATGATAAGAGACGTTTCCTAAAAACAGTAGGTAACACACATATAGTGATAGTAGATAACAGCGACACTCCCACTGGCTTTTTCACGATTATGGACTATTCACAAAATCCAAAACTTTTGGCGTATTTTGAGAATCTGAAATCCAAACCTTTTTGACATCTTAATGGAAATCTTTTAGTCCTTTCGCAAAATCCAATACTTTGGCTTATTTTGAGAATCTGAATATCCTTTCTTGCGAGATGCCCGTGGAGATAATCCCAGGCCGGTGTACCTTTGTATTGGCACATTCTTTGTGATTCCCTATTAGTGTGCTGGTGATCCACACACGCTCCACTAACGACTCAAAATGTGCCATGCAGTATCTTTTCAGATTTCATCTTCAATTGAGAGTGCTTCTCTCGGAATCAATTACTTGACTCTAAGTATCGTCTCACTCAACCAGATGTTCTGAAGGTACGTTTTTGTCCATGTTGCTTTCTTTTGATGATTCAATTGCTCCCACTGGTTTTTAGACCAAGTGTAAAATCAATCAAATCTTCACATAGATTGTGTCTCGTCCCAAGGTTTTATTGTTTGGCAGCAACCAGATTCACCAATGCTTCCAAGCAGTCGGGTTGTTAATCTGTACCAACTATAGTGTTTAACCACCAATTGGTATGTCACCTCGATCATAACTACATATGATGGTGATCATAACTACTGGTCAAGAGAGGATTATGTCAGTTTTAAAACAGAAATCTGATTTCTGCTCCAATCCTAGTGGTGACCAAAGGTTCTTTTTCCTTAGAACATGAGTTCTTTCTAAAAGAGCTATTCTTTTACAGGTACAGCGAATACTACAAGACCCTGGACTTTCTATGTATAAGTGGGACGATCCCAGCTTCATATTTCAGGCAGTGTCTCCAAAACCTACTTAGTCTAGAATGTGGTCGGAATATGGTTTCTATAGTGTGACAACTTTAGTATTCAATTTATCGGAAACTAATTGACGATGTATCTCATGCATCAATAATCGAACTATTTCGATTAAAGCTCCATTATCATCCCTAAGACACGTTATAACTATTAATGTTCTTGGAAGAGAATAAACTGTGAAATGTTTTCTCAGTTTGTGATGTCACTCAGTTTCTGTTGATCTTATACTTCCTTTGAAGTCCTTGAACTGTTCAAGGTTTCAATTCAATCGCTTATTCTGATAAGCGAAGCCATATTCATCATACTGATTGACAAATATCGTGAAGTATAAACAATTGTGTTCTTTTCGAAGATTTGAGCAATACACATGGATGTGTCCGTTGCTCGTGATCTTGACATCTTTTACATCTCAATGTAAATTTATGACTTTGTTAATTCCGTACAATACTGTCACACCCCAAAACCGTATTGGCGGAATAGTTCAAGGGTGGATGACTTCATAAACAATATCATAACAAAGTTGAACAATAGTGATTCCAAGCAAAACAACCATCATTAAGTAATTGCAAATGTTACATTGTTTAAAAGTTGTATGTTTCAAATACAATTACAATGATATCAAAAATAGGAAAAAACGACGTCGTAACGTCCCTTCTTGTAGCGCTTGATTTACCTTATCAATTTCCTAAGAATACAAGTAGTTTGAAAAAGTGTCAACAATTAAGTTGGTGAGTTCATAAGATTTTGGGTAAGAAATGTCCTTTGTTTGTAAGCAATAGTGTTGAAAACCAAGAAAATCCAATATTTTCTCATAAGATGTCCAAGTCTTTAAATCCCAAAGACTAAAATGTAATATGTAACTGTAGTGTGAAATTCCTTAGAATGTATTTTTCCACGTAAACGATTTATAAAAATAATAAGTTGATTATTTTCCCTTGTAAGATACCCTATAACCATACTGTGACTAGTTGGCCTGCTGCGACATTCTTCAGGCGTCGGAATGTTAGACATTTGGACACCTCAGACCTGCCGGTCAAGCTGTAGCTAGCAGCTCAGGTGCGGGGTTGTCAAGCCCCGTATAGATCTATACTCAAATATCGCGCTCTCTTACCGAGACTCTGGTTATAAAAGTTCAGGACTTATAGTAGGTGTTGGAAATCAATGTTCATGTTATGAGTTTCAAAACTAGAAGTTGCAACGGAAGCAAGAATCATGAACACGAATTTCTCTTCAAGAGGATCATGCTACATGCATGTAAAGATAAGATGAAGAAAAAGCATAGATGAAGTTCAAAATCATAACCTTTCTTCTTGGTCTTTATGTGGACGAATTTGATGGCTAGAAATCAAGGAAGATCTCCTCTATAGTTGATCCACCACAAGCTTGAACACCCTTAGATGCTAGTCTTGAAAACTTGCAAGATAAAGCTCTTAACTCCTTGATGCTAAAAACGATTTTTGCATATGTTCAAGAGGGAGTTTTTGAGAGAGTTTTGGAGAGTTTTTGGCTGATCATTATTCAAGTGTGAAAGGTCTCCTTTTGCCCTCTATATGGCCAGATTTGCTTCACCAAGGAAGAAGATAAAGTGGTTGATTATTATAATCAAGAGCATGCATCATATCTTGGTCAAAGAGAGAATAATTCCATGCTTTTACAACTTTCCACATATGCCATGCAAGGCTTGTAGGATCCGGCCATTTGATGGCTTTTATAAATCAACATTTATAAATTCCATTATTTATAAACTAATATCACAAAGTTTATAAATAATAAACCTTCAAACTTGTGATTAATGGGTTAACATTTAAACCATTACTTATATATATAAATCAATTAATAATGCATCATAAATATATATATATATATATATATATATATATATATATATATATATATATATATATATATATATATATATATATATATATATAGATATATATATATATATATATATATATATATATATATACATATATATATATATATATATATATATATATATATATATATATATATATATATATATATACATATTACATTATGTATATCTTATTTAATTTACCAATTAAATTAAATAAGAGATTTAACTATAATTCAATTAAATCATTTAACAACTTAAACAATTTAATTGTTACATTTGATTAATTCATCATATATGAATTAGTGATCAACCTTTAATTTTTGGAGTTATTATTATTTACTTTAAATAATAATAACTTACAAGATTAAATTGCAAGTTTAGTATCATTTGATGTTAAATCAAATTTAATATTCCAAATGATCAATTGGTGTCAAACTTGTTGTTGGTGTGACCCTATAGGATCATGTATTATTAGTAATATCATTTTATGATCATCCTTGGGCATATAGAACTAACAATCTCCCACTTGCACAAGGTTGCATCATAGAATGATACCGACAGTGATGAACGTCTAGCAACATTTCACTGCCCCCAATAATACATGACATAATGCCATTCAACAACATCCAATTCTTCAAAAGCACGAGGCTCTAATTGATGTACAAGGTTATCTATCAATCATCCCTTTGTCACAGACATCATGTTGAACATGAGACATGGATCTTAATCATTCTCATTTTAATGTCCAACTTTCAATCAGGCGCCTTAGATGTCTAACTCTCAACACATAAGAGGAACAAATCCCGTCTTGACTACATACGCCCCTTATGTAGTTAGTACTATACATGAGTATGGTCTGTATGGTTGTCTATTTTTCAAGAACAACGGTGAACCATATCAAAGCATAGCACTCCCTACACTTGAGTCCCAAATATGCATCTCAGGTCTAAGGATACAATGATAATACCTTTATTCAAGAATCACTTATGATGATGATCCATGGAGTGATCTTGAAGCGGGTCAAGTCCAATACTTGTTCACTGACAAGTACCTATGAATTTGGTTGCAACCTTTGGCTACTTTTACACATAAAAGTCAACCAATCCAATTCATATTAGTCTTACTTCATAATTGCTCCCATAACTATGATCGACTATGGACGTTTAGAATAACTAAATTATTCAAGGATTAAACATGCTAATATAGAACACAAAATTATGAATGAAACATCACGTCACATATACTACATAATTCTTGTTGTTTACATAATTTCATATTCATAAAACACTAAACACAAATCAAAACCATTCATTAGAATAACGAAGTCCTATACCCTTAGCGTGACTTTCATGCTTAGCTTGGGGTAAAGGCTTCGTGAATGGGTCTGCCAAATTCTGATCTGTATGAACCTTGTGAATACTTATTTCACCATTCTTAACTTCATGTCTTATGTAGTTATACCTTCGGTGAATGTGTTTGGTCTTTTGATGCGATCTAGGTTCCTTTGCTTGAGCTATAGCACCTAGATTGTCATAGAAGAGTTCTATGGGGTCCCGAATGGAAGGAACAACCCCTAGATCTTCAATGAACTTTCTCATCCAGACAGCTTCTTGAGCAGCTTCCGAAGCAGCAACATATTCTGATTCTGTAGTGGATTGTGCAATCACTTCTTGTTTGGAACTCTTCCAAGACACGGCTCCTCCATTTAAAATAAAGACATACCCAGATTGAGATCTCGAATCGTCCCTATCTGTTTGGAAGCTTGCGTCAGTGTAACCCTTTACTTTTAAGCTTTCTTCCAAACCACCGTAAACTAAGAACATGTCTTTAGTTCTTCTCAAGTACTTAAGAATGTTCTTTACAGCAGTCCAGTGGGCTTCACCTGGGTTCTGTTGATACCTACTAGTCATGCTTAAGGCACATGAGACATCGGGCCTAGTGCATAACATGGCGTACATGATGGACCCAATTGCCGAAGCATATGGGACATGTTTCATCCTTTCAAGTTCAGTTCTAGTGCTTGGGCACTGAGACTTACTTAGGATGGTGCCATGCGGTATAGGCAAGAATCCTCTTTTAGAGTCTTGCATCTTGAACCTTTTCAAGATTTTATCAATATATGCACTTTGGCTTAGACCAATAAGTCTCTTAGATCTATCTCTATATATCTTTATGCCTAGTACATAAGCAGCTTCTCCTAAGTCCTTCATTGAGAAACAGTTCTCAAGGAATGCTTTGACACCTTTCAAGGTTGGGATGTCATTTCCAAATAGAAGTATGTCATCTACATACAATACTAGGAATATGACTATGCTCCCACTAGCTTTCTTGAAAACACAGGAGTCATCCTCATTTTTGATGAATCCAAAATTTGTAATCTTTTCATCAAAGCGGATGTTCCATGTTCGAGACGCTTGCTTCAATCCATAGATAGATCTTTTAAGCTTGCACACTTTGCTAGGATGCTTGGGATCGACAAAACCTTCAGGTTGATCCATATAGACATCTTCCAATAAGTGTCCATTAAGGAAAGCGGTCTTGACATCCATTTGCCATATCTCATAATCATAGTATGCGGCTATGGCAAAAAGTATCCTAATTGACTTGATCATTGCCACTGGTGAAAAGGTCTCATCATAGTCTATACCATGAGTTTGTGAGTATCCTTTAGCGACAAGTCTAGCCTTAAAAGTGTGAACATTTCCATCCACGTCGGTTTTCTTCTTGAAAACCCATTTGTTCCCAACAGTCTTACAATTGGTGGGAAGATTAACCAAGTCCCAAACTTGGTTATCGTGCATGGATTGCATCTCTGTGTTCATGGCTTCTAGCCATTTATCACATTCAGGATCTGACATTGCACTCTGGTAGTTGACGGGTTCATCAGAATCTATCATATAACATTCCTCTTCCATCATTAGGTAACCATACCTTTCAGGTTCAAATCGAACCCTACCAGATCTGCGAACATCTTGTGTTACAATTTGTTCCTGATCAACTGTTTGTTCAGGTTCAACAATTTCTTGTTGAATGCTAGATCCAATTTCTTGTGTATCAGGCTGTGGTTCCTGAAGTTCTTCAAGTTCCACAAACCTCCCACTAGCCTCTTCCGTCAGAAACTTGTTTTCTAGGAATTCAGCTTTTCGAGAAATAAATATCTTATTCTCTTTGGGATTGTAGAAGTAGTATCCAAGACAATCTTTCGGATACCCTACAAAGATACACTTGATTGAACGGGGTTCTAGTTTGTTTGAAGCTTCTTGTCTAACATAAGCTTCACAACCCCATACCTTGAGATAGGATAAAGATGGAACCCTTCCATGCCATATCTCATAAGGCGTTTTATCTACCTTCTTGGTAGGTGCCATGTTTAGGAGACGAGCGGCTGTTTGTAAAGCATAACCCCAAAATGATAAAGGTAGAGTGCTTCTACTCATCATGGATCGAACCATATCCAATAGTGTTCGGTTCCGCCTCTCAGATACACCATTATGTTGTGGTGTTCCAGGTGGAGTAAGTTGTGAAACAATTCCACAAGTCTTAAGATGATCCATAAAGTTCGTAGTTAAGTACTCACCTCCTCTATCAGAACGTAGAACTTTAATTGTTTTGTTGAGTTGATTTTCCACTTCACTTTGAAACGTTTTGAACATTTCAAATGCCTTATTTTTATGTTTAATCAAATAAACATATCCAAAACGACTAAGGTCGTCAGTGAAGGTGATGAATTATCTTTCACCATATCTAGTCATTGGCTTGAAAGGGCCACATACATCCGTATGTATGATTCCTAACAAGTCCTTTGCCCTCTCATTGGTTCCAGAGAAAGGAGCTTTAGTCATCTTGCCATGTAAACAAGATTCACATATATCAAATGAGTCATTCTCATTTGCCTTCAAAAGTCCACTCTTTTGAAGTTGGGATATGCGATTCTTGTTTATATGCCCAAGGCGACAATGCCATAGATAAATTTGACTTAAATCACATTTGGGTCTCTTGGTGAAAGTGTGGTATAAAGAGCCATGGTTAGTCTTTTCATCAAGGTTTACTTCATAAATTCTATTTAAAGGCCTAGCCTCAAAATAGAATACATTATTTTTGTAAACACAAATGTCATCATTCATAAAGGAAAGATCAAATCCACATTGTTTCAACTTAGCAACCGAAATAATATTCCTAGTCAAGCTAGGAACATAATAAACATTCAACAATGTCAAATACAAGCCACTAGGTAGTAATAAATCAAAACTTCCAATTGAATCCACCGCAAACCTTGCACTGTTTCCAACCCGGAGTACTACCTCGTTTGCCTTCAGTCGCCTACTCCTTTTGAACCCCTGCAACATATTACAAATGTGAGTTCCACAACCAGTATCAAATACCCATGTGTTAGGAGATAAATTATAAAGTTCTAGGTCTATCACATAGATACCTGAAGTGCCCTTACCGGCCTTCTTCTTCTTCAACTCCGCAAGATACGTAGGGCAATTCCTCTTCCAATGCCCAACTTTGCCACATTCGAAGCACGCGTCTTCTTTGGCAACTTTTGCCTTCTTCTTGGGCGGACGGGATGTTTGGACAACTTTCTTGCCCTTTCCTTTGACAACCTTTGCCTTCCCCTTGCCCTTGGAGTTGGTGGGGTGTTCGGGTCTAGTTCTCTTTGTGCCACCTTCCTTGATCATGAGAACTTGAGTGGTTTTCTTAGGCAGATTCTTTTCCGCGGTAATTAGCATCCCATGCAATTCCGGGATAGTCTTGTTCAAACCATTCATGTTATAGTTCATGACAAAGGGATCAAAAGACTTTGTCAAGGAGTTAAGGATCATATCCGTTGCTAGCTCTTCGGGCATCACAACTCCAAGATGTGCCAAATGATCAATGTGACTCTTCATTTTGAGCACATAAGAGCTTACCGTCTGTCCATCCTCCATCTTGCAAGCATGGAAAGCCCGAACAGTTTCGAACCTTTCCGTTCTTGCAAGTTGTTGGAACATTTCCTTCAATTGATTGATCATGTCATAGGCTGAATGATTCTCTAAATCCTTCTGAAGGTCAGGAATCATGGTTGCCAACATGAGGCATGATGCATCAATGGAATCATCCATCTTTTTAAGCCATGCATCATGGCAGGGGGCTCTTCAGGAAGTGGTTCATTGAGAACATATTCTTTCTTTTCTTGTTTGAGAACTATTCTCACACTACGGTACCAATCCAAGAAGTTGGTGTGGTTTAGTTTTTCTCCCTCAAGGAGAGACCGTAGTGATGTTTTGTTTAGAGCCGGGTTTGTTGTGTTTGGTGCCATCTACAAAATTTTAACAAGGTTCAATTTAGTAATTTATGATATTAAGTCCTTAATAACTAATACCCTTTTGTTTCATAAACTTTAATTGATTAAGATCTAGAATCCAAGTTGCAATACAAACAAGCGGTTAGGTATCCTTTATCCCGCCTATTCGAATCAACAAGGTAGGTAACGGTTTACCAATTATATCCAAATATAATTTCTAGAGTTATGGGATCCCATTATAACATTTATAAGTTTGGCATGTTTGATCCCATCTATGCCTTGAATTTCTAATGCTTAGGTGACCTTTATCACAAAAGATTTCCAAACAAATCATCCCACTTAAACGGACATGTAGTTTTGACAACTATTAATGGTTAGGTATCCTTTATCCCATCAATATTACAAAACTACCTCTTGTATCACAAGAAGACTCCAAGTGGTTAGGTAACCTTTATCCCACAAGGATATACAAGTGATACATGAGTGTCTTTAAGAGGGACGGCATTGATTTGTATTTCGAAAGGGATTTTGTATGTTTTACAATTCTAATTTTGAAAAACATATAGTATCATGTACATTGCATGCATCCAATGAACATGGTACCATTAATCTTATTTTGTTAATTGGTTCCTTAATCATAAAATCTCCATTTTATTGACTCTTTGTTTGTGGTCAAGATTACAATTAATATCCAATATCAAGTTTGAGTTTGATCACATACAAGAGAACCAATTTTAATCCTAAATAATTACCATTATTACTTAGGGTTGGAGTTTGTAAGAATTCATAAAATCTCCATTTTATTTGTTTCATTTATTTTCAAAACTTGACTTTATAGGTTTTATAACAAAACCCATTTTTAATAAAACCAATTTTATTACATCTTATGTTTTATATGTCAATTTGAAAATTACAAACTCCTTGATGATTATGTTTAATTATCTAGGTTGTTTAGCATGCAAAAGCTTATTTTCATCCACAACATAAAATAACAAAACATTCAATCATCACACGCATGCATGGGTGCATAAACACAAGCCAACTAATTTGATATTTCATGTGAGCCATACATGAAATATCAAGTCCAAACCTAGGGACAAAAAGGTGACAAAAACTCAACCAAATGATCTTCGATTTGGCTACAATTTTGCCAAGCCTTTTATAACATCAAATGATACTTGAACCACCATTTCTTGACACCATGTAATGAGTTGTTATTTTTCTTTGGGCCCCTCAAAATTCTCGACAGAAACAGCCCAGCAGGAGGTGGTTTTGTGTGATTTTGTTGCTTTCTTCACTTCATTCTTGGCCATATTGATGCTAATACTTGTTAAAACTTAATGTATATACTAGATATTAAAGTTACAAACAAGTATATCACCAAATGACCAAGATATGAATTTTTTAAATCCTTCCTTGACAGATTCGAAATTGGCAGCCATGGCAGGAAAAGTGTTGCTGTTTGGTAGTTGCTTCTCATGCCTTTATCTCCTTCTCTTGTTACATTTTATAAAGATATACAAGAATACAACTATTCTAATGCTTACAAAAATGAATAAAAGAAGGAAATAACTAATTATTATTACAAACCATTTGAATAAAAGAATAGATTACAACCATATCGAATATAAACAAACAACATGCATAATATGGTCCTTGGCTTGTTTATGCACCATTTTATCACATAAAATCATAAGAAAATCAACACTTTGTTTTTCTAAGGCAACAATTATGTAACCAAATGCATGCAAACATAAAATATAGTTGGTTACATAAAATCATAGATTAAACACTTGCATGTTGCCAAAGAAGCCATGCATGAAACTTTCATTCAAGAAGATGAACATTCATGGCTTCCAAAAACCAAGTTTATCCAAATAAACTTATTATCTAAACATGCAATATAGCCATGGCTCTGATACCAATTGTTGGAAATCAATGTTCATGTTATGAGTTTCAAAACTAGAAGTTGCAACGGAAGCAAGAATCATGAACACGAATTTCTCTTCAAGAGGATCATGCTACATGCATGTAAAGATAAGATGAAGAAAAAGCATAGATGAAGTTCAAAATCATAACCTTTCTTCTTGGTATTTATGTGGACGAATTTGATGGCTAGAAATCAAGGAAGATCTCCTCTATAGTTGATCCACCACAAGCTTGAACACCCTTAGATGCTAGTCTTGAAAACTTGCAAGATAAAGCTCTTAACTCCTTGATGCTAAAAACGATTTTTGCATATGTTCAAGAGGGAGTTTTTGAGAGAGTTTTGGAGAGTTTTTGGCTGATCATTATTCAAGTGTGAAAGGTTTCCTTTTCCCCTCTATATGGCCGGATTTGCTTCACCAAGGAAGAAGAGAAAGTGGTTGATTATTATAATCAAGAGCATGCATCATATCTTGGTCAAAGAGAGAATAATTCCATGCTTTTACAACTTTCCACATCTGCCATGCAAGGCTTGTAGGATCCGGCCATTTGATGGCTTTTATAAATCAACATTTATAAATTCCATTATTTATAAACTAATATCACAAAGTTTATAAATAATAAACCTTCAAACTTGTGATTAATGGGTTAACATTTAAACCATTACTTATATATATATAAATCAATTAATAATGCATCATAAATATATATATATATATATATATATATATATATATATATATATATATATATATATATATATATATATATATATATATATATATATATATATATATATATATATATATACATATTACATTATGTATATCTTATTTAATTTACCAATTAAATTAAATAAGAGATTTAACTATAATTCAATTAAATCATTTAACAACTTAAACAATTTAATTGTTACATTTGATTAATTCATCATATATGAATTAGTGATCAACCTTTAATTTTTGGAGTTATTATTATTTACTTTAAATAATAATAACTTACAAGATTAAATTGCAAGTTTAGTATCATTTGATGTTAAATCAAATTTAATATTCCAAATGATCAATTGGTGTCAAACTTGTTGTTGGTGTGACCCTATAGGATCATGTATTATTAGTAATATCATTTTATGATCATCCTTGGGCATATAGAACTAACAGTAGGTACTTATAAAAGTACTGTGAAGATTCATCTCACAAAAATGTATGTATTCCAATCAACTTGTTTACGTAAAATTTGTATATAGAAACTCTTGAAATCGTCCATTATCATTTTTCCCATGATAATATAGTATTGTTTAATAACTATATAATTTTATATAATTATTTTTGTCATGTTCAAACGTCATAATAACCTTGTGTTCATAAACTATTCCAATAATAGTCTATTTTTAGTATTGCGTCGTAATAATCATATTTTTGTGAATAATAACGAAGTAACTTATTCAAATGATTATAAATATCATCTTTTGAGATATTTCTCACAAAAATAGTGAAATAACTTGATTATAACCATTTTTGCTAGAAAATAGTGCTTTTATTTATAAAAACGTAGTTTTTACTAGTTTTCGTTTTTATAATGTTTTTATCCAAGATCTTGTATTATTGTACACTTTATTTGTAGTTTGGAAACTTTTACACAAACATAATATGTCATAATGTTTATCATACATAGATCTAATCATTTTTCATATCAAAAGCATTTTTACACAACAATTAGTTTTATGAACTTGTGTAAATCATCATTTATAGCATTTAAACATATGTAAACTTGGATAAAACAACATTTATAGCATTTAAACTTGTATTCTCCCCCAAAAAGGTTTGAAAAGATGAAAATGAGGGGTATGAACTCACCTTGAGTGGTAGATCTTAAGGTTTCTTGGTAGAAGATTGAAGAATTTGGTTCTAGGACCCGGAGAACTCTTGGACAAAACAAGAAGGCTTGCAAGATCCTTGAAGATGATGAAGATTAGAGCTCAAAGACCCTTGGACAAGGCTATTATCCAATGGATTTTGATGGATGTTAGTGTGTGTAAAAGGTGTAAAACTTGTGTAATATAGATTAGGATCACAAGAGAAGCTAACTTACCAAGCTTGGAGTGTTTTGCACTAAAAATGATGCATGATGAGGGTGGCCGGCGGTGGTTGATGGTGGTGCAAGGTGGTGGCGGGTTGGAAGAGAAGGTGGTGGAGGGCTAGAGAGGGAGCCGATGGTTTAGAGAGAAGAAGGAGAGAGTTGGGAGCTTTCTTGGTTCAAGTGAGATATGATATAATCTTATTAGATTTTATGTTGATTTGTTATAATATTTTAAGCATAGCCTTTATTCATTTAGATATGGAATAGTAGTCTCATGGCTAGGGTGTGATGGGTTGATCAAGGTGGCTGCCGATGGGGGTGGGTAGGGGGGTAGGGTAGGTTAGTTTTTATAAAAATAGCAATATACTTATAAAAATAGGTGATTTTTATAAAATCGTAAGCCGTTTTAGTGAAATTTTGTGAGTTTTTTACGAAACGAAGTTCTAAATAATTATTTTGTATAAAAACATTGTCAAACATTTATTTTTATTGAATTATGACTCGTTGGATGTCGAAATACGCGTTTAAGCGCAGTATTCTTCCGATTTCGCGATTTTTGACATTTTACCGGAAATTGCATTTAGCTTTGGAATTAAATACTAGATATTATTACGTTACTTATCATATGAATTATTATTTCATATTTGATGTTTAAGGCACCTCATTTTGTACTTTGAGTCCAAACCCTGTGTACATTTATCCGTTCACAGCGGTTTAATGGTTGTAACTTTCACATACGGACTCCGTTTTGACGTTCTATATATCCACAGTTTCGTATTTACGAGTAGATCGTTTTATTAACATTATTATTCTCAAAATAATAATTGTACGATTATCGAATTTTTACGCTACAGTAGTTTGCTGTTCGTATTTTCGACTTTTAATCGATAACTGTTTGATTTAGCATACGTAATACTTATAATATTAATGATTCATCGCAAAAGTTATGGAAAATAACTTTTCAACATATAGATTAACGTACGCTTCGTTTGACTACAGTTGACTTTTGTTGACCAAAATTTACAATTGTCACATCATCTACCCGTTAGAGAGAATTTCGTCCCGAAATTTAGCTCTCGAGTAGATCCTCAAGGGTTTGGGAAGAGATGTGAATACTTCTGCTTCATCTGGTCTTCACGCTCCCAAGTAAATTCTGGTCCACGCTTGGCACTCCAACGGACCTTAACTATCGGTATGCGGCTCTGTTTCGTTCTCTTGATCTCTCTGTCCATGATCTCTACGGGTTCTTCCACGAAATGGAGGTTCTCGTTTACCTCGATCTCGTCGAGTGGAATGACAAGAGTCTCATCGGACAGGCATTTCTTTAAGTTGGATAGGTGAAAGGTGGGATGCACATTGCTGAGCTCCTGTGGTAGTTGAAGTTTGTAGGCTACTGGGCCGATCCTAGCAAGGATCTCGAAGGGCCCAATGTATCTGGGGTTCAGCTTCCCACGCTTTCCAAAGCGTATCATTCCTTTCCATGGCGAGACCTTCAACAACACTCGGTCACCAACCTGGAATTCCAAAGGTTTGCGTCGCTTATCTGCATAGCTCTTTTGTCGGTCACGAGATGCTTTCAATCGTTCACGGATCTGAACGATTTTCTCCGTTGTCTCTCGTATGATCTCCGGACCGGTGAGAGTACTGTTCGGTACTTGGCCTCTGGCTAGTTGAGTATCACCCACTTCAGCCCAGCACAGAGGGGGTCTGCACTTGCGTCCATATAAAGATTCAAATGGAGAAACTTTGATGCTAGTGTGGTAGCTGTTGTTGTATGAAAACTCAATGAGCGGTAAGTGGGTGTCCCACGCCTTACCAAAGTCTATCACACAAGCTCTCAACATGTCTTCCAGCGTTTGAATGGTTCTTTCACTTTGCCCGTCCGTCTGTGGATGGTACGATGTACTCATGTCGAGTCTGGTTCCCAAGGCTTTTTGCAATGATTGCCAAAATCGTGAAGTGAATCGACTATCTCTATCTGAGATAATCGAAATTGGCGCACCATGCAATCGTACTATTTCTTTGATGTATGTCCTTGTAAGTTTCTCCATTTTGTCGGTCTCTTTGATTGGCAGGAAGTGAGCGGATTTGGTTAACCTATCGACGATTACCCAAATGGTGTCTAACCCACCAGTTGTCTTTGGTAGTTTGGTTATGAAGTCCATGGTTATCCGCTCCCACTTCCACTCGGGTATTTCTTGTTGTTGTAGCAGACCCGAGGGCTTTTGATATTCTACTTTAACCTTGGCGCAAGTCAGGAACTTGCCCACGTAAGTAGCAATTTCTGCCTTCATGTTTGGCCACCAATACAGTTTCTTGAGGTCCAGGTACATCTTGTCGGACCCATGGTGAATGGAGTATCTAGTTTTATGAGCCTCATTCATGATAATGTCTCTGTATCCGCCGAACTTCGGGGTCCAAATTCGGTTCATGAGGTAACGAGCTCCGTCTTCCTTAACTTCGAGGTTTTTATCCATCCCTCGCAAGGCTTCATTCGCGACATTCTCAGGTTTTAAGGCTTCGAGCTGCGCTTCCTTGATCTGAGTGGACAAATGGGAATGGATCGTTATCGACAGAGACTTTACTCGGCGGCCTGAGTACTCTTTCCGACTAAGGGCATCTGCCACCACGTTGGCCTTTCCTGGGTGATAACGAATTTCGCATTCATAATCACTTAGTAGCTCTACTCATCGTCGTTGTCTCATATTGAGTTCTTTTTGGTTGAGTATATGCTGGAGACTCTTATGGTTGGTGAATACCGTACACTCTGTGCCGTACAGGTAGTGTCTCCAGATCTTCAATGCGAACACTACTGCTCCCAACTCGAGGTCATGTGTAGTGTAGTTGACCTCGTGAGTTTTAAGTTGTCTTGAAGCGTAGGCAATGACTTTTCCTCTCTGCATGAGTACACAGCCCAGACCCTGGTTCGATGCATCGCAATAGACCACAAAGTCTTCTGTTCCTTCTGGAAGAGACAGAATAGGAGCGCTGCACAAAGCTTTCTTTAAGGTCTGGAAGGCGGCGTCTTGTTTATCTCCCCACTTGAATGTCACACCCTTCTGTGCCTGGGCAGTAAGTGGATTCGCAATTTTGGAGAAATTCTGTATGAATCTTCGGTAATAGCCAGTAAGGCCCAAAAACTGACGGATTTCTGTCGGAGTTCTTGGTGCTTCCCAATTTTCGATAGCTTTGATTTTGGAGGGATCCACATGTATCCCTTCTTTGCTGACTACATGGCGTAGAAAGTCCACTTTTCGAAGCCAAAATTCGCATTTCGAAAATTTCGCATACAGCTTCTCTGCTCTTAATGTCTCCAAAACTTGTCGTAAGTGTTGACTATGTTCCTCCTTACTTCGTGAATAGATAAGTATGTCTTCGATGAACACTATCACGAATTTATCTAGGTAAGGTCGGCATACGCGGTTCATCAGATCCATGAACACTGCGGGCGCATTGGTCAATCCGAAGGGCATCACAACGAATTCATAATGGCCGTAGCGGGTTCTGAATGCCGTTTTAGGAACGTCTTCTTCTTGGACTTTGAGTTGATGATACCCCGACCTTAGATCGATTTTTGAGATGTAACTCGATCCTTGGAGTTGATCGAACAGGTCGTTAATTCGGGGTAGCGGGTATCGGTTCTTGATGGTGAGCTTGTTCAACTCCCGATAGTCAATGCACATACAGAATGATCCATCCTTCTTCTTCACGAACAAGACCGGCGCTCCCCAAGGTGAGAAACTCGGCCTGATGAACCCTTTACTTAGCAGTTCGTTTAGTTGGCTGGATAATTCTTGCATTTCTGCTCGGACTAATCGGTATGGCGCTTTTGCTACCGGGGTGGCTCCTGGGACCAAGTCGATTCTGAACTCGACTTGTCGTGCGGGTGGTACTCCTGGAAGGTCTTCTGGGAATACGTCGGGAAAGTCGCAGACTTCACGGATCTCTTTGATGCTCTTTACTTCTTTCTTCTCGTCAACAACGTGAGCTAGGAAGGAATGGTATCTTTTCTGTAGGTATTTTCGGGCTTTGATGCAAGACACGATTCGGAGGCTGGTACTGGGTTTATCACCGTAGACAACAAGGGTCTTGTCATCCGGCAGATGAAGTCGGATTCCTCGTTCGTAACACATGATGTCGGCATGATGGGGGATTAGCCAATCCATACCAACAATCACGTCAAAGCTTCCTATTTTAACAGACATTAAATCGATTTGAAAGGAGTGATCGTCCAGGGTAAGTGTACAGCCTATGTATATGTCGTTTGTTCTTTCTGTTTTGCCATTAGCCATTTGTACTGTAAATGTTTCATTGAGTGGTTGAGGTTTTTGTTTTAGTAAGTATTTAAACTCGTGGCTTACGAAACTCCTCTCCGCACCGCTATCGAATAGTATACAAGCATATGAATTTTTGACGAGGAACGTACCGGTAACCACGGTAAGATCCTCTACCGCTTCCGCACGTCCCATAGCTAGGACTCTTCTATTTCTTCCAACGTTCTTTGTCTTCGGGAAATCACGCTTAAAATGCCCCGTCTCCCCACAACCATAGCAAGATTGACTCACCCCCAGCATTAGAGGCTTGGGTGGCTTGTGGAACCGGTGCCTTGCAGAAACGGGCGGTATGACCCTTCTTGTTACAGTTCGAGCAGTGCATTTCTCTACAGGCTCCAGTATGGTGGAAGTTACACTTGCTGCACTTGGGTAGTGTCCCATTATATTGCTGGGTTGTTGTTGGGGTAGTCGGGACAGTGGCTGCATGTACTACCACAATCTGTTGTCTCTTGGCACCTTCTTGGTTAGGCTGATTCCTCCCCCTGTTCCAGGGTTTTCTTTTGTGGTCCTTCTCTCTTGGTTGATCAGCTTTAGAGGTCATGGTGCCCTGGCGAACCCCATGGTCGACTAATCGTTGGGCCAGTCGCTTAGCACTGTCGAAAGTGGCGGGGCTTGCCGCTTCTACATTCCCCAGAATTAGAGGAGATAGCCCCCAGATATAACGTTATACTTTCACAGATTCTGGTGTGACCATTGTAGGGCAGAGGGTTGCCAGGTCATTGAATCGGTTCGTGTAGGAGGTCAGATCTGAACCTTTCATGGTAAGGTTCCACAACTCTTGTTCTAGCTTTTGGATCTCCCCTCTGGGACAGTACTCTTTCATCAGCATGGTCTTCACTTCTTCCTAACTCATTGAGTTGGCCACAGGAAGTGTCAGAGCCTTAACATGGCCCTTCCACCAGGACATGGCCGTCTCAACAAAGGTACAAGCGGCGAATTTGACTTTAAATTCCTCAGGGCAGGGGGAGATATCAAAGATTGATTCTGTTTTCTCAATCCATCTCGTGAGAGCAAGGACACCGCCAGTGCCATGGAAAGTCACTGGTTTGCAATTCGCGAAGTCCTTGTAAGTACATACTCGCGGTTGGTTTGATATTTCTCCATTTGTGGAGTCGTTCGTACCATTTCTGCTTCCGTTTCCATTCGTCCCATTTGAGTTTATCTGAGCGATAGCAGCTGCTACCGCAGCAGTAACAGCGGCCTGGAAGGTAGCTGAGTCCATCATGGGTGGCTCGGGTGTTTCGATCGGTGCGCGCCTAATGTTTCTTCGACGGGGTGGCATATTTCTACCACAAGGATTCAAGATTTGACGTTGGTTAGTTCTTGGTAAGGGTTATCAAAGTACGGCGTTTCTATTATACGTTTATGTCGACTATGTAGTGATAGGGGTATAATAGGTGCATAAAGAGTCTAGATGTATGGTTCTATAGTATCACAAAATACTCGTATAGTATTTTTGTTTTATGTTTTTGTTCTAGTGTTTTTCTTTGTACATGGTTCTTGGTAAGTCTCTAGAAGTTGTTATAAGTAAGGTGATTTCTAAGGGATATGAGAGGTATGTAAGAGAAAATTCTAAGTGTACGACTTCGTAGTATTCATAAAATACTCCTGTAGTATTTTAACTCTATGTTTAGTTCTATAGCGTCTTAAAATACTCCCATAGTATTTTATCTTTATGTTTAGTTATTTGGTTATTGGTAAGTGTTCGGACTTGTTGTTCGCCACGACTATTCCTAAGTATACGTTAATCATATCTTGGACCAATACAGTTGATCAGGCTCTATTTATCCAAGATATAATTACCAAACACTTAGGCCTATCCGTAGTGCTCAACTCACCTTTTCACTTTTGTATGTTTTCGTTATGATATCGTTCTAGTATGTATGTATGTACTTATACTTTTATAACAACTATCATTGTAATTTTAAAAGTATACTTGTACGAAAAATGTTTTTGAGAGTTTTAGTTCCATTGTATTTATAGTTGTATATTTTTAAATGGATTGATATACTTAGTTCACTATAAACAATGCTCTGATACCAATCTGTCACACCCCAAAACCGTATTGGCGGAATAGTTCAAGGGTGGATGACTTCATGAACAATATCGTAACAAAGTTGAACAATAGTGATTCCAAGCAAAACAACCATCATTAAGTAATTGCAAATGTTACATTGTTTAAAAGTTGTATGTTTCAAATACAATTACAATGATATCAAAAATAGGCAAAAACGACGTCGTAACGTCCCTTCTTGTAGCGCTTGATTTACCTTATCAATTTCCTGAGAATACAAGTAGTTTGAAAAAGTGTCAACAATTAAGTTGGTGAGTTCATAAGATTTTGCGTAAGGAATGTCCTTTGTTTGTAAGCAATAGTGTTGAAAACCAAGAAAATCCAATATTTTCTCATAAGATGTCCAAGTCTTTAAATCCCAAAGACTAAAATGTAATATGTAACTGTAGTGTGAAATTCCTTAGAATGTATTTTTCCACGTAAACGATTTATAAAAATAATAAGTTGATTATTTTCCCTTGTGAGATACCCTATAACCATACTGTGACTAGTTGGCCTGCTGCGACGTTCTTCAGGCGTCGGAATGTTAGACATTTGGACACCTCAGACCTGCCGGTCAAGCTGTAGCTAGCAGCTCAGGTGCGGGGTTGTCAAGCCCCGTATAGATCTATACTCAAATATCGCGCTCTCTTACCGAGACTCTGGTTATAAAAGTTCAGGACTTATAGTAGGTACTTATAAAAGTACTGTAAAGATTCATCTCACAAAAATGTATGTATTCCAATCAACTTGTTTACGTAAAATTTGTATATAGAAACTCTTGAAATCGTCCATTATCATTTTTTTCATGATAATATAGTATTGTTTAATAATTATATAATTTTATATAATTATTTTTGTCATGTTCAAACGTCATAATAACCTTGTGTTCATAAACTATTCCAATAATAGTCTATTTTTAGTATTGCGTCGTAATAATCATATTTTTGTGAATAATAACGAAGTAACTTATTCAAATGATTATGAATATCATCTTTTGAGATATTTCTCACAAAAATAGTGAAATAACTTGATTATAACCATTTTTGCTAGAAAATAGTGCTTTTATTTATAAAAACGTAGTTTTTACTAGTTTTCGTTTTTATAATGTTTTTATCCAAGATCTAGTATTATCGAATTTTTACGCTACAGTAGTTTGCTGTTCGTATTTTCGACTTTTAATCGATAACTGTTTGCTTTAGCATACGTAATACTTATAATATTAATGATTCATCGCAAAAATTATGGAAAATAACTTTTCAACATATAGATTAACGTACGCTTCGTTTGACTACAGTTGACTTTTGTTGACCAAAATTTACAATTGTCACAAATACTTGCAATCATCACTTGACTCTGAGTCAACTGATTCCAAAATCCTATCCTCTGGATCTTTGGGTGATTCATTTCTTGCCACATTTGCTTTATAAAGAACTTAATCATCATCTGACTCTAAGTCATATGATTCCAAACTCCTGTCCAACTGGATCTTTGGTTGATTCATTTCTTATAACATTCATTTTAACAATCATAAAGGACACAATTCTTGAATCCAAACACTTTGGACGCATCAACATTCAAGTTATTACTAATCACGCATTACAAACAATCATACAACATTCCAATGATAATTCAAACAACCATGTGTTAAAAGAAAATAAAAAATTTTATTAAAACAAAAAATCCTTGAACAATGTTATATGATAGACAATGTCGCACGCATCTAATAAGCTAATAACAAGATTTTAATATCTAACTAAACTTCAAAACTGCATGAGCTGGAAATCCAATCCAAAAGTGCTCCTATGCGCCAGAGTCCCATAGCTTACTGATTCCCTACATACAAATCAAAATGTGACTATCACATTATGCATCAAGGAATTATGGAACAGGAGTTTTGAGGTTTTTGGATGTACCTAAGCTTTCAAAAGATTTTGACCTTGGAGCGTCTTCCAATCTTTCCGTGACTGTATCCGATCCTATGGATTCCCAGTTTGAGACATGTCCAGACGGTTTGGATTGTTTCTTGCTGCGTCTTTTCATTGGACTCAATCCAGAAGTAGCTAAACCATAGCTATGCCTGTCCAAGAGTGACTCGTATAAAGTTAACAGTGGACGCATTTCCATAAAAGCCTTTTTTTGGTCTTTCTTTCTATACGTCTGAATGAACAGATCGTACTTACTAGTCAATGAAGCGGGTAGGATGTTAACACTCATCTCCTGACTCATGGAATAACCAAGTTTGTACAATTCGCTTATGTATGCTTCAATTTGAAGAACATGTGAATCGATGCTACTTCCTTCTTTTAGCTTGCACTCTGCAAGTCTTGTGAAGATCCTAGCTCGTTCCTCTTCGACTGGTGACAACGCCTAGTAATATCAAGTATTTTAGTTTTGTTTAGCCCTATTCTTGGTGAAATTATATCATATATGTTGTGGTATTCTCACTTTTTGTGTCAGTGCTTGTTTGGAAAGAAAATATGTAAACAGGGCTAAAAGCGTATAAAATGAAAGAAGTTTGAAGAAAAAGACAAAACAGTCGAACTCGTACGCGCGCCGCGGTGACTCAGCAATGAGGCGGTGGAGAAAATTCAAATGCCGAGAAAACGGGGTTAAACCAGCACGCGCGCCGCGGATTCTACTTGTGCGCGGCGCGGTCTTTTATTTTTCAAAATTATAAATAGAGGCTTTTAGGTCGAAAATGCACCAAAGACCTGGCATAGGAACAACTCCCAAGGCTTCTTTGACTCCGAGTTTCAGTTTTCAGCAACCATATTTGGTATTTTTATGTTTTCTGTTTTAATTTCCAATTAGTTTAGTTTAGTAGTTTGGTAGATTTGGCTAGTGTTTTTGGGTGTGAAAACCATTGGCATTAGTTCTTAGTTTCTGAATCTTATGTTTTCTGTTTTTGGAACATTTGGATCTGAGTTTTTAATAGTTAATCATTCGGTTAGTGTTAATTGCTGTCTTTTCGGTGTTTATGCTTTTGAATGAACTTTGGATGTTTGATTGTGTTGGATGCTTGATTAATCTTTGTTACTTCTGATTTTGAAACACATTTCTGATTTCAGAAAGTACTTAGGTTAGTATTGGTTTTAGTTTAGTTGATGCTTGGTTTGGAATTGTTGCATGTTTATGATTTTGGGATTGTTTTGGTAAAAGTCGAAAACCAGATCCACTGGCTATAGAGTGACACTACAGTTGGTAATCTGTTGCCTACCTTGACCACGTAACTCCTGTGGATCGACCCTAACTACCGCTATACTAGTGTGTGTTAGGTTATTTTTACTATTTTTGACCGCACGACGACCTAGGCGTGTCAAATTTTGGCGCCGTTGTCGGGGAGTTGAGAGCTTGAGAGTAGGTGATCTGTAGGATTTTTAGTTTCTGATTTTTGGTTTTAATTTTAAGATTCTTGAGTGGTTAGTATTTTGCTTTTGGATTTTACGGGCGTGTTGCACTAGTGCATGCATACCCGTCGGGGTGGGCAACTATCACCTTTGCATTTTGACTCAGAGATTGAACGAACCCCGCGCAAGAACCGTGCACGTAGGCGTTTAGATACGATGAGTTTTAGTCATGTTAGTAGCAGTTTAGAGAGTGTTGCCCAGGAGCCTTCGGGTGAGGCAACGGGGGAAGTTCTATTTATTCCCCCAGTTTCAGAATTTCACATTAGGAGCACGAGTGCTACTGGTGGTGCGGTTTCAGCCCCGCATCAATACCATCATGCACTCCGCCTTCAGTTCCACCATTCCACCAACATTCTAGAAACCCTTTTTCATCTGCTTTGTCTTGGGGAGCGCCGACCCGTGATGGCACCCCAGTTTCTAGGCAGCAGACCACCATTTCTCAACCACAACCAATACAACCATTACAACCACCATACCAACCCACTACCTTTAAACCACAATCAACTTTCCAAACTTTACCACAACCAACTCAGTATTTACAA
Source organism: Cichorium intybus (assembly GCA_023525715.1). Classification (NCBI taxonomy): domain Eukaryota; kingdom Viridiplantae; phylum Streptophyta; class Magnoliopsida; order Asterales; family Asteraceae; genus Cichorium; species Cichorium intybus. Next base: position 54,850,986 of record CM042010.1, on the reverse strand, counting down.
CCACAGCAACCTCCGCAGCAGCAATACCAGTATCAGGAGGCTGAGCAAAGGTATGAGGACGAGGAAGAAGGATGGGTTCCACAAGCACCACAACCATGGAACCGAGGTCGGGGACCTCCACGAAGAGCACCACAACAACAACAACTGCAAGGTCAGCAAGGGTACAATGATCATCACTTTTATGGTAACCCTGCTCAACCTTTATACTTTGCACAACCGAGAGGAAAGTCGGTTGCATCACACTTCCAACCGCGGGAGTATGATGACTCATCGCCCATTTTTATTCCAGATAGTGTAGATGCTCAAGTATAAATTAGACCACAACTTCTAGCAGTACTGCCTGAATTTTGGGGATATAAACAGGATGATCCATACAACCATTTGTATGAGTTCATAGCGATAGCAAATGCCAATACCCCTAGGAACACAAATAAGAATATTTTTAGGATGAGGTTGTTCCCATTCACTTTGAAAGACAAGACCAAGTATTGGTTCACGTCTCTTCAACCAAACAGCATCACTACATGGGATCAGCTTAAAGCTAAGTTCTTACAAGAGTTCTACCCGGCAAGTAAGACGACAGAAATTAGGAGGGCTATCTAGAATTTCCAGAAGAAGCCTGGAGAGGCATTCCATGAGGCATGGGATCGTCTGAAGGAGTTGATGAGGTCGTGGCCTCATCACGATATTCTGAAATGGCAATTGGTCAAAGTATTCTTTTGAAGGGGCAAGCGAGACGAATCAGGCGATGATCAACGCATCGTCCAGTGGCACTATTATGATGATAGATCCTGATGAGGCTTGGTGATTTTCGGAGCAGTTAAGCAATGGTTCCAAGTCGAATTTCTCTACTAGAAAGACGGTAGACACAGCTGCAGTAGTGGGAGCTGATGCAGACTGGAGGAAAGAGGTAAAAGAGGAAATAAGTGAATTAAACAAGAAGTTTGATAGACTGACGTCTACTCTACAGAACGGACCTCAGATTCATAAACAAGGAAGCCAAGGAGGACAAAGGACACAAGATGTAAATCAGGTCTATGGTCAAGGCCAATATAATAATGGACGACCTTATAGACCATATAATCAGGGCTAACAAAATTTCAATAATCAAATGTAGAACAATTATCAAGGTTAATCATCTAATCAGCCCAGGCAGTATCAACCGGTAACTAATAATGGCAACGCAAGCGGGAGCAGCAACAACAACAATAGGGGACCGAACAACACCAGCAACAACCATCCCCCAGGAACTCAAGAAGATTTGACTGCAAAAATATATGAAATGTTCAACACCACGCAACAGCAGTCTCAAGCTAACGCCAAAGCCATAGCCAACATGGAGAGGCAGATCGCTCAGCTGGCTGAGGATCAATGAAAAAGAGATAACGGTAAGTTTCCTAGCACCACAGAAATCAACTCGAACCATACTCAGCGAGCAGGAAAGGAGCATGTTAATTATGTTGAATCAGAATGGAGAAAGATGACCATGGAAGATTTGCTAGGTCATGAAAGTAAAATTGAGAGTCCGAATAGAGAAAATAAAGATAGGGATGGAAGTGCAAGCCAAAAAGATGTTGAAGTGGAAAAGGCGGAAAAGGAAGTTCAGGATGAGCAGGAACCTCAAGAGGATTGGTAATGCAAAAACGCATTGGTAACTCGATGTTATAAAACGTGTTGTTGTGAGCAGTTTGACTGGTAAAAGATATAAGCATATGAGTTAAAGCTTATTCGTTCCTTGACGTTGATGGGAAACAGATATCTGTAGGCAGCTCGATGATTTTGAAGTTGACTGAAAGTGTTGGCCAACCAGGACTAAAATTGATGTGTTCAATTAAAGTTATAATCAGGAAACAGAGTATCGGACTGAGATTGATCTTAATCCATGTCTCAAGTCCGGAAATATCTTATTGGACGGAGGATCATATGATCACTTATTTATGGACAGAACTGACTAGGTCACAGTTCGGCAGCGGTTTCTTAGAAGCTACAATTTTCTAGTTAATTAGAAGGTAAATTGACAATTATAATCATAGACTTATCCAAGTGGGAGACTGTTGGATTAGGTGTCTAAGCCATGACTAATAATTTGTATTTATCTAATTAATAGTAGCAAAGTCCATTTAGGTTACCCTCAGAGCTAGAGGTTTAGCAGAAATACCAGGAGAAAGAAAGATTGATTTATTATATGATTAATATATCAATAGAAATAAAATAAATAGTTTATTAATAGATTATGTTGATAATATATTAATTAGAAATTATATTAATCTGGAATTAATTGGAATTAATTTGGTGATTAATTAAATTCATTAAAGGTGCAGGGGCTAATTTGTAAATATTCAATAGTTGAGTAGTGATTGTCTAGGACAACTTGGATTTGCAGATTTTAAGGATGGATATATCTTTAAAATCGATTTTGATAAATAGTAGATAAATAGTTTTGAATTAAATGATAAATGTTTATCATGATTTGAATTCAAAAGGTTGATCTGTAACCACCTGGAGCCTATAAATAGGGACCCCTGGCCTCATTAGTTTGCGCCATATATTCCTTGACTCTCTCTGGATTTCGAAACTCTAGCACTGGGTGTGACTACATTTGAGGCAAGACAATTATGTTGCTTAGCTTCCAAGAATTCAACTAAATGTTAGTTTTTATTCTTTATTTCTTTTAGTAATTATTCTATTAGCCTTAAGATTTATATTACATGTTCAAATAGAGAAAACATAGATCCAATCTAGGTTGCATGTGAACTTAGGGTTTGAGTTTGTAGTTTTGCATAAAACCTTTCAATATATATATATATATATATATATATATATATATATATATATATATATATATATATATATATATATATATATATATATATATATATATATATATATATATATATATATATATATATATATATATATATATATATATATATACACACACACATCAACATACAATAATGTATATCTCTTACTAAAGTATAGATATTAACCTCAGGTTAATATATATATATATATATATATATATATATATATATATATATATATATATATATATATATATATATATATATATATATATATATATATATATATATATATATATATATATATATATATATATAATTAGGATCAATTGAGAACCAAAAAAAGGTTGTGATCTTGAGGCAAGATCTGGACCATCTATTATCTAAGACGTAGGGTTATTATTAAATGAGCATTTTATAATTATTAAAACATTTAAAGTAATTTAAATAGAATAAAATATTACATAAGGGTATTAGAGTAAATTTATGCTATTCTAGTTTTATCAACTCCTATAATTTCTCTTTCTCCCCCTCTCTCCTTTCTATAACTAGGTTACAGGTTGACAATTTCGTAAACAACAAATTACGTCTCCTGTAATTACGTCTATCAGATCCCACAAAATCGTAAACAAGAAATTTAACAACATCCATCGTTTTTTATCACAACATCGATTAAGATGCGATTATCAATCTTAGATTTATGCGAAGCAACTTCGATCAATTTATAGTAGCAATGGCCGATTTCCAAACGACAAGGTAACACAACCATCTTCAATCATTTTCTTGGTATACGTGTGACAATTTTGATATTTTAATTGTACAATGTTCATGAATAATTTGGTTCTATGTTTTGAATTTCTTTTCTTGATATACGAGTTTATGTTTTTCTCTTTAATTGTCAATTACGGTCCTTGTATTATATATATATATATATATATATATATATATATATATATATATATATATATATATATATATATATATATATATATATATATATATATATATATATATATATATATATATATATATACACACACACACAATAATGTATATCTCTTACTCAAGTATAGATATTAACCTTAGGTTTTTCGTATCCACAATCTGTCAAAGGCAGATAGCGGCGCTTTCTCTATGGATAACATTGATATCTAATAGGTTCGTTATTCTCTAGGATAGCATTGTTATCCTCTTTGTACAGTCCTAATTTCACGACTTTAAGGTTTCAGCCATAGAACCTCGAAACTAAACATACCCAAGGACTCAGGAAAACGTACTAGGATCATCTACTAACATTATATATTACTATAATTATTCAAATACTCGAATTCGAACTTATGGTTTCAAAGAAACCCCCAATTTGCTCAAAAATCACTCACTTTATTGATTTCGTGATGAATTACACCTTCTTGATGTTAGATCTGATCCTCCTTATCTTCCTCTATGTTTTTCCTTGACCAATTTTGGAGAATTTAGGCTTAATCGCCACTGAGAGGTGTTTGGAAAGGTTTTAAACTCGAAATGAACACTTACAGACCTAAAAAGGAATCTGACTTTGTGACCATAACATCATTATCCTCTGTGATAGCGTTACTATCTAGCCTATCCAACTCTACTTCCACCAATATTTAATATAAACATCCCATAACTCAAACTTACTCAAAATAAGTTACAATTCACAAATAATACACAAGAAAATACTCCTACCTCTTCTCACTCATGAAACGACTCAAAACACGAAGGCAATTACGAAAGATCTTCATACCTATACTTTAAACAACTCGCAGCTAAAACCACACTAACTATAAGGTAACAACTCCACTTACCTTTACAAGCATCTCGAGGAGAAAACGGGTCTCACATGTCGATGGAGACCGAGTTCAAGACCCAACTAGGGCAGAAGAGACAAGTTCGTGATCAGGGACAACCTTTAGTAAAGAGGTTTCGAGTTACAGATTCGAGTAGAGTGGAGGACACTTACCGTCGAGACGATAAGCCGGATGTGAGGATTTTCGTTTTGTGCAATCAGATTGGCCACGTCAAGGCCAGTTTTCCAGGGTTGTCAAGGGAAGTTGGTCAGAATTCAAGACATGTTGCTCCTTAGTGTAATGGAATTCTTCAGGTGAAGACCGAAGACCCGGAGACGAATGGTGAAGAGGTGGAACCCCATCGTATGATATCGGTATGTATTCATGGTAATGTTTATGTCGCCCTTTTTATGTTGTGTTTTTGTTCTTACATTAGAAGTGGGTAGTTAGTTCGAAGTATATCTCCGATAGGGAAAATGAAGACAGGTTGTCGTAAGTGGATGTGGCAGGGGGCCAAGGGTTGATTATTCGTGGGAGTGGCAGTGGCTGCTTGGTCAGCCGGTTGCGGTTCGAAACCTAAGTGGGGGAGAACTGCTAGGTTAGAGACGGAAAGATTGATGTGGTGCGTTTTTCATTGAGTTGTAAGATTATGTGGGGATCTCCTGCATTATAGATCATCGTGCGTAGACTTGGTTGTCTGTTCTAGATAGAAGATTAGTCGGAAGCAGCACTGTATGGCATTATGTTGAGGATGTTTGTTATGCATTTGCGAGTTTCTGGTGTTCGTTGTGAAGCAAGTGGGAGTTTGTTCAAATCGAGTGTGGTACAAAATTCTAGTCGGACGCCACTTTTCCATACTCTGCAGTGAAGAGTCCGAGTTCCACCATCATTATTTTCAAATGTTGTGGAGGAGTCAACTCCTAAATGGTTCCGAGAGTTATGTCGACTCTCGCGTTGTCGTCAAAGGGTGATTGTTGGGTGCAAAATTTCATGATGAGGCCTTGAGCGCCAGTGGTGAAGTTTAGAAGTTGCTATGTGGAGTTAGAAGTTTCATTAGAGGTTGAACCAGTCAGGATTTGATGTGCTCTCATTACCTCATATGTTCAGTTTAGGTATTAGCGTACGGGGTTGGTCCGACAATGTCTTTAATTGTTGAGTTGGATTAGTGGACTTGTTCTTTTCGCTTGTTAAGATATCAGTTTGAGTGTGTAATGTGTGTTGGGTTGCCAGGAGGATGAAGGCCTTAGTGATATTATGGATATGTTGGATCCTTCGTTAAGAGGTGGGGAATTGATTAACTTGGTTCAATCGTTGGGGCTATATAGCTAGATCAGGTGGATGGTGAATGTGATCACTGGTGGGCTTTTTTCTAAGAATGTTGTATGTCTCAAAGGTTGTGGTTAGCTATTCCAACTCGGTTTGGGCAATAGCGGTGGCGCGTATGGTAGGTTGACCGGGAAGGTCTGGGCAAGAGAACAGATGGTAGTGTGCTCTTTCGTTCAGTAGCAAGAGCACTGTGATTCTTCAGCATTGGGGATACTAGGCTCGATTCTACGGGTTTTTCTCTCGAAAACATTGAGTGGTTGTGTTGGTAGCGATTTGGAGTTGTAGAGGTTCTTGGCACTACGATAGGATCGGTTGGGGTTAACGATCTGGGAAGCGGTTGAAAGTTCGAATCAGTTTGGTTTCGGTATGGGTTTTGATTTGTGAAATATGGATGAGTATCTCCTTTGAGAAACAATGTTGTGCATGGAGATCAGGCTGGCTCAATGATGGCATCTGGTAAGGAAGTAGGTTAGTTGTTTGATTGGTGAGTGAAATGTTGTCATGATTCTGGTTCGAGTGAGTCTCAGGTTTGTCTTCGATTACGAGAGGCGAGCAGGTCGTGTAGTTTGAAAGGACACAAGACTTTTGGGGCCTTAAGGTCCGCAAGGCTTTTGGTTTGACCGTTGGGTTGGGAGGTAGTTCTTGGTTAGCCCTGTTTGAACTAACATGTGTAAGTGATCGGGTGTAGCGGCCATGTGTTAGGGATCGAGTGAGAATTGCATTTTGGTTTGTTGTAGTTGTGTGGATAGTTGACCTGGGATTCGAATCCGGAAATTGAGGTTAGTAAGGTCGCATGTAGCTCTGTGGGAGGATTGATATGTGTTAGATGTTGCTCTTGGCCGCCTGATCAATTCTCGCGACTAGGGAGATATAATGAGTCGGGGAAGGACTGTGAATTCAGTTGTGAGTTGGATGGAACATAGAACCCGGGGAGATTTGTTGATGGACGGGTCAGGGAACCTGAATGTTTAGGGAAAGGACTGAGAGTCCTTAGGTGATGGTTTGGCAGGAATAGTTTGTTGATTCGGGGTTGTATCGTGCGCGAGGTGTTGGACCCCGATTGTATAGATACTCTTGGACAGAGTACTTATGGGCTGGTAGGCCAATGGTTGATGTTGTGTGATTAGCTTATCTGGTGTTATACCTTTGAGAGTCTGTTAAGATAGCACAGCTCAAGCATGGTAGCCATGAGGCTTTGTAAGGTCTCTAGCGGTGACTATCTGGAGTTTGTAGGTCGGCATAGATTACGCGTGAGATGGTCGATGAGATTCTCAAGCATCAAGGTGTGAAACTTGAATTAGGAATTTTTGTCGGGATGTTCATGATCCTTTATTTGAGGTTGGTGGTGAGTTCCTTTTGGTATTCGGAATTGTGGGTGTGTAAGGAGTTGTAAGTGGCTGAATTGGTATGAGGATTAGGCGCGCAGTCTGGATGAGTAAGGAAAGGATTTCTAGGATGAAATCTCATTAAGTAGGGGAGAGTTATAAGACCCTATTACCGGAATGACCAAGTTTGGATCCAATCTGTCACACCCCCAAACCACGATGGCGGAAACGTCTGAGGGTGGATGACTTCATGAATAGTATCACAACAACGTTTGTACAATAGTGATCAAAGCAAACACATCCACCATATACATAATTGTAAATGTTACAAGAGTTCAAAAGATTGTATGTTTTAAATACAATTACAATATGATATCAAAATACATAGTATGACACCATAGCGACCCATCGTCAAAGGTTGTAGTTACCTTATCAACTTCCTGAGAATACAAGTAGTTTGAAAGAGTGTCAACATTACGTTGGTGAGTGCATAAGATTTTTGTATGAGAAAATCCATAATCATTTTTCCTTGTAAAAGGATAGTGTTTGAAGCCAGAAAATCTAATATTTTCTAATAAATGAGTCGTAGTCTTAAAACCCAAAGACCGAGAATGTATAAGTATTTCTATACTTGAAAATAGTATTACGTAGTTTTATTTTTGTATGAAACAGTGTAAATAGATGTTTACTCGTAGACCAATTGTAGATTTAATTCTGTAAAACTCATATGTATAAGTAAACCATACTTATATTTATATAACTGATAAAACGTAGTTTTAATTTCCATAGAACCAGTGTGTATAAGTAAAAACCATACTTATAGTTGTAACTTGTTAAAATGTAGTTTTAATACCATAAAACTTGTATGAGGAGTCTCTTTCCTTGTAAAAGGTAGTATTGTTATCCAAGAAAATCCAATATTTTCTTATGAATGTATCCAAGTCCGTAAAACCCAAGGACTAAAATGTATAGCATAGTTTGTAGTATAAAGCCATTGAAAATGTATATTTCCACGTAAACAATTTAATAAGTCGATTTCTCATGCGAGACGCCCTATAACCATACTGTGACCATGTAGGCCTGCTTCGACGTTCTTCAGGCGTCGGACTGTTATGACATTTGTCACCTCAGACCCGTCGGTCTAGCTGTAGCATGAACGTGCCCATACTGCATAGTGGAGTAAATCTAACAAATCAGGGGTTTCAAACTGACATTCAAAATCAGGATCAAATACAGCCGATCCATGATGACACTATCGGGCTCGCTTCACCGGATCCTGAGTCCGTGGGTGGTTTTCAATATCATGATCATTTTCAATTGATCCAAAGTAACTTAGAAAGTTTTAAGAATGGGAATTCTGGATTTATGGTTGATTTTGGAAATCAAGAACTATTACCCATAATAGGTAACAATGAAAGTGTTAGTGATCAGGATCATACACAATTGATCCAAAATGAAAACGTTTCAACCTCGATTCCAAGAACCTTTGAAATTTGTAGAAAAAGGGGTTCTAGACATGCGTTGAGTAAGGAAACAATATCCATGCATTTTGACAAGCCCATTTTGAAAGCTGCAAGGGAACTCAACATTGGATCAACACAGTTGAAGCAACGCTGTAGGAAGTTAGGCATCAAAAGTTGGCCTCGACGACAGATTAAGAGTCTACAAACTCTTATTAACCATACTCAGGTTAAGAATTGTATTTCTTTCTCCACAATTTTAATGCCATGAGATTGTAATGACTGAAAGTATTATGCAACAGGAATTGGATAATAATCCTAGTAAAGCAGACATAATACTTGATCTAGAGAACGAGAAAAGAGCAATAGTCGAGGGTTCCAGTTCGAAGATAACTGATACCACAAAGAGATTGAGGCAAGCTGCCTTTAAGGCTGTTTACAAGAAAAGAAAGGTTCAGAAGATGGAGGAAGCTTCATCAGGGACCCACACACAGCAGCAATATCTGCCTTCTGTTTCTGTGATGAGTGGTTTTAACCATGATTTTCTCAATATCAAAAGTGAAGAGGGCCCAGAAAACTTGGCAGGTGACTTAGCTCGCCTTCGGCTTTCAGATTGAATTTCTACCAATATTAGTTTAATGGAACTGTTGGTAGGAATGATGGTAGGTTTTTGATAATAGTTATTGGTCAGGTATTATTGAATCGCCAGGTCTATTATGTAAGGATAGGGGTATAAGAGGTACATAAAGTGTCTAAATGTATGGTTATATAGTATTATAAAATACTCCTATAGTATTTTAGCTTTATATTTTCTTTTAGAGTTTCTTTGTATATGGTTCTTGGTAAGTTTTTAGACTTGTTGTTCACTACGACTATTTCTAAGTACATGTTAGTCATACCTTGGACAAATACAGTTGATCAGGCTCTATCTGTCCTAGGTATGATTATATAACTACATAGGCCTACTCGTAGTGTTCAACTCATCTTATTACTCTTGTATTGTTCTGGTTATGACACTGTTCTAGTATGTATGTACTTGTACTTATACTTTATAAAATTATCATTGTATTTTAAAGTATACTTTGTACAGAAAGAATTAAGTTTTGAGAAATGTTGAAAACGAGGTTAGCGACGCTATGTAGTTGGCGTAGCGCCACTATAGAGGTGAAGATAATGACACTATGCTAGTCTGTGTAGTGGGTCGGCACGTTCTTGAGATAGCGCTGCTATCATAAGGATAGCGACGCTATCTGTCGTTGTTTGCACCGAAGCCCTAGATTTCGGGTTTTGGGCCGTTTTTAAGGGTACAAAACCCGAGGTAGCCATCATTTGACACCCCTCATCCTCTAGAAACACCTAAAACTCTCTCAAGCTCCCTTGAGTGTTTAAGATGGTTTATTTTATCTTTTAAACCTAAGCGTGAGATTTGACATGTATGGGACATGTATGTCAAGAAAGTTTGGAACTTTATGGAATTTCAAACCTTTTGGACAAAGTTCTTATCCCCTGACTTAATCGATTAGATCTTAATAGAATTTTTGAAAATTTCGTGGATCGCAACGTTATATGAAGGTTGACCTTTGACTTTGACTTTGACCATTGACTTTTTGACTAGTTTGACTTTTGGTCAAACTTGAGGGTTTCAGGGTACCGATTTTCAAGATTTATCCTGTTTGGGTTTAAGGTTTGCTAAGTGAAGTTTATCCTTATTAGGAAACTCGTGTTGTCGGGGTTTGAGGACACGCGTGTGGAGTACTGTTTAGCTTGGCAGATCATGTGAGTTTTCTCACTATATTATGGGTGATGTTACATGCGTAGTTAGTCTTATACTGCCATATGTAACTATGGGTGATTATGTTGAATGTCCTTACATTAGTTAACCGAATGATTGTTGTTAGGGACCCGCTGGGTCAAACTGTATGCTTAGGCTTTTGTGTTGCTATGTGTTAATCATTAGATTCGTTCTAACACTTGATGAAGGAAGGCAGATCGAGGCAAGCTTGAGAGCCGGACGGATCGGGGAAAGCTCGAGAGTCCGAAGAATGAGTTGATTCGTTAACAGACGGAATAAGGTAAGCTCGTGAGTTCTTAGACGAGGCAAGTCGGGGTGAGCCCGGGAGCCATTTTTTTCGGGGAATGCTCGGAGACCTATGTGAATGTGCTTTATGTGATGGATCGTGAGATATTTTCGGAATCTCACTAAGCTTTATATATATATATATATATATATATATATATATATATATATATATATATATATATATATATATATATATATATATATATATATATATATATATATATATATATATATATATATATATATATATATATATATATATATATATATATCAGTGTTGCAAAGATCCGCCTTGGCGGCCGATTAATCTCCGATTAACTGCTTGACGGTCTTCAACCGATTAGGATTAAGCCTAATCGGACAGCTTAACCATTTGCTACAAAAATTGGTCAAATGTCGGCATTGGTCAAATATATATATATATATATATATATATATATATATATATATATATATATATATATATATATATATATATATATATATATATATATATATATATATATATATATATATATATATATATATATATATATATATATATATATATATACACACACACACACACATACGCACACACATCCTTAAATACATTGATACATTGATTATCCTAAAGATTTCGATGGTGAACATCTTCCATAACCCTCCAACTATTAGCGCTTTGAGAAGGATCTTGGAAATAGAACACTTATTTTGTTTGTGTGGCTAAAATGTGTTGCTGACTATCATAGCATGCATTAAGGACATATAATTCACGACTGAGCTAGATTGTGACAATATCATTATTCTTAATTTATTTTCCGTTCTCGGATACTTGGAACCATTTATAATGAAATAATACTACTGTGTAACAACTTACATAGTTCAAATGTATGATCTCCTCTAGTCAACCATAAAATGATGTACCATCTTCCTTAAATGTAACAACACCACTATTCTTTGTAGTGTGTTACAGGTCATGATCGTGTACCACACAAATCTAAATCCTTTGACTATGCGAGTGATGTAAGAAAATGTGTTCAATGGATCATGTGTTTAATTTGTTCATTCAATCCATGGAAATTTCTCTTTGTAGACAATAGGCCTAGACAAAAATAAATGATTATACCTTTAAATAATACTATACTTTAGATTTACATATAATATACACATATTACATATTTACCTTAATATCGAGCCATGAAATAATTCTTCTTTTCTATCACTTTCAAGCTATTCCAATTTCAATTCAATGTTGATGGAAGAAAGGGTTCACATTGGTTTATCAGAATACATAAAATGAAAATATAAAAAAAAAATAAAATACTTACGATATGTAGCCTTTAAGTTCATCGCATTTCTATGGTTCAAACCAATGTAATGCTTTGCTTGCCTTTTTAGGAAGAGGTTCTTTTTGGACATTGATCGACTTTGTGATTAAGACACCGAAAATTGCCTCTTTAGAATGCCAAGATATGTTGTTCTATCAGGATTTTTTTAAGTTGGTTTGGATACCCTCAAGATACGTGGAACAGAATGTCAACACTTCATATGAAACATAACCTTCTAATATTCAACCTTTGGGTTGGCTTTGTTGTTACATATTTTTTCTTTTTCATGTATCTTTTAAAAGTATACATACATCTCTTATACATGCAGGCCCTCTAAGAATAGCTTTTTCCGGTAAATACATAACAACATAAACTGTTATCTTGAATATTGTTAGAGGTTATATCAACAATAAATTCCATAATATTAATATCAACTTTTTACATTCTTTATGCATGTCTTCCATATCCAATGGATCATACACAAAAATATTCAAAGAATATGCACAGGTCAAGGATTGAAACATTCGTAGGTTGACCAGCTCGAACATGTATTAGTAGTAATTGTTGCATGATGATGTGATAAACATGAGTCTTTATCCTAGGTATATTTGAATCAGTAAGAACCACCTTATTCTTAAATCCATATTTGTCATGTATTCTCACTCCTCCACTACACTACACTACACTACACGACACTACAATGACATAAACATTTTCAATCCATTAGTTTGAACGAGTAAGGAGTATGTGTTTGATCGATCTTGTTGTTTTTCTTATGTAGTGAAATAATTTTTCGACTACCCAACTTTCCTAATATTCCCTTGTTGTTTTTCTTTTATGTGTCTTTTGATGTGTCGTAACATCTTCATTGTTCTCATACTGATTGTGAATCCGATACTAATTGTCAATGATCCGAGGAATCCCAAAAAAAAATTATTTTTTATCTTGAATTCCAATTTTCTTCTATTATCGTGCTCAACTTTTGCATGATCACCATTACCAAAAGCATAAGTTGACCGACTACCAGAACAACCGAAAAATTTTCACCAACGATACTCCACAATCTCATTTACTCCAAGGAGATGAAGAGGCATACAAGTAATAGGGGTGTTCAAAAATATCAGTATCCGAACATCTGATCCGAAAATCCGAAGATCTGATGCTAAATTATCCGAAAAATCGGATATCCGAATTTTCGGATATCCGAAATTCGGATATCCAAATTTTCGGATTCGAATTCGGATAGTGATTTTACAAAATTCCGGATATCCGATATCCGAATTCCAAAAGATATATTTCCTTTATATATATATATATATATATATATATATATATATATATATATATATATATATATATATATATATATATATATATATATATATATATATATATATATATATATATATATATATATATATATTACTATGTTTCGTCAATTAATCTCATTCTCTTTTTACTTCGTTTGGTTTTGAATACCACAATGTAATATCGAATATGTTTATTTTAGTATATTTATTGGAAAAATGCTTTTTTAGGCTAATTTAATTAAATTTGAAAAAAAGTTTTATAAAATCGGATATCCGAAATGATATCCGAAATTTCGGATATCCGAATTTCGGATATCCAAAATTTCGGATATGGATTCGGATATCAATATCCACTATTCGAAATTTTCGGATATCCGAAATTCCGGATATCCGAATTTGAACAACCCTAACGAGTAACACATGAGGCATACTCGTCTGGAATAAGGATGGATGCTCATGTAGTAGATCTAAGTGAGTTGGCAATGGAAATAGAATTATAACATAAATTTGTCATTTAAAAAGCATGTGATAGTGAAAAGATGATTTGGCTTAAAAATATTTTTTGATGCTTTTCTAGAAAATAGAATGACGTTTTTAAAATTGTAAAATACGTTAAAAACAAAAAATATCAAGAAATTTAACTGATCATACGAGTTATTAGGGCTGTAAACGAACCAAACGTTCGGGAATCGTTCATGAAATGTTCGGCGGGAAGTTCGTTTATGTTCGTTTATTTAATAAATGAACGTACACGAACACAATTTCTCGTTCGTTTAATTAAACAAACGAAAATGAACAATTGTCTCGTTCGTTCAATTATGTTCGTGAACGTTCGTTTATTGTGTTCATTTACATTCGTTTATATTTGTTCATTTTATGTTCATATATGTTTAATTATATTTGATTACATTACAATATTATATGTTTGTTTATGTTCATATAAGTTTAATTGTGTTTGTTTATCTCTGTTCGTTTATGTTTGTTCGTTTAGCATGTTCACAAACATAAACGAAACGAACATGAACAAGATAATTGTTAAACGAACGAACATGAACAAGAAAACTCATTCGTTTAACTATTCGTGTTCGTTTGTTTGTTAGTTTAACTTAAATGAACGAACATGAACAAGCCCCCTTTCGTGTTTGTGCGGTTTGTTTACAACCCCACGAGTTATGATACCAATTGGAAATTCCGATTGACATTAATGAGATGATAAAATGAAAAATAAAGAATAGAAATAAAGATAGAATGAAATTTTTGTTAATGAATAGATTCTATAAATTTCAGGGTCGGTCCGTTGATTTTGAAAACCGTGTGCGAAAATTAAAAAATGTACCACTATGTATAGTTTTTTTATAAAAAACAATTTTCATTAATGCTACGATAATAGTCGACACTTAATAAACCATTATAAACTATAAACGACTAATTAAAAACAAAAAAGTTGTGCTAATTACCGACGGATTAGTTACGATGCTGGATTAGTGACAGAACTGCTACAAAATGAAATTTTGGGTCTATTCACGACGTGAGCCTGACAACGCCTAGTGATATCAAGTATTTTAGGCGTTGTTGAGCCCTGTTCTCGGTAAAATTATATCATATATGCATGGGTATTCTCACTTTTCGTGTCAGGACTTGTCTGGAGAAAAAGAACATAAACAGGGACTAAAAGTGTACAAAAAGGAAAAAGTATGGAAAGAATGCAAAATCAAGAGAAGACGTACGTGCGCCGCGGGTTTATCTCCTGCGCGCCGCGGATGTAAGGCGGTGGAACACATTTAAATGACGAAAAAACGGGGAAAGGATAAGTACGCGCGCCGCGGATTTCACATTTGCGCGGCGCGGTCACGGGAAATTTGCAACTATAAATAGAGGCATTTCCGGCCGAAAACCCTAGCAAAGACTTGGTGTAAACATCGACCTAGAAGCTCTTTGACTCGAGGATTCCATTCCAGAAGCTATAATTTGGTATTTTCATGTTTTTAGATTTTATTTCACTTTAGTTAAACATTTGTAAGCTTGAGTTGAATCTTTGGGTGTGACAACCATCGATCTCCAGCTTAGGGTTCTGTTTTTGGTAGTGTTTAGTTACTGATTTTGATGTTTGGATATTGGTTTGAGTAAATGCAATCATTCGGTTAATGTTGATATTGGTTTTTCGGTGTTTTGAATGTTAGTTTGTTATTTGGTTGTTTGATTGTGATTGAACTTGTTTGTGACTTAGTTGGGACTGTTTTCCCTTGCTGAAAACAGTGGCTAACTTGGTTAGGTTAGGCATTAAACTTTGGCTATTAACTGTCTCTTAGAACTGTTAGTTATTAGCTAGTTTGTGCTATGCTCGGTTTTGCTAGTTTGAATGCCTTCAATTGCTCCTGATTCAGAGATGTACTTCTGAGTTCAGAAAGTAACTAGGTTATTTGGACATAGCTAAGCTTGGCTTGGGTGTTTGAATATTGTTGCCATATGCTTGGAACGGCCACTATCGATATACCATGTATCATCCTTGGGCTCTCCAGCACGAAGTGCCTGCAATTAGACAGAAAGTTTAGGTACCCAAACCATGGTGGGTCCTGATTTGTTAATGGTTTTTGGTGATTTGAAATCATTATGGTTTCTGTTAATTGGACGAAGTGGTTGAGGCTTGATTTGACTTATCAGATTTTCCCAATTTAAGATTTGTTTTTGAAAACCTGTCATTTGAAAAGATTTCTGATTGTGTGAAAAGTATCCTATATGTGAAGTTCTGTTTGATAACCTTTCTTTGTATCTGGGATTTTGATGATTTTGAAAAACATTATGATGATGAAATGGATTTTGGTGAAATGATGGTTTCTGAAAGTTCCCTGAGAGATTGAAGTTTATATCTTGAAAGCGATTTTGAATTGGTTTTTGAAAAGGTTTTTGTTTTGGATTAAAGGTTTGTTTTTGTGGCACAGAGACTGGTTTCAAAGGTTTCTCTTGGGTTTGTTTGAAAACTTTGGGCTTGCCTTGTTCCTTTTGAAAAGCAATTGGTTTAGAGGTACTGCCTTTCTTGTAAAAGGAGTTTGCTCTATTCAAAAAGTCTTTAAGTTTGGAGTTTTGGTTGGTAATTTGGATTTGGTGGGTTGAAGACCTATTAGTGAAAAATCTTTTGGAAACACTGAAATCAGTATCATCTGGGTTACAGTTGATAACTGTTTCGTCGTCTGAATTTTCCTCATTAACAGATGTGGATGGATCTGTTAGAGTTGATTCAGAGTTTTCACTGTTTGTCCTGGTTTCTTGTTTGGCTTGTTCGATTTCGAAGGATTCTCTTCCTAATCCAGGTCTGTAATTCGTATCGATTTTGCCAGATCCTAAGGATGTTGCTTTGATGAAAATATCATCACTTAGCTTTCTAGCAAGATTGATAGAATCCAGTTTTCCTTGAAATCTTTGATTCTCGGATTCAAGAAGTTTGATTTGTTTTGAAAAATCATCTAATTTCAGAATCAAACTAGAGTTTATGTCAGTTAAATCTTGAATTTTTAGTTTTAACTGAAGGACTTCTATTTCTAAGGCATCTTTTATTTCAGATGGAAAAACAGATTGATTTTTTATTTCCAAGTCCTTT
Organism: Cichorium intybus; assembly: GCA_023525715.1. Classification (NCBI taxonomy): domain Eukaryota; kingdom Viridiplantae; phylum Streptophyta; class Magnoliopsida; order Asterales; family Asteraceae; genus Cichorium; species Cichorium intybus. The sequence goes on along the minus strand of CM042010.1, from coordinate 54,833,968 downwards.
TTTGTTTTAGAGCTTCATTTAATTGATCTAAGACGTGATTATATTCTTCTGATTTTCGTTCGACGTCTCTTTCAAGTTTGTCTCTAGTCTTTGTTGATTCTCCAAATCTGAGTTGCAAGGTTTGTAATTCAGATTTGTAGATATCAGATTTGACTATTGTGTCATGATAAAGTTTGAGATCAGCTTTCAAACTTTTCTCAATCTTAGTCATGTGGGACTCAAATGGTGTTTTTGAAAGACCGATTTCTGAGATCATAGACCATACCTGATCGATGACATATGGAGCTCTTGAGTAGGTTGTGGAAGACATTTTTGGGTTGTTTTTTTTTATTTTTTTTTATTTTTTTTTTATTTATTTTTTTTTTTTGAACAAGTGATATTAAGATGAAATTTTTAAAGAAAACTTATTGGTGGTTTATAAAAACGCTACACAAAAGTTCTCGACAAAAATTTCAAAGTAAATCACACAAGCTCTGATACCAATTGTTGAAAATAAGAATACGATAACCGATCTCCACGAGTAAGGTTTTTAAGCCGATTACTGTGTGACAGATATGTATTTTATCTATACTATGCGGAATAAATATAAACTAAAACTAAGTTACTGAAAACTATAAATAAGTAAAATGAAGCGGTAAATCTAAGCTAGACAGTATTTAAATATACAGAAAGCGGTAAATAAAGTAAATGTTAGAAGTTAGAGGTTAGATGTAATAAACGCCATTATCAACGATAAAGTGTTTTTACAATAAATAAAAAGGTTAGAAGTTAGAAGTTAGAAGTTAGAAGTTAGATATCTCGGTTAAATACAGTCCACATATGTTTTCGTTGTCAAGGTTCAATTCGGATGTATTGGATATTTGGTACAGTTGATTTATAACAGTTTAAATAAATCAATAACGACACAGATAATTTCAAAAGAACTTATCGATAGCTGATGAAGATGGTGTTTTCTTTGAAGCGTCGATTCTTGTTCTTTTCGGTAGGATGAGGTTTGGTAGTTTTTGGTGTTTGGTGAAATGGGTTTTTGGTGTCGGTTTAATTGAGATGCACGGGGTTTTTGTGGTTTAGTTTTCGTGGTGTATGTATTTGGTAGAGGGTGTGTAGGTTTTGTAGTTTGGTATTCGGGTTGAGGTTGTTTAGAGGTTTTGAAGTTTGGTGTCGGGTAGAGGTTTTGTTTGGTGTCGGGTAGAGGTTTTGTAGGTGTCGGGTAGAGGTTTTGTATGGTGTTGGGTAGAGGTTTTGTTTGGTGTCGGGTAGAGGTTTTGTATGGTGTCGGGTAGAGGTTTTGTAGGTGTCGGGTAGAGGTTTTGTATGGTGTTGGGTAGAGGTTTTGTTTCTTGCGGTTGTGCGGTTTGGTTCTCGTTGACAAGTTCAGAAATTTGAGTGTCTTGAGGTGTTTGGTCGTGGGTTTCTTGGAGAGTATATGAGTATGTGGTGTAAGGTTTTATTTTCTACACAAGAATGGCAAGAGGTTTGCATCTTATTTATAGTGCTGAACTACAGTGTTCGCGTCGCGACCATATGGTCCGTCGCGTCGCGAAGGGGCTTCGCTGGTGGTCGGTGCGCTTTTTGTCGGGTCAGTGCGTCTTCGCTGGTATGTCGAGCTTTTCGTCGCGTTTCCTTTTGGTCGCGTTGCTTTTGGTCGCGTCGCGAAGGATAGTGCGCTGGGTTGGTAGTCTCGCGATTAGAAAGTTGGTGGTGTCACGTTGGAGCTTCGCGCTGGAAGTCTTCGCGTCGCGACCACCCTTGCTGTCGCGTCGCGAGCGCTGTAGAGTTTTGGTCTTCTGCTTTGCTTCTTCTTCTCACGTCGCAACCATAGGGTCTGTCGCGTCGCAATTGCTGTAGCAGTGTGATATTTTGTATTTTGCTCTTTGGTTTGAAGCGTTACTTCCTCAGGTTTGGATGTTTTCTCAAAGTTTCTCGGGTCTTGATTTATTCTTGTTTTTGATCTCGAGTTCACGTAATCTGGAATAAACTGATAATATTTGTTAGATAATAACAGTTCATCTTATTTCAGTGATTGTCACATACAAAAATATATTTTTCAACAATTTCCCCCTATGTGATCATTACTGAAATAAGAACAGATTAAAAGGTAAGGTTGAAAATTCTTGTAATTTGGATAAAACATTTATAAAACCATATCACTTGTTTTGAAAAAGTGTGACTAGATTTTACTTATGTTTTGAAAAATGTTTGTCAAGAATATTTGTTTCTGAATCAAGGTTTCATGTTCAATTATCAAAAGGTTTTTGTATATGTAGTTTCATAATATTCCTTAAGATTTTATAACATTTATAAAGACGACAAGTGATCTTAATAGGTCGATTCAGATGAACTTCTCATAGGTATAGCTCACACTTGACTGAGGTGTTTGTTTGTTCTGGTGCAGAACGGGTGTATAATCACTATAGATGAGTGATATCTCTCAGTTTGAAGGTGTTGACTTATGCTTAATGTGGATTTATACCTATATACTTTAGTCACTTGGTCTTCATATTAGATAATCAATCACATAAGACTGGTTTCGGCATTACTCTGAGGGTTTCTTCATTCATGCCATTGATGTTCACTCTCTCTTCGTCGGGAAATACATGTAGAGGGGTTTAGAAATATTCATAGTGCAGTTTGCAACTAAGGATATTCAATTATGAAGGCTTACAGTATCCCGGTAAATCTTCGATTTTAACAGTTATATTTGATAAAGCATTTGAGAATCTGTTGTTTGGAAATTTCGAGAGATGTCTGTCTTGATGGATTGTTGTTGTAAATCTTCCTTTTCTTTGGTGAAGTGTTCACCTTTGTTTTATCTTTTCTTGATTTTCGCGAATCCCTTTTGTGTAAAAGATATTTGATGTGGTTACCAGTTGTGATTTGTTGACATCATTTGTTGGATATGACTTTGCGTTTTGAGATTTTGAGTTTTCTTCTGGTTTTCTTGGATATGACTTTGTCGTTTCTTCAATTGTCAGATTTGTTATGCCAGATGATGAATCTTTTCTTTGAAGTGGCTTGATTGAGGATAGGGATAGGTGATATAATAGACAGTTTGTCTAATATATAAAGAAATGATTGTATCGTCCCTGGTCATTTTGATATCTAAGCAAAAATGAGACTAGCATCACAGTATAAGAGTATAAATCCTATAAGTCATCATGAAAACACCTTTGCTCACAGAAATGAATTCCATTTAGTATTTAAAGACGAGGCACAAATTCTCACATGGGTTTGGTTTTCATCTGAATCTCCTGATCTTTTGTCCCTTAATTGATAAAATCGTTATAATTGAAATAAATTCAAAGGGAATAGGAGAATGTTCATAACGAAAATTTTGAGATTTGAACCTTCACTTTAATTTAAGAATCAATATGACTGAGAACATTCATCGAGCATTAGTATCTGAAAATTTAGTCAAGAAGATGTTAATCACATGGTTTTATAAAAACTTCCAAAAGGATAAAACTTTATTCAATTTTTTTTGTGATTTTTGATTATGTGGATGTTTTTGGTAAATTTTGGTTTGCGGGTGAGAATGGGGTAACGAGAGTTCCCCCATAAATGATGCACTGGGATCATTTTGGATAGGTAGATTGGGATTGTTTAAAGAGGAATTTGGTTTTGGTGGTTCTCCCATAAATGATGCATTGGGATCATTTGGACAGGTGGATTGGGGTGTTTTAGGAGGGTTCTTGTGTTGGTGGTTCCCCCTCGACTGGATCCGCATCATTTTGGTTTGATTGTGAAGTTTCTGCATCGGAGGTAGTGTGGGTGTGAAGTCTTGTAGAAGGCTATGGTTTGTTGTCATATGCTTGGAACGGCCACTATCGATATACCATGTATCATCCTTGGGCTCTCCAGCACGAAGTGCCTGCAATTAGACAGAAAGTTTAGGTACCCAAACCATGGTGGGTCCTGATTTGTTAATGGTTTTTGGTGATTTGAAATCATTATGGTTTCTGTTAATTGGACGAAGTGGTTGAGGCTTGATTTGACTTATCAGATTTTCCCAATTTAAGATTTGTTTTTGAAAACCTGTCATTTGGAAAGATTTCTGATTGTGTGAAAAGTATCCTATATGTGAAGTTCTGTTTGATAACCTTTCTTTGTATCTGGGATTTTGATGATTTTGAAAAACATTATGATGATGAAATGGATTTTGGTGAAATGATGGTTTCTGAAAATTCCCTGAGAGATTGAAGTTTATCTCTTGAAAGCGATTTTGAATTGGTTTTTGAAAAGGTTTTTGTTTTGGATTAAAGGTTTGTTTTTGTGGCACAGAGACTGGTTTCAAAGGTTTCTCTTGGGTTTGTTTGAAAACTTTGGGCTTGCCTTGTTCCTTTTGAAAAGCAATTGGTTTAGAGGTACTGCCTTTCTTGTAAAAGGAGTTTGCTCTATTCAAAAAGTCTTTAAGTTTGGAGTTTTGGTTGGTAATTTGGATTTGGTGGGTTGAAGACCTATTAGTGAAAAATCTTTTGGAAACACTGAAATCAGTATCATCTGGGTTACAGTTGATAACTGTTTCGTCGTCTGAATTTTCCTCATTAACAGATGTGGATGGATCTGTTAGAGTTGATTCAGAGTTTTCACTGTTTGTCCTGGTTTCTTGTTTGGCTTGTTCGATTTCGAAGGATTCTCTTCCTAATCCAGGTCTGTAATTCGTATCGATTTTGCCAGATCCTAAGGATGTTGCTTTGATGAAAATATCATCACTTAGCTTTCTAGCAAGATTGATAGAATCCAGTTTTCCTTGAAATCTTTGATTCTTGGATTCAAGAAGTTTGATTTGTTTTGAAAAATCATCTAATTTCAGAATCAAACTAGAGTTTATGTCAGTTAAATCTTGAATTTTTAGTTTTAACTGAAGGACTTCTATTTCTAAGGCATCTTTTATTTCAGATGGAAAAACAGATTGATTTTTTATTTCCAAGTCCTTTTTTTGTTTTAGAGCTTCATTTAATTGATCTAAGACGTGATTATATTCTTCTGATTTTCGTTCGACGTCTCTTTCAAGTTTGTCTCTAGTCTTTGTTGATTCTCCAAATCTGAGTTGCAAGGTTTGTAATTCAGATTTGTAGATATCAGATTTGACTATTGTGTCATGATAAAGTTTGAGATCAGCTTTCAAACTGTTCTCAATCTTAGTCATGTGGGACTCAAATGGTGTTTTTGAAAGACCGATTTCTGAGATCATAGACCATACCTGATCGATGACATATGGAGCTCTTGAGTAGGTTGTGGAAGACATTTTTGGGTTGTTTTTTTTTATTTTTTTTTTTAATTTTTTTTTTTTTGAACAAGTGATATTAAGATGAAATTTTTAAAGAAAACTTATTGGTGGTTTATAAAAACGCTACACAAAAGTTCTCGACAAAAATTTCAAAGTAAATCACACAAGCTCTGATACCAATTGTTGAAAATAAGAATACGATAACCGATCTCCACGAGTAAGGTTTTTAAGCCGATTACTGTGTGACAGATATGTATTTTATCTATACTATGCGGAATAAATATAAACTAAAACTAAGTTACTGAAAACTATAAATAAGTAAAATGAAGCGGTAAATCCAAGCTAGACAGTATTTAAATATACAGAAAGCGGTAAATAAAGTAAATGTTAGAAGTTAGAGGTTAGATGTAATAAACGCCATTATCAACGATAAAGTTTTTTTACAATAAATAAAAAGGTTAGAAGTTAGATATCTCGGTTAAATACAGTCCACATATGTTTTCGTTGTCAAGGTTCAATTCGGATGTATTGGATATTTGGTACAGTTGATTTATAACAGTTTAAATAAATCAATAACGACACAGATAATTTCAAAAGAACTTATCGATAGCTGATGAAGATGGTGTTTTCTTTGAAGCGTCGATTCTTGTTCTTTTCGGTAGGATGAGGTTTGGTAGTTTTTGGTGTTTGGTGAAATGGGTTTTTGGTGTCGGTTTAATTGAGATGCACGGGGTTTTTGTGGTTTAGTTTTCGTGGTGTATGTATTTGGTAGAGGGTGTGTAGGTTTTGTAGTTTGGTATTCGGGTTGAGGTTGTTTAGAGGTTTTGAAGTTTGGTGTCGGGTAGAGGTTTTGTTTGGTGTCGGGTAGAGGTTTTGTAGGTGTCGGGTAGAGGTTTTGTATGGTGTTGGGTAGAGGTTTTGTTTGGTGTCGGGTAGAGGTTTTGTATGGTGTCGGGTAGAGGTTTTGTAGGTGTCGGGTAGAGGTTTTGTATGGTGTTGGGTAGAGGTTTTGTTTCTTGCGGTTGTGCGGTTTGGTTCTCGTTGACAAGTTCAGAAATTTGAGTGTCTTGAGGTGTTTGGTCGTGGGTTTCGTGGAGAGTATATGAGTATGTGGTGTAAGGTTTTATTTTCTACACAAGAATGGCAAGAGGTTTGCATCTTATTTATAGTGCTGAACTACAGTGTTTGCGTCGCGACCATATGGTCCGTCGCGTTGCGAAGGGGCTTCGCTGGTGGTCGGTGCGCTTTTTGTCGGGTCAGTGCGTCTTCGCTGGTATGTCGAGCTTTTCGTCGCGTTTCCTTTTGGTCGCGTTGCTTTTGGTCGCGTCGCGAAGGATAGTGCGCTGGGTTGGTAGTCTCGCGATTAGAAAGTTGGTGGTGTCACGTTGGAGCTTCGCGCTGGAAGTCTTCGCGTCGCGACCACCCTTGCTGTCGCGTCGCGAGCGCTGTAGAGTTTTGGTCTTCTGCTTTGCTTCTTCTTCTCACGTCGCGACCATAGGGTCTGTCGCGTCGCGATTGCTGTAGCAGTGTGATATTTTGTATTTTGCTCTTTGGTTTGAAGCGTTACTTCCTCAGGTTTGGATGTTTTCTCAAAGTTTCTCGGGTCTTGATTTATTCTTGTTTTTGATCTCGAGTTCACATAATCTGGAATAAACTGATAATATTTGTTAGATAATAACAGTTCATCTTATTTCAGTGATTGTCACATACAAAAATATATTTTTCAACATCTATGACTTTAATTGTCTGAACTCTGACCCAATCAATTCTGTCCAAAGATAAGTGATCTGATGATCCTCCATCCAACAGGATATTTTGCAGACTCAAGACATGGATTAACATCAATCTTGGTCTGATACTCTGTTTCTCGATTTCTGATTTGCATATGACTTTTGAGACTACTAATTGAACACATCAACTTAGTCCCGGTTGGCCAACACTTTCAGTCAACTTCAAAATCATCGAGAGGCCTACAGATATCTGTTTCCCATCGGGTCAGGGGACGGATAAGTTTTGACTTATATGTCCATACCTTTTGCGGGTCCAAATACATACAACAATGCGTTTTATAACACCGAGTTACTGGCACATTTTCGCGTTGTCAATAAGCACTTGTATCGCAAGTAACAGATCATATCTCTCCACTTAAAGATCAACGGATATTATCATCTTAACATTGCTCGTGATATAATCCATGAAGCAATCTGTTAAGCACGGGTTTATCCAATACTCAAATCTATATTTTCTAAGTACTCATGAACGTTGCAGCAGTCTTACTACAATGGCTAACTCATTAGACAGTCTGCAACCGATTCATGACAGTCTTTGTTCACACTTACTCCCTAACAGTGTGATCGACTGTGGAACTTTAAATAATCTAATTATTAAGGAAGTTAAACATGCAAATATAGAAACACAGAAATAAAAAATCGACAAAGGTAGTAACAATACTCATTTATAAATCTCAATTATAAAATCACCGAGTCAATTACATTTATACTGTTACAAGTTTCAAAACCTATCTAATTACTAAAACTAATATCATCCTTCAGTCCAATGCTCCGAGCATGCTGATTATGCTTGATCCTACTCAGTGCCTTAGTCAAAGGGTCAGCAGGATTGTCTTCTGATGATACTCTCTTAACCAGTAAGTGACCTTCTTCTACTTGATGTCGAATATAGTGGTACTTTCTTTCGATATGCCTGGACTTTCCATGGTCTCACGGTTCCTTTGTCAAGGCGACCGCTCCTTCATTATCGCAGAAAAGTTCCACCGGCTCCTGAATGCTCGGGACAACTCCAAGGTCCCCTATGAAATTTTTCAGCCAAGCCACTTCCTTAGACGCTTCACTCGCTGCAATGTACTCTGATTCGCACGTTGAATCAGCCACTGTTTCCTGCTTGGAACTTTTCCAAGTGACCGCTCCACCGTTCAAAAGAAATACCCAGCCCGACTGGGACCGTCCACTGTCCCTGTCTGTCTGGAAGCTGGCATCAGTATACCCACTCACTTTCAAGTTATCACTGCCACCAAGGACTAACACCATATTCTTTGTCCTTCGCAGATACTTGAGTATGTTCTTGACCGCAATCCAATGTGCTTTTCCAGGATTACCCTGGAACCGACTAACCATGCTCAATGCATAGGACACGTCGGGGCGAGTACATGTCATAGCATACATGAGCGACCCTACTGCCGAAGCATAAGGTACTCGACTCATTTCAGCTATTTCCTTATCGATACTCGGACTTTGAGTCTTACTCAATTTAGTATTACTTTGGATTGGTAACTCTCCCTTTTTAGAATTTTCCATGTTAAATCTTTTTAACACTTTTTCCAAATATGTACACTGGCTTAGACCTATCAATTTTCTCTTTCTATCTCTAAGTATTCTTATCCCGAGAATATAAGCAGCTTCCCCTAGGTCTTTCATGGCGAAACACTTCCCGAGCCATGCCTTAACATTTTGCAAGGTCGGAATGTCGTTTCCCATGAACAGTATGTCATCAACATACAGCATCAGGAAAGTGATTATACTCCTACTATCCTTGACATATACACAGGACTCATCTTCACTCCTAGAGAAGCCAAACTCTTTGACTTTCTCATGGAAGCAAAGATTCCAGCTGCGAGATGCCTGCTTCAACCCGTAGATTGATCTTTCAAGCTTACATACTTTATCAGGGTGCTTTGTGTCTACAAAACCTTCTGGCTGACTCATGTAAACATCCTCAATCAGTTTCCCGTTAAGGAAAGTGGTTTTGACATCCATCTGCCAGATTTCATAATCATGAAACGCAGCTATGGCAAGCATTATCCTGATTGACTTAATCTTGGCTACTGGTGAGAAGGTTTCATCATAGTCAACCCCCGGGGTTTGAGTGAATCCCTTCGCAACCAGCCGAGCTTTATAAGTATGCACTTTTCCATCCATGTCGGTCTTCTTTTTGAAGATCCACTTGCATCTGACTGTCTTTCGACCCGGTACATTGTCAACCAAGTTCCAAACTTGATTGTCATACATGGACTTTATCTTGCTGTCCATTGCCTCCTTCCATTTTTCAGACTTGGGGCCTGCCACCGCTTCACGGTAGTTAGCTGGCTCATCCAAATTAGTCAATGTACGATCACTGACTAACGTGTCACCGTCCGAAGTAATATGGAAACCATAGAACTCGGGCAGCATGCTAACTCTACCTGAACGCCTAAGGGGCAATGATATGTCAGTGGGTCCAACAGGAACCTCTTCCTCATGTTGGTGGCTAGTTTCTTCTAAGGTTGATTCATCGGTCGTCTCCCGAATTTCTTCGAGATTGATAGTACTCCCACTGTCTTCTTTGGAACTGAGCTCTTTTTCTCGAAAGAACCCCCGTCTTGCTACAAAGACCACGTCCTCGCTTGGTCTGTAGAACAAGTATCCAAAAGACTGTTTTGGGTATCCGATGAAATAACACCTTTCTCTTTTTTCTACGAGCTTGTCATGGGTCTCACGTCTTATGTAAGCCTCACAGCCCCAGACTTTGATGTATGCCAACGAGGGAACTTTCCCCGTCCACATCTCGTGCGGTGTTTTCGCAATCTTCTTGGTTGGGACAAGATTTAGGATATGGGCAGCAGTCTCTAAGGCATACCCCCAGAAATGGATTGGAAGTGAAGCTCGACTCATCATGGAACGAACCATGTCCAACAAGGTTCGGTTTCACCTTTCAGCAACACCATTCAACTGAGGTGTTCTTGGAGGCGACAACTGTGAAACAATTCCACATTCCTTGAGGTAATCGATAAACTCGATACTACGATACTCATCGCCTCTGTCGGATCTAAGCATCTTTATCTTTCTGTCCAATTGATTTTCTGCTTCATTTTTGAACTCTTTGAACCTTTCAAATGTATCCGACTTATTCTTGATTAAGTAGATATACCCATATCTACTAAAATCATCGGTAAAGGTCACATAGAACCGCGTGCCATCCTTAGTGGTTGTTCTAAAGGGACCACACACATCTGTGTGTATGATATCCAACAGACCTTCACCTCTTTCAAAGGAACCTTTGAATGGTGATTTTGTCATCTTGCCAAGCAAGCAAGATTCGCATACATCATCTGACCCGAGGTCGAATGATTCCAACACTCTATCCTTTTGGAGTTGGGCGATGCGTTTCTTGTTTATATGGCCAAGGCGATAATGCCACAGACATGCCTTTTCTACACCGCATGAAGCATCAATAGCTAAAACATTTTTACCATAATTATCAACACACATAATAGATTCATACACTCCATCACAAGGCATAGCATTAAATATAAAAACATCATTTTTGAAAACAGAAATTGAACCATTCAATTTATTAAACTCATAATGAAAACCTTGTTTAAACAATGCATGAAAAGAAATTATGTTCTTTGTCATATCAGGCGCATAGCAACAATTATGTAAATCTAATCTAACTCCACTACTGAGCACTAGTCCATAAACACCGATCTTGGTAACAGGAGACGTTTGCCTATTGCCCATGACCAGGTTCAATCTGCCATGCTCCAGCTCCCTACTTTCCTCTAGGCCCTGCAAATCAGAACATATATGAAAACCACATCCTGTATCAAGGACCCAAGAATGGGAAAAAGATGAGTTATTAGATATAGAATATGTACCTGCTTGTGATGGTTTCACTTTACCGTCCTTGATATCCTGCAGATACGTTGGGCAGCTCCTCTTCCAATGACCCTTTTGCTTGCAGTAAAAGCAGTCGGCCTCTTTGGGGTTCTGAACATGTGGAATGCCGGAAGACTTGCCTTTTGGGGCACCGCTAGATGACCCGACATGAGTCTTTTCCCTCCAATTTTTCTTAGGAGGGCCTTTCCGTTTCTTTCCCTTTCCAGAGCCAATAGCCAGGACAGGCGGGTTGACAGGGAGCAAACCTTTTCCCTTCATCTCGTCCTCAGCCATCCGAAGCATGCGGTGTAACTCAGCTAGAGTTGCCTGGTTGTTGTTCAAATGATACGCTAGTGTGAACTGGTCATAAGAACTAGGCAAGGAGTTTAGCACTATATCAACAGCTAAATCCTCATGAACAGGCATTTCCAGCTTCCTAAGCCTCTCCACATAACCATGCATCCTTTGCACATGAGTGCAGATGGACTCGCCCTCCTTGGGCTTGCCGTTAGTGAAGGATTTTACAACCTCACGCCTTTCGATGCGCTCTTGCTTGCGGAACTTTTCTGCGATCTCTTTGTGCATCTCGTAAGGCCAGTAGTCCTCATAGATACGCTGCAGTTCAGGGTTCATAGTAGTGATCATGACGCAAGCCACTTTGGTCGCATCATCAGAGTGTTTAATGTACGCGGTGATTTCCTCTAGAGTAGCGGTTTCAGTGTCCACATCAACAAGCTCGGTTTCCAGAACATATTGTTTGTGTTCAAACCGGAGAGCCATCTTGATGTTGCGGATCCAGTCATTGTAGTTAGTGTCGTCCAATGTCACTTTCGAGCACAATGACAGAATCGAGGTGACATTATGGGGATTCGAGTGGGGAACGGATTGGTCAGAAGACATCTGAACAAGAAGAAGGTAGTTTTAATTAGATATTAATAATAATCCTTACATTCACCCAAGAATAAATATAAGGCTAGGATCCTACTATTACAATCTACAATATCGAAAAGGGATGTCGTAATCTTTATTGTAAATTTTATAAGGTAGGCGAATGACGATTCAGCCAATTCCACCATGGAAAATAATCTTATTAAAATGGAATTCCTAGTTTCATTGAGATTTACCGAACTGTTCGATAGCATGTTTTAATCTCGGGAATGCCCTGCCGTTTGTGACTGGGATACCGAGGATCACAAACCGGGTGTGAATAACCATGCAAATTGCTTGGTACTCTTGAAGTCAATTGTCATCTCTAATTAACGTGCCGGTTATCCACACACGCTCTGTCAATAATGACAAAATCAAGAAACCCATTGCGACTCTTTGTGGACCCCAGTTGGCGTGCCGGTAAACCACACACGCTCCACCAACGTTCCACAAAGTGCAATGTGCAATTTCATGGATTAGCGCCAATTCACATTTTGAACCTAAAGTAACTAGATTGGGATTTGTTTTAAGGTTCTATTACTTTCAATTATAGCATTATACTTTTAAGAGGCTTTAGCGGTTCTATCAAACCCGTTCGGCTAACGACACTCGACTGACCAGGAGAGCGGTGGGTAAGAGTAGATACCCATTAGACTGCCATTTTATAGGCAGTCGCCTTATACCCTCTTTAGAGGATAGTTTTGTGAATGAGGCCTACTAACGGTAAGACTAACCAATTTTCTTATATATAAAAAATTAACTTTTAATCATAAATATATATAAGATATATTTTAATCATATTAAAATATTTTAGAATTCATTTTATTCTAATTTTTGCAAATTTTACTAATTTTTTTTGAAAATTTTAAATTAATTCTTTAAACTGATTTAATTGGTCTTCTAATTAACAATTAATTAAACTAATTATATCTAAGATAGATATTACTAAATTAATCAAATTAAATTTTCTATCATGGTCCCTATGGTTCTCGAAAATTACAAGCCAAGCAAGAAAGGTTCAACTTATTTTAATTAATCCAATTACCAAAAATAACAACATACTATTATGGCAAGCAAATCAAGCAATCAAAGGGGACCATTAGGGCATGGCGGCTAGGGTTACGAAACCCTAGCCAAGTCTTCGACTTTCATGCCTCCTAAGGAGGGATTTTCGCAAAATACCTCAAGGCAAGAAACAAGCATGTAGTTTATATCAATTCATAAGAAAACAAGCCTATGCTCTGATACCACTGAAGAGTTTCCATGCAATCAATGAACAAATAACTCCTATGGTTCACATGCAACCCTAAGATGATCTATGTTTTCTTCTATGAAGATAATAAACTAAAACCCTAAAGGATACAATTATTTCTAAAGATTAATTGAGAAAACCAACCTTTGATCTTATGATCCTTCAAGCAAGCAGCAAAAGAATCCTGCCTCAAATGCAAGTCACACCCAAGATATGGAGGAATCAGTTCAGCAGAGTAACCCAGAGAGAGAGAGATGGCATGAATAAGAGGTGCCTAGGGGGTTCCTTTTATAGCCTCCTAGGGTTACACATGAAACCCTAGAAAGCCTCCAAATGGACAAGGCTTTTGGCCACTTGGACCAGAGTCCCCAAAACCCTAATTAGGGTTTCGCCAACCCTTGGAAGAGTCTCCAGGGTGGCGCCAACTTTGGTCCCTGGTTTTACCTAGCCAGTTATTCAAGTATTGAATAAATGCCAACCAGTCCCGGCACCTTTTATTAATTAATTTAATCACTAAATTAAATCCAATTAATTCTAGATTAAATATTAATAAATTATTATAGTTTCTAATTAATATATAACACTTAAATATATTAATAAACCATATATTTATTTTCTATTGATTTATTAAACAATTAATAAATCAACTATCCTCTCTACTGAACTATGCATCTATCCTCCATCTATGAGGGCAACCCAAATGGACTTTGCTTTTATTTATAACATAAATACAATTATAAGTCATGGCTTAGACACCTAATCCAACAAAAAAATACTTCCAATAGCAACAGGATCTTGAAGTAAGAACTTCATCAAGGACTTAGTGAGAAGTTCTTATTCATATGAGATTGTGTTAATGCAAATCAAACTCATTCTTATCTTAGTGATTCCGAGGATGGAATCTGTTTAAGGGGTAGATATTGAAACATCCAAAAATTTGGATGGTAAGAAATAAATATTTGGAATGAATATTATATGGAGTTATATAAGTTTTAAGTAATTATGGCACAAGTGTATAAGGCCTAAACGTAAAGATGGAAAAGAATGTGAAAATATGAATTTCATAATAAATGATGAAAATGATCAACTTCAGGACCGCAAAACCGTATCCTAGAAGTAAGATACGAAAAACGGCGAATGGGAAAATGGTAAAGGCCATGAAATTGAAACAATTGCAAAAAGAATCAATGGAAACGAAGTTCGTATGAAGAAGTTACAAGCTTGCAAAGTTGGACAAGAAGTTTAGAATGTGCTGACTGGAAACGCAACATTCCGAAGGTCCATGTTTTCAGCCCGATAAGTCGAAATCCATTGGATTTTAGAGAAAACTCAAAACATGAAAGTTGTTAAGCTCGTTTCCGTCCTTTCATATAAGGCTCGTAAAATTATGAAGTCATGTACGGAAGTTAGGGCTATGAGAAAATTGTTAAAAATAATGAGCAAAAAGCTGGGAATTTATCTAAGTCATGAGCTAGGGGTAATTTTTACATTTTCCATTTAAAACCCAGCCATCAGTTCACGTGTTCCTGTGGGTTATGCATCTTCCCAAGAAAGTTCGTATATCACATCTAGAAGGGGAAATTGGGAGAGAAACATGAAGCAAAGAAAACCATACACACATCTACTGTGTATATGCGTGAATGTAAAATCGAGATCGAGAGAAGCAAGAGTCAGGTCAGGCCATGATTTTCGAGCAAATGTAAAAGAGAACCAGATGAGGACCAGAAGCAGCGCAGGCGACAACTGCGTTTACGCAGGCGGCGGTGGCGGAGGGTGAGTTTCCGACGGCGACGACTTAGACGGGTGTGCATGTGTCGTCTGTGGGTGTGCGAGGCCAGTAAAGAGGGATGATAGGGAGGCATAGTAGTGGCAGCACCTCATTAGCGAATCTGAGGTCGAAGATACCGATCTAGGAGCTGCTGGCGGGGACCAAAGATGCCCTCGTGGCCGGCGGCCAGCTGGTGTCGGTCAAGGAAGGTCTTGAATCTCAAGTTCATGACTAATCCTCCATCAATTTCAGATTTATGAAGTTCTGGGGCAGAAAATTTAAGAAGGTATATATTGATTATATGAACCCTAGTTTAGAAAATATGAAGTTATTCTTGCATGTTGAAATTGGTGTTGATTTGTCACTCTAAAAATGGATTGGATCAGGGGATTCATAAGAAGGGACAAGAATATCCATGATTTCAGATTTCTTGAGCTTTGCACAGAAAATCTCAAAGGTAAGTTCTAGATTTTTGGAACCCTAGTTTGAAATCAGTGATGCATGTCGGGTTTGACACACGATTCTGATGAGGAACCTCTTTCAGGTCTGATTTCGAGTGAATGGTCAATAACGTTTCTGATCTGTGAGCAGAAACTTCAAGGTAAAGGGGTGATTTTTGAAACCTAACTATTGAGCTTGAAATTTTATGAATGCATGTTGGAATCAGAACTAGTTTTCTGACTTATAATCTTAGTGAGTTCAAGAACAATTATTAATTTCAGATTTCATCCAAGAAATTTAAAGGTGAAAGCTGATTTTGGAACCTTAGTGTATTAAATCTGAAAACTCATTATGAATGGTGAATTTGGAGTTGGTTTTTTTTGGGTTTCTAAAAAATTATGAATTCAAAACACTTGGGAATGTGTTGGTATGGGTATTGACTTGAGTACTATGTTTCATGGATGAGTTTTTGTGTTCTTGAAGTTGGAAGTTATGAATTCAAAGCTCTTGATAAGATTTATATAAATTTACATAATGAATTTTGTAACTGGTTGGAATCACCAAAACATGAAACAACGATTTAGGTCAATTTTATGACAATATAAATATATCTTGTAGTTGGTAGTGGAATCGGTAATTCCATTGTTAAAAGGAAAAGAATGGAGTTCTTGATATATATATATGATATGGAAACACTCTTTGGATATGTGAACGGATAAAAGACTTATGTTTGTTTAATAATCTCATAACTTCATATTAGAATTGGAATTTGGAAATATTGAGATTTGAAATGGAATTGTGAATTCCATCTTTAAGGGACAAGTTTTGTTTATGCAAGAATCACATGAAAT